>PVHT020000283.1:3534942-3599934 GCA_004024745.2 Catagonus wagneri | reverse complement strand
GTCTGCAGTCGCAGACTAACCCACAAGGTAGCATATTACTCTCATAGCACTTGCACCTCACTTTGCTGCTGCTTGTCACTTCATATTTTCCTTTTGTTCCTGTGAGTATTTATTTGACGTTTCTCTTTCCCACTAGCACTGTAAGCTTCGCAAGTGTAGAACTGTGTCCGATTTTGTTCCCCTTTGTTTCCTAACTCCTAGCTCAGTGCCTGGAACATATGAGGTACTCAATAAATAGTGGTGACAGGTTCAGTTTTCCTTGCGGTCCTGTTATTCTACAAGGTGCAACACCTTGCCCTCCAAGGGATTTTTTCTGATTAATATTAAAAGCAAAAAAGCAAAAACCCCCACCCTTAATCTCTGTACTAAAAATAGGAAAGAAGAGAATGGTTGTCTGTGACCTTAAAATGAGGCAAATCTTGAAGTCTCTGGTGGTTCAGTGGGTTAAGAATCAGGCATCATCACTGCTGTGCCTCAGGTCTCTGTTGTGATATGGGTTCGATCCCTGGCCCAGGAACTTCCACATGCCTCAGGCACGGGGCGGGGGGGGAAATAAGGCAAATCTTATAAATATTAATTCTAAATTAATCCTAAGATACGCAGATAGATACCTAGGGTCAAGAAAAGGGCTGGAGGGGTTCTCTTGTGGCATGGTGGGTTAAGGATCCCGCATTACCACTGCAGTGGTTTTGGTCGCTGCTGTGGTGTGGGTTCCATCCCTGTCCCAGGAACCTCCTTATGCCCAGGGCATGGCCCAAAAAAAGAAAACATCTAAAAAAAGGAATTTCTCTGCCTAAGAAAGTGGGATGCTGGCTTTCGCATCAGAACAAAGCTGTAAAGAATGAGGGGAGCAGGCGCCCCCACACGTGGAAGTCTGGAGCCCCATGCAAGGTAGGGAACACTTAGGTGGGAGAACCTGAGGAACACAGGTGTCTGACGGTCACTCATAGGATGGCTGCGTTGCTTGAAAGTAAATCCATTTTCTCAAACTTTTTTGAAGTCTGCTGGACACAGGATTTAGGGATCTCATCTCAGCCCTTGCACACCACCAGATGAGAACACGTTCTGAATTCCTTGACTGGGTTGATCTGGGTGGAAAAAGGACAGCAGGAATGAGAAAAAGGGGCAATCCCAAACTACCGGTTTGCAGGAGCGGAGTCAAAGGCGAGACAAGAACCTAAGCCTCCCAGGAATTTTCCGAAGATTATAAGGAGGCACTGACCTTTGCATAACCGTGGAGTGGGCAGTGATAGAGGGTTGGCCATTTTCATAAATATCTTAAAAGGCAGGGTAATGCTAGCTGACATCAGGACACACGTGTTTCTGTGCCCTCAACAGACATATTTTCAAAAGTTTATCCTATCCAGAATAACAAGGAAGGTGAAGAGAGTACCTAAGTTTATCCAAAGTAAAAAATATTTCCACTCCTAAATAAAGCCGGCGGAGAAACACTGTCGCTCTGATGTCAGCATGCTAATTATACACTCAGCAGACATGACAGGTACAAAGATTAAATTCGTCCACAAAAAAGTAAAAGGGGAAAGGCGAGAGATCAAGTTTCCCAGCTGTATAAATCCCCGTGTAACTGCCAGAAATGATTCAGGCAACCTCAGGTACAGCTAAGCAACACTGAGCTCAGTGTCGCTAAGTGCAATCAAGGTTATTTTGTCTAGGTTATTCTCATTGTTGTGGCTTCCAGATCATAGGCTTGTCTGAATGACACCATTATCTCCATCAAACATCCCCTGGACCGGAGCTGACCTTGTAGACATATCCACGTCTGGGGCAGCAACCCAAACACTGTTCCTCACTGGCTTGCACAGTGTGTTGCCGTGGAACACATCTTTCTACAGCTAGCAGGCACTGGAGTGTGATCGACTTTCTCCCCCACTTGCCTATACTGCCTACAGTATTGCCTACTGCACTGGTCTTCAGACTAGGATATTTGTACCCCTGGAGATATGCAAAGACTTTTCTAAGGATAGAAAGGCATGCTTTCATATGAAATAGTTCCTAAAATCAATCTTCCTAAGAACTAGCGTAGGCTAAGTGTCTTACTGGTTCCTTTGTACGATGCTCCAGGATACCAAAGAAGGGAATATATTTCAGTATTGCATGTTTGGGGTTAAAACCATGAATGATCAGGTAACCAATTCATTTTCAAGTTGGGTAGTTTCCAGTGTACTGCTTTGAACTAAACTGGAAGAGGAGCTAACTAAATTCAGATTAAGGAGTAATCTGTCCAATGATAGATTTTAATGGCTTTATTGAGATGTAATTCACATACCGTACAACCCAATGGCTTTTAATATATTCATAGAATTGTTCAACTATCCGCTATTGATTTTAGAACATACTCACGATCCCCCAAAGAAACTCCATACCCTTTGGTCATCACTGCTTCCTTTCCTTCCAAACCCCACAGCCCTAAGCTTCTTTCTAACACAAATCTTTTTAACCACTAATCCACTTTCTGTCTTTAATATTTAATATGAACTGAATCGTAAGACATGGTCCTTTGTGACTGGCTTCTTTCACTAACCATGAAGTTCTCAGGATGTATCCACGTTTTAGCTAATATTACTACTTCATTTCTTTTTATGGCCAAATAATAGTTTATTGTATGCATATATCGTATTTTATTTATCCATTTATCAGTCGATCCGAAGATTTTTTTTGTCCTTTTTTTAAGGCTGCACCCCAGGCTAGGGGTCTAATCGGAGCTGTTGCTGCTGGCCTATGCCAGAGCCACAGCAACGCGGGATCCGAGCCGCATCTGCGACCTACACCACAGCTCACGGCAACGCCGGATCCTTAACCCACTGAGCAAGGCCAGGTATCGAACCCATAATCTCATACCTCATGGTTCCTAGTTGGATTCGTTTCCGCTGCGCCACAATGTTAACTCCCTAAGATTATTAACAATATTTTCTCCAATATACCTATATCAGGAATGCCAAAGGAGACATTGCTACAAATCTTACATACATTAAGTTAGAACTATAAATAACTTTTATTTTGAATAAAATTACTAAAACAACTCCCTTAAAAAAACACAATTTGCTAGAAGTGACATAAGAATAAATATAGGACTATTCACATTTTCTGTTTATTAAAGAAATTGAATTTTTGATTAAACCTTCCTTACCAAAAAAACAAACAAAAAGACCTCCAGGCCCAGATGGTTTCATCAGTGTATAATTCTAAACAGTTAAGGAAGAAATATACCTTTCTTCCACGGACATTTCTGGAAAAAAGAGGGAGCTCTTCCCAACTTACTTTATGAAGTCAGTGTAATCTTGATGCCAAAACTTAAGGATATTAGCAGACAGGAAAATTACAGGCTAATTTCTCTCACAAAAATCCTAAAGAAAATAATTAGCTAATTGAATCCAGTGACATATAAAAAGAATAAGACATTTTGACAAAGGGAGTTTATTTAAGAATGGCTGATTTAGAGTTCCCGCCTTGGCACGGTAGGTTAAGAATCTGGCAGCAACTCGGGTTACTGCGGCAGTGTGGGTTCTGTCCCTGGCCCGGTGCAGTAGGTTGAAGGATTTGGCATCGCCACAGCTGTGGTAAGGGTCACAGCTACAGCTCAGATTTGATCCCTGGCCCAGGAACTTTCATATGCATTGGGTGAGGCCAGAAAAAGGGGAAAAAAAAGGAATGGCAGATTTGTTTAGCATTTGAAAAACAGTATTATTCACCACAAAATAAACAGGGGAAGGTGGTAGGATAATCTACATAGAAGCAACATTCTTTTGGTAAAATTTAATATGATAAGAATTCTTAGTATATTAAGAACAGGAGAGGGGAGTTCTCCTGTGGTGCATCAGGTAGAGGATCTGGCATTGTCACTGCAGCAACTTGGGTCACTGCTATGGCGCGTGTTTGATCCCTGACCTGAGAACTTCCACATGCAGCAAGCAAGGTGAGGCCAAAAAAAAAGGAATGGGAGGGGATGCTCTTAATCTGATCAATGTTATCTGCAAAAAATGCAGTAAATATTATATACATTTAGTATAAACTTTCCCCACAGGATGAAAAGTAGACAAGGGTTCTCAATACCATCTTTATACAACATTGTTTTGAAGGTTTTGCCCAGTGTATCAGGGCAAGAAAAATGAATGAAAAGTCTAAGGATTAGCAGATGACAAGATAATGTATATAACATAGAAAGTCCAAAATAATGAGCAGAATACCTGTTTGAATTAGTAAGTGAATTTAGCAAGGTTGCTGGATCTCACTGTGAAGAAAATTGATTTTTTTTCTCTATTACAACAGTAAACAGGTTGAAATGTTTTTAAATGACACCATTTATAGGATCATCAAAACCATCGAAAAACTAGGAATAAATCTAAAGAAATGTATGTGAAACTTCTCCATTGAAAACTGCAAAACTGGAATTCCCATCATGGCACAGTGAGTTAAGGATCTGGTGTTGCCACAGCTGTGGCTCAGGTTGCAGCTGTGGTTCAGATTGATCCCGGCCCAGGAACTTCTATATGCAGTAGGTGATGCCAAAAAAGAAAAGAAAGCTACAAAACATTGAAATATATTTTAAAAGGCTCAAATACATGGAATGGTAACCATGTTTATAAATCTGAAAGTTTCAGTATTGGAAAGATGTCATTTATCCCTAAATTTATCTGTAGCAAGCCCAATCAAAAGCTCTACAGCATTTTGTGTGGAGATATATATATATATATTATATATATTATATATATATATATATATAATGAAATTGATAAGCTATTTCTAAAGCTTCCATGGCCTGCAAAAGGACCAAAAACAGCCATGAAAATCTTTTTATAATTTTAATTTTATTTAATTTTTTATATACTTCTGCAGTTTATTAGATTTTCTACCAAACCCTGTCAACTCTTATGAAGTGGGTACGGTTGTCCCTGTTTGTACAGATGAAGAAACTGAGGCTCAGAAAGGCTAAGGGCTTATCCTACTAGTCAGGCTTGTTAACCACTGAGCCACAATGGGAACTCCCTAAATTTTTTTTAAAATTTAATTTTATTGGAGTATAGTTGGTTTACAGTTTTGTGTTAGCTTCAGGTGTACAGCAAAGTGAATCAGTCATACATGTAAATATTCTTTTTTCCCATATAGGTTATCTCAGACTATTGAATATATTTTCCTATACTTTACAGTAGTTTCTCATTAATCATCTATTTTATACAGTAGTGTGTGTATGTCATTCCCACCCTCCCTTCAATGGTTTAACCTATGATAACTGAAGATTGGTTTTGAGCACTTTTTCATCTTGCGTGACTGAAACTTTATTTATACCCATTGAACACAACTCCCCATTTCCCCTTCCCCTAAGCCCCTGGCAATCAGCAAACACTATGCAACTTCTGGCACACAACTTGGACATGGTTCAAAAATTGAGTAGCATTATTATTAGAAAATTATTTTCATGGAGTTCCCATTGTGGCTCAGCGGTAATGAACCTAACTCGTATCCATGATAATGCAGGTTTGGTCCCTGGGCTCACTCTGTGGGTTAAGGACCCGGCATTGCCATGGCCTGTGGTGTAGGTTGCAGATGAGGCTTGGATCCCAAATTGCTGTGGCTGTGGCAAGGGCCAGAGACTGCAGCTCAGATTCAGCCCCTAGCCTGGAAACTTTCGTATGCTGCAGGTACTGCCCTAAAAAAGAAAAAAAGAAAATTATTTTCATCCCCATTTACTTATTTATAAAACAAGATTCTCGTGGCTCACATCTACAAAAATGAAAATCAGAGATAGTATGGATGTTGAACCTGGTTGTATTTTAGTATTAAGTAATATCTATCAGTGGACATAGAACTACTTGTAAAAAAAGAAAAAAAGGAGTCCCTCGCTGTGGTGGAACAGGATCAGCATTGGCCTCTCTGGAGCCCTGGGACACAGCTTTGATCCCCAACCCAGAACAGTGGGTTAAGGATCCAGCATTGCTGCTGCGGTGTAGGCTGCAATGTTGCTTTGGATCTGACCCCTGGCCCAGGAACTCCATATGCCACGTAGAGGCCAAAAAAGAAAAAAGAAAACATGGATTTAACTTTGCATATTAGAAATTGTAACTGGGTTATTTTGATCAATTATAGCTCTTTATGATTTTAATATGTCAGTGCATAAGAAATTTTGAAAAACTTGTCGAAAGAAATAATTTTTTTCAATATATTCATATTTTTGTTGCAGGAAAATATAGTGATCAATAAAAATATGCAAAAAGGAGTAAGAATGCTATTGATAAAGGGAATAGAATGGAAAACAAGCACAAGCAGAAAAAGGAATGGTGGGAGTTCTCATCATGGCACAGCGGTTAACGAATCCAACTAAGAACCATGACGATGTGGGTTCGATCCCTGGCCTTGCTCAGTGGGTTAATGATTCGGCTTTGCCGTGAGCTGTGATGTAGGTTGCAGACGCGGCTCAGATCTGGCGTTGCTGTGAATGTGGTGTAGGCCAGCAGCTGTAGCTCTGATTCGACCCCTGGCTTGGGAATCTCCATATGCCACGGGTGAGGCCCTAAAAAGGCAAAAGAAAAAAAATGAAAAGGGAATGATGAACTATTTCATCATACAAGGAGGACCACTGGTATAGTAACTGAGAGTACAGACTCTGAAGTAAGATTATATGGCGTTGCCTTGGATAAATTCTTTCATCTCTCTTTTGCCTTCGTTTCTCCATCTGTGAATCTGGAATAGTAACAGGATTGCTGTGAATAAATTGTTATGAAGAATAAATGATCAAACATAGATA
Source organism: Catagonus wagneri (assembly GCA_004024745.2). NCBI lineage: Eukaryota > Metazoa > Chordata > Mammalia > Artiodactyla > Tayassuidae > Catagonus > Catagonus wagneri. The sequence continues at coordinate 3,593,174 of PVHT020000283.1, read as the reverse complement.
AACAATTAAAACCGCAAGTGCTACATACTAATTAGACATTACCATCCTCAAACCTCAGATTTGAGCCTGGGGTGTTCCCTCATCGTTCACTTCAGCTTCGGCTCCCATGGAGTTTGGAAACTGCCTTCCAAGGACTCCACCAACCCAGAGGGTGGGTATGGAGTGCCTGCAACGCCCAAGAGACTGAACATTTGAAATGTGACTAGTCCAAATTAAGATGTGCTTTAAGTGGAAAATATTCATTGGATTTCAGATAGTATGAGAAAAAGAATATGCATTATTTCAGTAATTGTTTCCATTGATTTAGGCCGGGGATCTGGCGTTGCTTTGGCTGTGGTGTAGGTCGGCAGCTGTACCTCCTATTTGACCCCTAGCCTTGGATCCTCCATATGCTGTGGGTGCGGCCCTAAAAAGAAAAAAAAAAAAAAAAGAAGTTGTTTACATTGATTGTGTTGAAATGACATTTTAGGCATATTAGGTTAACAAAATACATTATTAAAATTGATTTTGGAGTTTCTGTTGTGGCTCAGGTGGTTAAGAACCTGTCAGAATCTGTGAGGATGCAGGTTTGATCCCTGGCCTCGCTCAGTGATTTAAGGATCTAGCATTGCCACAAGCTAGATGGGTCACAGATGTGGCTCGGAACCTGCATTGCTGTGGCTGTGGCATAGGCCGGCAGCTTCAGCTCTGATTGACCTCTAGCCTGGGGACTTCCATATGCTATAGGAATGGCCCTAAAAAGACAAAAATAAAACAAAATTAATTTCAAGAGTTCCCATCGTGACTCAGTTGTAATGAACACAACTAGTATCCACGAGGGATGTGGGTTCAATCCCTGGCCTCGTTCAGTGGGTTAAGGATCTGGCATTGCTGTGAGCTGTGGTATAGGTCGCAGACACGGCTCGGCTCTGGCACTGCTGTGGCTGTGACATAGGCTAGCAGCTGCCATCTCTGATTCGACCCCAAACCTGGGAACTTCCATATGCTGTGGGTGCGGCCCTAAAAAGACAAGAAAAAAAAATTAATTTCCCGTCTCTATTTACTGTTTTTAGTGTGCCCACTAGAAATTTAAAATGACATATATAGCTCTCAGTATGTACTTCAATGGAACAGTGCTTCTTTCTACAGTGCGCCTCAATGTCAGCAGTCAGAGTGATCCTTTAGAAGTATAGTTCAGGTCACGTCACGGCTCAGCTCAGAATTCCCCAGGAATATCACATCTCACTCAGGAGTTAAAGATCTACCGTGTCCTACATGATCAGCCCAACACACTGCCACCTCCAGTCTCTCTAGACTAGGGTAGGATCCGGATTTTGCCGAACCTGAAGCTCACACTGTAAGTGGGAAGGAGGGATGGGAAGGAGGTACACAGGTCCATGCTAAGGAAAAGAATATGAATTACAAATATAAAATTAGGTACAGAACTGAATGTTCATTTAGAATGAGAAAATACATCACAATTTAATTCAGGCCCCTTTCTTCTGATATCTGCTTAGGCAAGTTACCGTCATCCTTACAGAGAAAGGCTTTTAGACTGCAGCCTGGCTCCACCACGCCACCTAGACATGTCCACAACTCCCCCAGTTCCCCGCAGGAACAGGGGCCCAGGCAAGCGTCCTTGGCTTGGCGGTCCATCCCGCTCTGCTCTAGTTTCACCTCCCGTCCTCCTCCTCTCAGTCTCTTTGCTGCTCCTCACACCAGGCGCATGCCCTCCTTAGGGCTTTCCCACCTGCTCTTTCCTGAGCTTGAAACATTCCAGCCCTAGCTAGCCTCAGAGCTCACCCTCATTTTCTTCCGGTCTCAGCTCAGATGTCATCTCCCCAGAGCAGCCCGGCCTGACCATCCTCTCCCCACTTCCTATTCTCTTTACCCAGCTTTGTCTCTAAAATACAATCACCAGCTGACATGGTATGTATTTGCCTGTCTATTTGTTGATTATCAGTCTCCCTCCTTTAGAATGGAAAATTCGGGAGGACAGGAACTTTCTTTTGTTTCCGATAGGTATACTCAGCACCTAGAAGAGGGCCTGGTCCTTGATAGACATTCAAAAATTTGTTCAATGAATGAATGTACGTGAACTGAGTGACAGGGAGGCCCCATCCTTTTTCAATATGAAAGCATTTCTTCGAGGAAATAATGCACTCTGCATTCCCAGCCCATATCCTCAATCATCATTACTTAGGACCTACTAGGTGTATGGTAGCTATTGTTTTTGGCTACCTGGCATGCTGCCTCATCGTCTTTTCCGCAATCCCACACTCAGCATCTGGTTGGTAGCCTCCTTCCCAACACCCAGGGATAAGCATACACCCTAGGTCTGGCCAATGGGAGCACTCCAGAGTGATTTGCTGGAGATGAGTTCAGGACCTAGACACAGCCAATCAGCGTCTTCCTCAAGACTGTTCTTTATGGAGCTGGAGGAGAGGAAGTAGCCCCCAGACTGCTGGGACCCATAGTTCAGCTGGAAGACTGTGAAATGAGGGCCCTCGGCGCTATATTTTCCCCAGGCAGAGACGAGATGAACTGAAGGAAAGTGAGCTTCAGCAGCATGGAGCCCTGGGGAGTCATCTGCTTCCTGCAGTTCCAGCTTTCCTCTTTCTTCTACCCACAAGCTCCCCCAGCATCCTTCCAACACATTCTTTCTGCTTTAGCAAATGCCAGGCAGGCTTATGTCACTTACAACTAAACCTCCTCAAGAATACAGTGCATCAGGCACCGGACTAGTTGTTGAAGATGCAGCAATGACTTGGACACTATCCTTACCCTTCAAGGGCTTACAGCCTCCAGGGAGACACAAGGGGGCAAAATAATTTGCATAGCAGTACCAACGTATATCATGGGAGTGGGACTTGCTAGAATTCAAGGCTTGGACACATCTTTCACAACACTGGTCAGCTCCTTTAAACTTACAATGATTTTATGTTCAAAGCAACCTAAGATAATATAGCCCACGATCAAGACAATAAATGCCAACTGAGCACCTACTATGTGACAGTTCAGTTTTAAGTACTGTGATATAGACCTGTAGAGCATTCTAAGAGGGGTGGGTGTGCTAATAAAAATAATAAAGAATATTTAGTAAATCTGAAGTTTAAACATAGGATATTCTATTCCTTCCTATCTGTCTTTCTAGAATAGCAGTTTAGCATGTGTGACATTTGGAATCCTAGCTCTGTCACCTGCATGTGACCTTGGGCAAAATCACTTAATTTCTGTGAGATTTGGTGTCCTCCTCTGCAAACCGGATAATATAATAGTATCTATCTCACAGGGTTGTTGAGAAGATTAAATGAATTAATATGAGTAAAACATTATGAATAGTGCCTGGCACATAGTAAGTCCTCAAAAAGTGTCAGTGAACAATAGCATATGTAAATTATAGAGATTAGAAAATCCTCAAAAGTGGGAGCCCTTGCATTCTTTGGAGTTCAGCTAACACGCAGAGCCCACTCAAGATTTTTCTACTGGCTTGGTTCAGCGGTATTAATTTATTAGCAGAGGCAGGCATTGTCTTGCTCACTGGTTTCTCCATCTGCTCTATATTTAGTACTAAATAAAGACAGTTGTGGGGTGGAGAAGGTTTTAGAGATCTCTGGTCCAAATCCACTGGGTTTTTGTTTTATTCGAAAGCTGTAATCTAGAGAGAATTTAGAAGCATCTGCTGAAGACTGTTTTTAGGCATGTTTTGCAGAAATTTATAGCATCTATTTACACTGTTATGTGCATCCACACTTTGAATCTTTAACCATTTGCATATAGTAATATCCCAACTGTTCCAAATTTGATGCTACTCTGTATATGAGCCTGCATAATCCTAACGTGTTAGAATGTGTGCATATTAAATACATTGATTTACGAGAAGCAATTCACTTTTTCAGTCTTAGAAGTAGAATAGTTGCAATTCTACCATTTCAGGTTTGAATAAAGATGTCTAGGAACAGGGTCACATGATCCAACTTTACTTAATAATACCTTATGTCTGTATAATGCTTTGTTTAATGCTTACAACCACTTAGTGAGGTAGGCAGGTAGGGGGACAATCAGGAATCTCATTTTATAGTTGAATAAATTAGAACCAAAGATGTTAACTGATTTGCCTAAGTTTACTAAAGGGTAATAAATGGCAAAGCCAAGACTGTACTCGGTTTTCTGACTACTAGCCAGTGCCCTTTTCCACTCCGCTGGCAGAGGGAATAGTTGGGCATTCCCAGTATCTTCCACTAGGTTTTACAGACAGACTCTATGAAGGAACTGTCAGTACTTGCCAACACTGTGCGTGAGGCTTCCTTTGGTAAAGGCTGGGCCTCCTTTGGTCAGGCTTCATTCGTAACGCTATGTGCCCATCCTCTTGGCAATGAGGATTTATACAAGGCAAATGGTGCAGATAACAGTGTTTAACTGCATCTGCTAGGACTGAGAAACTTCGAAACTGAAAGACTGAATACACTCATTGAAGAAATAACTTGACTAATGGGGGAGAATCTTCTAGTCAATGCTCAACATCTTTGCTCCTCGCTTCAAGCTAAAAATGCCTATAAAACCCCACATAATGTGCGAGCAGAAAATATTTTTGTAGACAGAACTTTGAACAAAAGCAATCATAGTTTTGTAGAGTCTGTTTTCACTGGAAGAGAGCCACCACCCCAGAATCTCTTGTCACTAAATAGATGGCAGGGAGCAGAATTAGAAGAAGAAAGAGAAGCAACCTGAACATATAGTTGATGGGGACTGACTCTATGTGGTTTATAGTGTTAACATGAGAGGTAGAGACAGAATGCCTAAAACCTGCAGGCAACTAGTATATACATTCTGACCAGATGAGAGTAAACTGGCCTAGACAAGTATGAAGCATTGATGTAGCATGTAGAAATGGGTGAAGAGAAAACCAGACCATGTAAAGGGTCTATTCCACATAACACCCAGTATGATAGTTAGGAGTCTTTATATTTCAAAAGAATTGAGAACCACTTCAATGAGCTTGAACAATAATAGAATTTATTGATTTCGTATCAGTCAAAGAACAAGGATGGTACCAGCATGAGATGCAACTGGATCCAGAGCTCAAAAGAATCAGGGTTTCCCTCTCTCTCCTTCTAACTTTTTTTTTTTTGCTTTTTAGGGCCACGCCCACAGCATATAGAGGTTCCGAGGCTAGGGGTCGAATTGGAGCTGTAGCTGCAGGCCTACACCACAGCCACAGCAATGCAGGATCCGAGCCACATCTGGACCTACACCACAGCTCAGGGCAACACTGGATCCTTAACCCGCTGAGCGAGGCCAGGGATCGAACCTGCGTCCTCATGGATACTAGTCAGGTTCGTTACCTGCTGAACCATGACGGGAACTCCTCCTTCTAACTTTTAACTCTTCTTCCCTCTGTATATTATCCTCTTTCTTACTGCAGATGGGCTTCCTCCATGATGGTTGCCAGCAACAGCAGGCCAATGATCCAGCCTAGCATTGCAATCCCAGCACAAAGAAACAGCGTGGCTTCCACGTATGAATTCACAGAGAAGGACTGTGATTGGCCAGTGTGGGCCACATGTCCCATGGACCAGTCTTAAGCACACAACTGAGTGCCAGCATTCCTCAGCACTTGGTCATGTCTCCAAACATGATGAAGCAGATGGAGTCTATTAACAGAAATTGTTTAAAATTTATTTAATTTTTTTTTTTTTTTTGTCTTTTGTCATTTTAGGGCCGCACCCGTGGCATGTGGAGTTCCTGTTGTGGCTCAGCGGTAACGAAACTGACTAGTATCCAGGAAGATTCCAGTTCCATCCTTGGCCTGCTCAGTGGGTTAAGGATCCGGCGTTGCCATGAGCTGTGGTGTAGGTCACAGACATGGCTCAGATCCAGCATTGCTGTGGCTGTGGTGTAGCCCGGTAGCTGCAGCTCTGATTCAGCCCCTAGCCTGGAACCTCCATATGCCATGGGTGTGACCCTAAAAAAAGACCAAAAAAAAAATCTTAGGTACCAAAGAATGTAAAATGTTATAGCTGCTAGGATTATTAACTTGGAAACGGCTGACGAGAGGCTTAGTGCCAACGTCATTACATATGTCTTGTTGAAAGTCTGAGAGCCACCTGGAAATAAGAGTTTGCCAAAAAGGGATGGGGCAGAAGAACTAATATTTTATTCCTGAGTGTAACTCGTTTGATTCTCACAACAGCTTTAGGTTTCTTTTGAGGATAAGCCCAAGAGTGAAACTGCTGGGGTTTCGGGTCACCAGCCTTATCTTCATGCAGTAAGGCCATAGCTCTCCTGAATGGCTACTGTCCTGTTGCCCCAGTCACTGCCTGCAGTTAACAGTATTTGATTTTCTTTTTTCTCTTCTTCAATCTGAGAGGTGTAAAATGGTATTTAGTTTTAATTTACATTTCACTGATTGCTAATGAGGTTAAACATATCTTCGTTGTTGATTTTCTCCTATGAATTGTTCATTTGGTTTTCTGTCTTCCTTAAAGCTGTCTTAAAGGAGTTTTTAAAATTTATTTTGTGTTGATTTTGAACGTTACAAATAACTTTCCCCAAATGAACTATTAGTTCTGTTTTTGATGACATTGACAGAAACATTTGATTTTTATTTAGTCAGATCTATGGATTTTTCCCCCTAAAATTTGTGCATTTGGACTTTTAAAAAAAAATCCTACTCCTAAAGCTCCAACAATATTCTATTCTTCTGCATATTTTTCTGCTGGCTTTATAGTATTGCTTTTCAGATTTAGGACTTTGATCTCCTTGAGGTTTTTTTACACATATGCTGTGAGATTCAACCTAATTTTCCTCCTTAAAATGAGACAATTTTCCTAACTCTATACTGAAGAATTCACTGATTTCCCACTGAGTAGTGTGGTCTTACTCTTCCAAGTTCTCCATATTTATAAGGATTTGCTTCTGATTTCTTCTGTGTCACTGCTCTCTGTGTTGACTTGGAGCCAATACCACACTGTCCTGATTATTCCAGCTCTGCAGTGTATCTCATTATTCAGGAGGGCACCCCCCCTTTGCTCTTCTTTTGAGAACTGTCTTAACTATTTATAGATGTGTTCTTCCATATATATTTTAGAATCAAATTCTCTTCAACTAAAATTTTGATGCAATTACATTTAATTTATAGATTAATATTAGAAGAATTACTATTTTTTGCAATGTTAAGCTCTTCTACCAATAAACATAAAATATATATGCCCACTTATTCAGTTTGTTTTATGAATTTTAATAGAATTTTACATTTTTATCCAGATACAATTGTCCCTCAGTATTCATGGGGGTTGGTTTCAGGACGCCATCAGATAACCAGATCTGTAGAGGCTCAAGTCCTTTATATCAAATGGCATAGTATTTGCATATAACCTATGCACATTCTCCAGTATACTTTTTTCCCTTTTTTTGTCTTTTTGCCTTTTCTAGGGCTACAATCGCGGCATATGGAGGTTCCCAGGCTAGGGGTCCAATGGGAGCTATAACCATTGGCCTACACCACAGCCACAGCAACGCGGGGTCCGAGCCGCGTCTGCAACCTACACCACAGCTCACGGCAATGCCGGATCCTCAACCCACTGAGCGAGGCCTCGGATTGAACCCGCAACCTCATGGTTCCTAGTTTGACAGGAACTCCCCTCCAGTATACTTTAAATTCTCTCTAAATTACTTATAATAACTTAATACAATGTAAATGATATGCAAATAGTTGACAGTATGTAGTCAGTTCAAGTTTTGTTTTTTGGAACTTTCTGGAGTTTTGTTTTTTTAAAAAATACTTTTGACTTGGGGTTGGTTGGATCAGAGGATGTAGAACCCATGGATATGGAGGGCTGACTACATTTGGTGTGCATTATTTAGTAGTTTAATTTCTACATATGTTATAGTTTTACAACTACTATAAATGATATCTTATTTACCAGATTTTGAGGGTGTAGGAGAATACTGTTGATTTTTGTATGTTGCCCTGCTATCTGGCAACCTTTCTGAAGTTTTTTTGGACCTAATAATTTGTTAATTCTCTTGGATTTTCCATGTAAATGGAAGTGACCCCATAAATGACAGTAACAGCTTCTTTCTTGCCCTCCAATCCTTAGTCTCTCTCTTTCTCTTGGCAATGCATTGAAGGTTGTCTATCTTTATGTTAAACAGCAATTGTGGTAACAAGTCTCTTTGTTCTGTTTCTGAATTAAAGGAGATCACATCTAAGCTGTTTACCATCTAGAGTTTCTGACTTTTAGATTCTCTTTTAAAGGGCTACCTGATTAGATCAGTCTCACCCAGGATAACCTCTTTTTTTTTTTTTTGTCTTTTTGCCTTTTCTAGGGCCGCACTCGTGGCATATGGAGGTTCCCATGCTAGGGGTCTAATAGGAGCTGTAGCCGCCGGCCTACACCACATCTCACGGCAACGCCAGATCTGAGCCACGTCTGTAGCCTACACCACAGTTTACAGTAATGCCGGATCCTTAACCCACTGAGCAAGGCTAGGGATTGAACCCGCAACCTCATGGGTCCTAGTTGGATTTGTTAACCGCTGTGCCACGACGGGAACTCCCAGGATAATCTCTCTTGATTAATTTAAAGTCAACTGATTTGGAACTTTAATTATATCTGCAAAATCCTTTCCTATCATATCGCTTTGCCATATAATAAAACCTAATCACACAAGTCACATCCCATCACCGTCACAGGTTCTACCCGCACTTAAAAGAAGGAGATTATACGAAGTTGCCTCTCAATGGAGATCTTAGAATTCTGCCTCTCACATACTCTCAATTCAAATCCAGGACTATGTAACCTCATCCATCTTATATCTATATCTCCTTTCTGCCATGTCAAAATCTCAGTTCTCAATAACACTAATATAATTACTCACTTGTTTTATCCTGCAGTACAAGCTAAGAGTCTCAGAAAAAGAATACATAAACTCTAACATCAATATGATTATCAAAAATGATTTTTAAGATTTTATGTGTGCATATGTCTGTGTGCTCCCATTCTTTTGTCCTTAGGGTATGTTCCCTTAGGGATATAAAATCAAATTATTTGTTTTAAAGTCACTCAGAGCCCTTGTGACTCAATGGGCTAAGGATCCAACATTGTCCCTGCTGCAGCTCTGGTCGGGTAACTGCTGTGGCACAGGTTCAGTCCCTGGCCTGGGAACTTCCACATGCTGTGGGTGTGACCAAAAGGAAAAAAAAAAGACATTAACACAACATAAAGTCACTTAGAATAGCTCCTCTCTGTGTGCCACCAACCTGGTATAGAGTTAGGTTTGTTTCAATTTGTTTTCACTTTTTAGGATTTTTTTGTTTTTTTTTTAAGGGCTACACCTACAGCATATGGAAGTTCTCAGGCTAGGGACTGAGTCAGAGCCGCAATTGCTGGCCTACTCCACAGCCACATCAACGTGGCAGTGCTGGATTGCTGGATCCTTTAACCCACTGAGCGAGGCCAGGGATTGAACCCACATCCCCATGGATAGCAGCTGGATTCTCAATCCGCTTAGCCACAATGGAAATTCTGGGATTGTTTTTTAATGTAAATTTAACTTTATTTCATAATTAAGTATTTACATAGTTTTACAGTAAAATCCACAGAACAAGGTATATTTCAAGAATTCTAACTTCTCTATCATTACCTCTTTCTTCCTCATAAATATCTTTTAAATATTCTTTATGGTTTAGTCTCCCCCCACCCCTTTTTTTTTTTTGTCTTTTTAGGGCTGTACCCGCAGCATATGGAAGATCCCAGGTTAGGGATTCATTTGGAGTTGTAGCTGCTGGCCTACACCACAGCCACAGCAACATGGGATCTGAGCCTTATCTGCAACCTACACCACAACTCATGGCAACGCTGGATTCCTAACCCACTGAGAGAGGCCAGTGACTGAATCTGAGTCCTCATGGATAATAGTCGGGTTCCTTACCGCTGCGCCATGATGGGAAATCCCATTATTTTTAAATATAAGCAAGGAGTATAGATGTTTATATCTGATGTGGTGAGGGAATCTCACTATGATTTCAATTTTTTTTTTTCTTTTCAGGACTTCACCTGAAGCATACGGAATCTCCCAGCCTAAGGGCTGAATCAGAGGTGCGGCTGCCGGCTTACACCACAGCCACAGCAACACTGATCTGAGCAGCGTCTGTGACTTACACCACAGCTCACAGCAATGCCGAATCCTTAATCCACTGAGCGGGACCAGGGATTCAATTCTCATCCTCATGGATACTAATCTGGGCTCATTACCACTGAGCCACGACGGGAACTCCCTGATTTCAAATATTTTAATGGATATTTTTCTATTTAAACTTTCTGTTTCTTCTTGTGTCATTAGGTATTTTCTATTTTTCCAGCTACGTAGTCCTTTCATCTAGACTTTCACATTTATTATGGATTTCCCACCATGCTGCAGTGGGTTAAGAATCCAACTACATGGGAGTGGGAGTTCCTGTGGTGGCTCAGTGGTAACAAACCTGACTTGTATCCATGAGGATGCGGGTTCGATACCTGGCCTCGCTTAGTGGGTTAAGGATCCGGGGTTGCTGTGAGCTGTGGCGTAGGTTGCAGACATGGCTCAGATCCTGCATTGCTATGGCGGTGGCATAGGCCAGTGGATACAGCTCTGGTTCGACCCCTAGCCTGGAACTTCCATAAGCCATGGGTGCAGCCCTAAAAAAAAAAAAAAAAGAATCCAACTTCAGCAGCTCAGGTCATTGCAGAGGTGTGGGTTTGACCCCTGGCCTGGCACAGTGAGTTAAAGGCAGTGGCAGTGCCTTTAGCTCCCAGTCAGTCACAAGATCAACAGGGTGAACAAATGATACATTTACAACCACTCTATACCCATATAACCACTTTGTTTTCACTTTCAGTACAGTATTCAGTAAATTACATGATATAGTCAACATTTTATTTTTAAACAGGTTTCATGTTAGATGATTTTACCAAACTGTCAGCTAATGCTTAAGGTAAGCTAGACTAAGCTATGACGTTCAGTATGTTAGGTGTATCAAATGCAATTCCAACTTTCTGTTAGGATGTAACCCCATCATACATTTAAAAAGATCTGTATATCAAATGTCCAATTACAGTTGCTGAGTCTTCTGTATGTTGTTGCTTTACATATTTTGAAGTGATATTGTTAGGTGCTTATGTTTATAATCTTTATAACTTCTCAGTCTATATTGCATATGAAGTTCTCTTAGTCCCTTATGATGTTTTCCACTTTAAGGTCTATTTTGAGTGGTCTTAAATCAAGTTCTTTTGGTTCATACTTACCTGGTGGTATCTCTTTTTCCATCTCGTAGTATTCGCTGGGCACTTTCCAAGGCAGTGTTGTACAAGAGCATGGCAAGCATCGGGATGCCACAGTCCAAGTTCAGCTCCTAAGTTTGTAGTGGGTAGCCTCAGCTGTCTCGTATCCTACACTGCATCCTACTCATTTTCTTACTATTTTCCTCTTCCACGATTATCTTATACATTAGTATATCCCTGTCTTGTAGCACTGTACCTGACAGCAGGTAGGCACTCAATAAATATTTGTTCAGTGAATGAATGATCTTAAAGAGCCTACAGCCTTGTTAGGAAAATGAAATCCCTTTAAGAATAATTTACAGAATATTATCACTTCTCAGCCTTTTGGCTAAGATCAAGTGTAGTATCTGTTCTTAACAGTTTAATATCCGATATGTCCTCTATCTGAGGACAATATATTAAATGGATTTTTGGAGCTAGGAGTTGGAATAGGTGTTTGCTCCATCCACTCCACGCATCGACCTGGTATTGCAGTACCTCCAGGCATGGTACATCCTACCCCACACACAAAAAGAATAATTTACAGAATATTTTTTACATGCTAAATCTTTCCCACACATATTACCTCTCTGATCTTATCTCTAACCTTGCTCCCCTCTCTTACCTCGTCCTATCAACACTGATCTTACTGTTGTTACGTGAACACACCAGGCACGTTTCTGCTTTAGGATCTTTACACCTGCTCTCCAGATCTTTGCATAGCCCACTCCTTTACATTATTCAGGTCTGTGTTCAGTTGTCACCTCCTCAGAATCCTTCCCTAATGACCCTATTTAAAATACTACTCTATTTTATCTCAAAATCTAGTCATTCTCAATTGTCTTTTTAAAAAGTTACCAGTACTTACTGCTTGTTTGCCTATGTGTTTATTGTTTGTAGAATGTAAGCTCTTTAGAGACAGACAATCTGTTTCCTACACCACTACATCCTCATCTAGAACCATGCCTGGTAAACAGTAGACACTCAATGTATTTACGTTAGAGAGACTTTTTAGTTAATTCTCAAAGAAGAAAACAAACATGGGCATTCCTGCTGTAGTGCAGCAGGTTAAGAATCCGACTGCAGTGACTTGAGTTGCTGCAGAGATGGGGGTTCAATCTCCAGCCCAGGGCAGTGTGTTAAAGGATCCAGCTTTGCTGCAGCTGCAGCATAGGTCACAGCTTTGGTTTGGATTCAGTCCCTAGCCCGGGAATTTCCATATGATGCAGGTGTAGCCATAAAAACAATAACAACAAAAACTTAAAACAAGTGTGGAGTTCCCGTTGTGGCTCAGTGGTTAACGAATCCGACTAGGAACCATGAGGTTGCGGGTTCGATCCCTGACCTTGCTCAGTGGGTTAACGATCTGGCAGTGCCGTGAGCTGTGGTGTAGGTCACAGATGTGGCTCGGATCCTGCGTTGCTGTGGCTGTGGCATAGGCCAGCAGCTACAGCTCCGATTGGACCCCTAGCCTGGTAACCTCCACATGCCGCAGGTGCGGCCCTAAAACGACAAAAAGGCAAAAAAAAAAAAACAAAACAAAACCTTAAAACAAGTGTGATGGTACTTGTTTTTATGGATGAATTAACTAAAGCTGAGAGGTTTCAGTAACTTGCCTAGGAATATAGCAATAGAGGCAGGAGTCGAACATTTGTCTCTCTGACATCAAAGCCCATTCATAATGCCTACCACCGTGTTACTGTCTCCTAATGAAAGAGAATGCAAACATATGAGACAGTAGGAAATCAAGGGCCAGGTGGGGGCTTGTGGTTTTCAGGGTGGGATCTGCTGGGATGGAGTCGTTGGTATGCAGAGGGTTGGGTCCTATGGATGACTGAGAATTGGAAAGGTGGGGAGGGAGGAAGGGCAAACCCAGGCCTGTTCACAGGGGCCTTTTTCTTGGCTGAAGAATCAGTTCTGATTTGCTCCCTAGGGGATGGAGAGCAGGCTGTAGAGGAGGAGGGCATGAGCCTGCAATCTGGGACCTTGGGTCAAACCCTCCAACAAAGAACCCTTTCCAAGGGGCCTTTGTGGACTGTGGTTAGTACAGGAGTTAGGACCTTCATTCTAACTAACCAGTGTAGCCTTAGGCAAGTTCAGGTCAAATTCAAAGCTCCCCTGAGAAGACAATTAACTGTGTGCTGGGGAGGGCAGATGGGTGGTCTGGGCGGGAGATGGCTTTCCAGCCAGGGCGTATTTTTTAGAGATGATAGATGCTACTGTTGAACCAGGTAGGAGCCCTGGGAATGAGCCTCCCTGAAAATGAGTTTGGAGAGAAAACTGCGCCTACCACCAAGGGCCTCAGGGCCTTCTCATTCCTTGCTGATTAAAGATGCATGCTTGTGTGGAAGCACAAGTACCCAAGTGGCAGAGGAGGCCTGCTTGGCCTGTTTGGCCTGAGGAAGGGCTGTGGCCCCTGAGCATCTTTGGAGTGGACCCTGGATCCTGCAGTTCTTCTCCATCAGGATCATCTTTCGTGGAGTTCCCTTCGTGGCTCAGTGGTTAATGAATCCGACTAGGAACCATGAGGTTGCAGGTTCGATCCCTGGCCTTGCTCAGTGGGTTAAGGATCCGGTGTTGCCGGGAGCTGTGGTGTAGGTTGCAGACGCGGCTTGGATCCCGCGTTGCTGTGGCTGTGGCGAAGGCCAGCAGCTACATTCCTGTTAGACCCCTAGCCTGGGAACCTCCATATGCCGCCCGTACGGTCCTAAAAGGACAGAAAAAAAAAGTGATACCATAGCACAAATGCCAACTTTAAAAAAACTTTGTTTTTGCCTTTGATGATATAATCATTTATAGCACTCTTTGCCTGCAATGTTCCCTCTTGTGCCTGTGACAGCGTGTGAAACTGTTAGATGCCAAGTTCACTTGTTGGTTTAAAACTGTCTAGTTTTAAGGATGATCTGGAGTCTCTGAGATGAATTACAACTCTTTCAGTTAATGTTTATCATTATTCAATTCCTTACTCTCAAGTATGGCACCCTGTAGGCTCATTCTGCATGTTAATAGTTTGAAAAAAGAAAGCTGAACTTTTGTCAATTTCATCAGTTGTTGAAAAGCATTTGAAGTGCACGGAATCACAACTGTGGACTGTCTCCTAAATGTTCCTTTCCTTTATTTCCCTCCTTAATAAATTCTACATTTTAGACCCGAGAGTTCTGGGCCCTACAGTCTAGGGCCTGGCCTCCAGAACGCTGATCCAGGGACCAGAAGTATTGGCTTGTTTGAAAAGGTAGACACTCCAGCCACACCTAGGATCCAGTGAATCAGAATCTGCATTTTTAACAAGACCCCCAGGTGACTTGTGTGCATGTGAAATGTTGGAGGAATGGCTTTAAGGCACCTGGGCCTCTTCCTTCCTGAGGTACCTGGTCAGGAGGCCCTCCAAGGCCGTGGCTTCAGCTTACAGCTATTTGGGTGACAGGGCAGCGCCACACCACACAGTGTGTGGACGGCTGGGGCTATAGTGGGTTCACATTCCAGCTCTGCAGCTAAAGGAACTCCATCACATGGGCAAGTGACTTAAAAAATTCAGTCTTACGGAGTTACCTGTGTGGCGCAGCAGTTAACGAATCCGACTAGGAACCATGAGGTTGTGGGTTCGATCCCTGGCCTTGTTCAGTGGGTTAATGATCTGGCGTTGCTGTGAGCTGTGGTATAGGCTGCAGACGTGGCTCAGATCTGGCATTGCTGTGGCTGTGGTGTAGGCCGGCAGCTGTAACTCCGATTGGACCCCTAGCCCGGGAACCTCCATATGCCGTGAGTGTGGCCCTAAGAAGCAAAAAAAGGAAAAAAATTCAATCTTACAGAAAACTTGCAAGAATCGTACAAAGAACTTCTATATATCCTTTCTCCCTCTTCACCAATTATTAACATTTCCCCACAAATGACTTAATATTTTCTCTCCCTACCTATATATTATTTCTGAATTCTTGGAGGGTTAGTTGCATATACATTGAGATGTCTTTCCCCTTATACTTGAAGGTGTACTTCCTAAAAACAAGGACATTCCCTTACCTCACCACAGCACCAGGGCCAGATCCAGGGGTGGGCAAGCAAGGCCTGGGAGTGAGTGATCCCAAAAGGGCTTCTTCAGATTTTGCACCCCAGGAGCCTTGCTCGCCACAACCTCATCCTGGCCCTGATAACTACAGGTATCAAAATCAGGAAATCTAACATTGACTCCACACTATTAGCTAATCTGTTGTCCGTATTAACAGTTTGGTCAGCTGTCCCAGTAATGCCCTCCATAGCAATCGTTTCCTTATACCCGGTTCAGGATCATGCATAGCGTTTGTCATGTCTGCCCATCTCCTTCAATCTAGAACTGTTCTTTAGTCTATTGTGACATTGCCATTTTTGAAAAATAATGACCAGTTATTTTCTAGAATATCCCTCAACATAGGGACAAGTTTTTTAAAATCTCTTGTTGGTTCAGTTTAACCACCTGCAGCTTGAGACTTTGAGATATGGCAGGTGTAGGTGGATTAAAAAGTAACTAACACCGATTAGGAGCATGTTGGTACCATGCTAGGTGTTTTATATGCATTATCTCATTGAATCCTCCCTACAGGTCTGTGACAGAGGTTCTCTTTTTATCCCATTTCACAGATGAATAAACTGAGACTTGGAGTAATTTTTCCAAGGTCTCATACTAATCAGGAGTGAAATGGGGACCTGAACCAAGTCAGTTTGCCTCTAAGGACTCTTAGTAACCAAGCTAGTGATGCTTACTTAAATGCATATAGCATAAAATTCTCCTTTTTATTTTCCCCCACATTCACTGAGATATGATTAACATGTAACATCATATAAATTTCGGGTATGCAACTTGATGATTTGATACATTTATATACTGCAAAATGGTTACCATTATACGGTTAGTTAATAAATATCATCTCACATAATTACAATTTTTTTATGGTGAGAACATTTAAGATCTTCTCTCTTAGCAATTTTTAAGTATACAATACAGTACTGTTAAAACTATAGTCACATGGCTATATGTTAGATCCTGAGAACTTATTCATCTAGAAACTAGTTGAATAGACATTTGTATCCTTTGACCAACATTCCTCCTGCCTGCCAGCCTCTGGCAAACACCACTCTAGTCTCTGTTTTAAAAGTTTTAACATTTTTGGCGTTCCTGTGGTGGCTCAGTGGTTAACGAATCCAACTAGGAACCATGAGGTTGCGGGTTCGATCCCTGGCCTCGCTCAGTGGGTTAAGGATCCGGCGTTGCCGTGAGTTGTGGTGTAGGTTGCAGACGCAACTCAGATCCCACGCTGCTGTGGCTGTGGCGTCGGCCAGCTGCTACAGTTCCTGTTTGACCCCTAGCCTGGGAACCTCCATATGCTGCGGTGCGGCCCTAGATAAGGCAAAAAGACAAAAAAAAAGTTTTAACATTTTTAAAGTATACAATTCGGTGTCTTTTATATAGTCATAATTTTGTACAACCATCAGCATCTCCTAATACCAGAACATTTCCATTACCCCAAAAAGAAAACCTCTACGTCTCAATTCCCCCAACCCTCCTATCCCCAATCACTAATCTACTTTCTGTTTCTATGGATTTGCATATACATACAATGGAATACTATGGAACAATAAAAAGGAACTAAGTACTGATACCCACAATAACATTTTGGATCTCAAAAAAAAAAAAAAATATGGGAAGTGAAAGAATCCAGATACAAAAAACAGCACATTGTAAGATTCCATTATATGAAATTCTAGAAAAACCAAAACCTTAGCAACAGAAAGCTTGTCAGTAGTTGCCTGGGGTCTGGGGTATGGAGAGGAAGGGGACTGCAGAGAGGTAGAAGGGAGTGTTCTGGGGTGATGCAGGTATTCTAAAACTGGATTGTAGTGGTGGCTACATGATGTACACATGTAGTCAAATTCACCTCTCTGCTTTAAAAAGTTTATAAACGTGGAGTTCCCACTGTGGCTCAATGGGTTAAGAACCTGACATAGTCTCCGTGAGGATGCAGGTTCGATCCCTGGCCTCGCTCAGTAGGTTAAAGACCAGCATTGCCTCAAGCTGCGGCACAGGCTGGCAGCTGCCACTCTATTTGACCCCTGCCTGGGAACCTCCATATGTTGCAGGTATGGCCTTAAAAAAAAAAGTTTATAAATGTAAAATATACCTCAATAAAACAGTAAAAAAAAACCCATACCTGTCCTCCACTGGAGTTCAACTTATCAGCCCATCTTCCGTCATAGTCTAGCCCTAAATCTATAGTCCCAGCCTCACCTCCTACCTCCATGCATTCACTCAACAAACATTCCAAGATTCTAGGCCCGGCCCGGTGTCAAGAACTCTGGAGAGAGTGAGGAAAGAGAACCTCTGCCCTCAGGAAACTCACATTAGTCTAGGAGCACAAAGAAAGGGAACCCAAGCCCAGCAAACATCAGTGATCCTAGCGGACTACTGAGTCTTAGAGCAGGAGGAGGAATATACATTCCAGTCCCTTTGAACTGAATTTCAACTTTCAATCAAGTTTCAGTTTATTTTATTTGTTCTCTTTAGAAATTCTGAGGAAACATTTTTTTTTAGGGCCGCACCTGAGGCATATGAAGGTTCCCAGGCTAGGGGTCTAACAGGAGCTGTAGCTGCCGGCCTTTGCCACAGCCACAGCAACGCGGGATCCGAGCCGCGTCTGCAATCTACACCACAGCTCACGGCAACGCCGGATCCTTAACCCACTGAGCAATGCCAGGTATTGAACTGCATTCTCATGGATACTAGTCAGGTTCGTTACCACTGAGCCACAACAGGAACTTCCTCAGTTTAATTTTTGGAATGGGGAATCCATCTACATGGTTCAAAAATAAAAGAAAGTTGGAGTTCCCACTGTGGTACAACAGATCAGCAGCATTTCTGGAGCACTGGGATGCAGGTTCGCTCTCCGGCCCAACAGAGTGGGTTAAGAATCCGGTGAGGGCCACAGCTGTGGCTCGTATTGATCCCTGGCCCGGGGACCTCCGTAGGCTGCAGGGTAGACAAAAATAAATCCGTACAAATAAATAAAGTATATGGTGAAAAATTTCCTCCCACCCATCGCCCATCTGCCCAATTTCTACTCCCTTCCATACAACCATAGTTGCCATATAAATAGACATTATTTTGGTGTTCCCAGCAGCGTGGCTCAGTGTAAACGAAAGTGACTAGTATCCATGAGGATTCAAGTTCCATCCCTGGCCTCCTCGCTCAGTGGGGGAAGGATGTAGCGTTGCCATGAGCTGTGGGTGTAGGTTGCAGACATGGCTTGGATCCCACGTTGCTGGGGCTGTGGCATAGGCCAGCAGCTACAGCTCCGATTCAGCCTCTAGCCCAGGAACCTCCATATGCCTTGGGTGTGGCCCTAAAAAGACACACACACACACAAAAGGGACATTATTTTTCTTCCTTTTTAACAAACAGTATAATACACACATCGTTCTGGACTTTGTCATTTGGCAGTAAACCTTTGAGATCTTTCCATGTAAAAACAACAAAAAATTTCACTCTGACAATTATAGTATTCCTTTGTATGATGTGTTATAATTTGCTTATCTAGCCTTTCGGTGAGCGTTTGAGTTATTTCCAACAGTCTGTTAAGGAAAACAATGATGTAATAAGTAACCTCTCATAAATAGTGTGGTATGTTTTGTTTTGTATATGGCCAAAAAGAAAAAAAAGCTACATACTAACTTTTTTAACCTTTCACAAACACTCCAACCACTTCTACACTTCTAGACTGTTTTCTCTGCCTTAAAAGTCCCCATTCAATCCTTTTCTACCGGTTAATTCCTACTTTACCTCAAAACCTAGCCCAAATGTCATTCTTGAGGAGCCTTTTGAACTCCCTCAGGCAGGACTGACATGTTCCTTCTCTTTTCTTTCACAGATTCCAATTTCACATTACATAATTGTCAACTAACACTTCACTATTCCCCCACTTGACTGGGAGCTACTCAAGGTCATGTGCTATAGTAGATTTATCTCTGAATCCTGGTACCTGGTACATACTAAAACGTCCACTACATGAATTGTTGGGGCTGACAAAGAGGAGATGCATTGCTCCTGTCTCTCACTTTCAGCTGCCTCCCAGCCTCTATTAATACTTAGAGGACTGATACCAGACAAAGGTGGGCTGTGATTTCCCTTCCTTTCCCACCTAATTCCTTCCTTCCTGCCTCCACCCCTTCCCACCCTAGGGATTCTGTCCACAGCTGCCCCTGTGGCCCTTGCTGGATCTGGCTATTTATTAAAGAAAGAAAAAGAAAGAATGAAAGAGAGGAAGAGAGAGAAAGAAGGGAAGGAAGGAAGAGAAAGAGAGAGAAAGGAAGAAGGAAGAAGGAAAGAGAAAGATGCAAGGAAGGAAAGAAGGAAAGGAGGGAAGAGAGGAAGGAGGGAAGGAAGGGAGAAAGGAAGGAACGGTGAGAATGGTGCCTTGGTTCCACTCATCTTCTCCCTTCCACATCAAGTCCTGGGCCTCCTCTAAAGCTAAAAGTACAAATCACTTGATAGTCAGATACACATCAGTCACCCTCATACATTCCCACACATTAAGCCAAAGGGGTTTACCGCAGTGCTTTTAGGAATGTGAGAAACACTTAGAGTGCTCAGGTTAATCAATGTTAAGTGATCTTCAAAGGCAACTTGGATAATTTAAAAAACAGTAGATTAACTCTAAAATGTCAATGTACTAACCTGGAGTTGTTAATTGCTAGATCATTTCCACAAGAATGTATTCGTCTATTCCTTCCTAGGTGGGCAATGCAGGAAGTGAGAGCTGTCTCCACCTCTGGGATGAATAGGTTAAAGCTCTATATTCTCCTCCCCTGAGGAAGCTCCAGTGGGAGGTGGAGTCATCAAAGAAAACAAAGGGAGAGAAAGCTTTCAAGCCTTTGCCTGCCCAGGATAGAGCTGGATACCAGGAATTGGGACGTTTCACAGGAAAGGTCGCCGGAAAGGTGGTGGCCTAGCTCCCTTGGAGTGCTTTGGGACTGTGGTCTTCAAAATTTCTCGCCTAGGAGTTCCCTTCGTGGCTCAGTGGTTAACGAATCTGACTAAGAACCATGAGGTTGCGGGTTCGATCCCTGGCCTTGCTCAAGGGTTAAGGATCCGGCGTTGCCGTGAGCTGTGGGGTAGGTCGCAGACGTGGCTCAGATCCCACGTTGCTGTGGCTGTGGCAAAGGCCGGCAGCTACAGCTCCTGTTAGACCCCTAGCCTGGGAACCTCCATATGCCGCGGGTGCGTCTCTAGATAAAGGCAAAAAGACAAAAAAAAAAAAAAATTCTCGCCTACCTCCTAAAAAAAATTTGAGAAACTATGTTCTTCTTGTACTTATAAGGTCATATCTAAAATGTTTCATCTTGGAGTTCCCGTCGTGGCGCAGTGGAAACTATTCCAACTAGGAACCATGAGGTTGTGGGTTAGGATCCGGCGTTGCCCTGAGCTGTGGTGTAGGTAGCAGACGCGGCTCGGATCTAGCATTGCTGTGGCTCTGGCGTAGGCCGGCAGTTGTAGCTCCGATTAGACCCCTAGCCTGGGAACCTCCATATGCGGCAGGTATGGCCCTAAAAAGACAAAAAAAAAAAAGATAAAATATTTCATCTTAAGTTTAAGTAATGGCAGAGTTGTTATTTCTGGCATTTTATAGGTATTGGCATTTTAAAATAAGATTGTTACATCAGTCTTCAAGTGTATCCAAGGAAATCTAAATATCGTAATGCATTTATCATCCCTTTAAAAAATACATGAACAAGCTTTTCTTCAAAAGAAATTTGACATCATTCTTTTTCTCCTTATCTTATATTTCTATTTCACTTGCCCTTGAACATTTTAATATAATATTTTAGGCTGGAAAGCCTTTTATTGATCAACCTGTCACATTTCTTTATGAAAATTAAAAAAAACTTGAGTCTCTAAGTTTAAAATACTCATCTTGATTGTATTATCAATATAATTTTTGAATATCTAATTGATCTGTTACATATTATGAATTTTGATCAGCTATTAAAATTAAAGCATAGAATATTTTTGCCAGAATAAAACAGGGCTCAGAGTCCAGTCTATTCCTAGTTTTCACTTTTAGGGATAGAAGCGTGAACCATCTTGTTCATTCAATCAACAATAAGCCTATGGAGCTCCTGTCGTGGCTCAGTGGTTAATGAATCCGACTAGGAACCATGAGGTTGCGGGTTCGATCCCTGACCTCTCTCAGTGGGTTAAGGATCTGGCGTCGCCATGAGCTGTGGTGTAGGTTGCAGAGGCAGCTTGGATCCCGCGTTGCTGTGGCTGTGGCGAAGGCCGGCAGCTACAGCTCCTGCTAGACCCCTAGCCTGGGAACCTCCATATGCCGCGGGTACGGCTCTAGATAAGGCAAAAAGACAAAAGGCAAAAAAAAAATAAAAAATAAAAATAAAGACTAACCTGAGCATGAGATTTTGTTGGATCAGACCAGGGCAGCAGTGGAGGTGGTTAGGGATACTCTGACTCTGGGCTAGACATGAGATGTATATGGAAAAGGGAAATCTAGTGTGACTGGGGCTTTTGGTCTGAGCAATGTGGAGGATGGACTTATCAACTGGAAGAGGAAAGATGTCTGGCTGAATGGATTTGAGGGAGAAGATGTGTAGCAGGCTGCTGGGTATCATAATCTGGAGTTGAGATGAGAGGTCTGAGCTGAAATATAAATTTGGCAATTGTCATCCTATAGGATGATATCATACATCTTAGATGGTACTGAAAGTCAGGAGACTTGATTAGATCACTAATGAAATGTGAGTAGAGATAGAAAAGAGAAGAAATCCAAGGAATGAGCCCTGGGCCATGGCAAGATTTAGAGGCCTGGGAGAAGAGATAGAATCCATAAAGAAGAATGAAGTTAGGGCAGGAGGGACCTGATGAAGTGATGATGAGGAAAACCAAGGAAAAAAAAAAAGCTAATCAAGTGATTTGCTATATTAACTATTACAAACAGGTCAATTAAGGTGATATAATTGAGAATAGGTCATTGGACTTAAGCAATGTCAAGTTCATTGTTGACCTTGACAAGAACAGTTTTGATAGAGTGATAAGGATGAATGCAGGAAAAACATGACAATAGATTTAAGAGAGGGAGACCCTCTCAGCTGAGGACTTAGGAATATGCCTCATTTGTAATTTCACTGTGCTGTTATTTGGCATGTTTTTGAACTTTACATTAATTATATCATATGGTATGTGTTTTGGTGCTCTAGAATGGGAGAAGAACTGGAGACAGAAAGCACAGAAAACTTTTTTAGGAGTTTTGTTGCAAAGGAAACAGAGACATGGGGCAGTAGCTGCCAATGAAAGTGGGTCAAAGAGAAGATTTTATAGGACTGGAGAAATAACAGCTGCTTGTAAGCTTGTGGGAATCACCCAGGAGAAAGGGAAACTTTGATAAGATAGAGGCGGGGGCATAACTGGTGGAGTGATGGTGATGATCTTGATTAAATGAGACAGTACTTTGGTCCATTATCTTAGCAGATGGATTGGCTTTAGCTTGGATCATGGAAAACTCATTAATGTAACAGAAGGGAGGGTGGAGAAGAGGTTACAGACGCTGGTAAGTGGCCATGGGTAGATGAGAGGGCGAGATTCTTAGCAAGTTTTCGTACTGTTGCTTCAACTTTCTCAATGGAATAGGAAGCAAGTTTATGAATCAACAATAAGGATGAGAAGGAAAGAGGTACAGGTTTGAGGACAGAGAAGGTATGAAATCTAGAAGAATGGAGGAGTGAAGTAGAAGGGACTCCTGGGCAGTTCTGGGGTTCAGGGTGATGAAATTAATGTGAAACTAGTCAGTGTGATTGTGTTTTTCTTTAGCCACATTCAAATGCATGGGGGTTGAGTAGATGGAGAACTGCCTTGTGCTTTTGCCCAGGAAGCATGGTGAAGGAGGAAGAGGGGAAGGGGGTTGAGAGTGTGTGCAAGGGAGTGACTGTGATGACTGGCCAGGGGTTTAAGCTGGGTAAGGATGGGAGAGAGTGGATAAGCAGGTTGCAGAACGGTTGGAGTTAAGAGTACTACAGGGCACTATGGAAACATGAGATGGTTGATAGTGGCCAAGTTTGATAAGGCTCCCGTGATCATGCCAAGGGAATAAATGGCTGAGTTAGGGCAAGACAAGAGCCTTGGAGGAGGAGTCAAGGAACTGAGAGATCAGGGAGTGGGGATGATCATCAAAGTAGGTATTATAAACACCTAGGATTAAGACTGAAGTGGTATTTGAGAGGCTGACAAAAGCAGGTGATGGAAAAATGAAGGGGGCTGAGAGTAATGATGCGGGATACTGGATGGTGAGATTTAAAGCTGCAGGTTAACAGAGGAGAGAGAGAGAGGGATAGTCTGGAAGCAGTGTTGAGGAGCAGGGAGGACACCTCCCTCACCTTCAGGCTCAGTCTATGAGGCTTATGGTTGAAAATACAGTACCCACTACTTGAGAGGGGGAGGGGAAGCAATGCCCCAGGGGAAAGTCAGGTTTCCCTTAAGCAAGGACGCAAATGGAACGGGAAGAAATTCTGCAGAGGCTGAGTTTACAGGAATTATCCTTTGCATAAATAAATAGACTCTAATGTGGCCCCATATGATCCCACCTCTGGTGTTCTTGCCCTTTTGCGGTCTCCTCTCGTGAGTGGAGGTGGGACTTGTGATTTGTTTCTGGCTAGTGGGCTATGGCAGAGGTGATTAGATGTATGTGTATACATAACTACCGCAGATAGGAAAGGAACAAGTTTAAATACAGCAATGTTACTCAAAGCTTTTAATTCCTTCTAATTAATTCTTTTTAATTCCATGCAAAGAATCACATGTTGATCTATTATCAAATCACCTCCTTAG
The DNA here is from genome assembly GCA_004024745.2 of Catagonus wagneri. Lineage (NCBI taxonomy): Eukaryota > Metazoa > Chordata > Mammalia > Artiodactyla > Tayassuidae > Catagonus > Catagonus wagneri. Next base: position 3,569,036 of record PVHT020000283.1, on the reverse strand, counting down.
ATTTTCCTTCAACTTTGTTGATAGCAAAGAACTGAAAACCACCTGACTTGCAAAATAACTTATAACCCATTCATTTGAGTGGTTCACTTTTTCAGTACAGACAACCAGTTTCTGAATTGTTCCTCTGAATTGTCCTTGAGGTTTTTTACATCGCTGCACCTTAGTAATGGGTGAGAGTCTGCACTTTGTTTTGTAAGGTGGGAGAAGAACAGTTTTGAAAGGGGAGGTCGTGTCCTCAGGTAATTTCTCAAACTGAGCAATTTTGGACTATAGTACACATGGCATTCAGGCATCTGGAGATGAATTCCCTTAAAACTAGTCTTGAAAAGTCTTCACAAACCCCAGGGAACACCAGTTTGAAGACGACAGATATAGAGGCTGTCAGGCAGAAGACAGAAGAGTCCAGGCTGGACAAGCCAGGACAGCATGGGGTTACGGCATTGTGTGCACAGAGAAGGTGGGACAGTTTCTAGGCGACAAGACTTAAGAAATGATTTTAGAATTTTCTAGCAGTAATTAGTCTTGGTGTGACTCCCAACATAAATATTTTTCTGATTTGTTAAAAGTATATATGTATATACATAGTTAGTACATGTTTTCTGAAACTTTAAAAATATCAAACAAATGCATTCATCTTATAAATTTTTCAAATAAAAGAAATACGAAGTCAAAAGCAGAGTTTATGCCTTTCCCTACCCCACAGATAACTTAATTAACAGGTGTATTGTTGGACCTTTTGAAGTCCCTTCCAACTCTGAGGTTCCACCTAAATCTCTTCCAACAGGAACCATTCATTTTTCCTAACACCTGTCCAGACTCTCAATTCTGTGGTTCCATGACTGTTCTGCGCATCTCTTCACCCCAGGAAGGCATGTTGAGAATTTAAACACCTTCAAATCTTGGAGTACCCCTCCTGGCTCAGTGGATAATGAATCCGGCTAGGAACCATGAAGTTGTGGGTTCCATCCCAGGCCTTGTTCAGTGGGTTAAGGATCCGGCGTTGCCGGGAGCTGTGGTGTAGGTCGCAGACGTGGCTCAGATCCCGCGTTGCTGTGGCTGTGGCGAAGGCCGGCGGCTACAGCTCCTGTTAGACCCCTAGCCTGGGAACCTCCATATGCCGTGGGTGCGGCCCTAGATAAGGTAAAAAGCCAAAAAAAAAAAAAAAAAAGAAATAACCACTTTCAAATCTAGTTGACCCAGGGCTGGCGAAAAGGGAAGGAAGGTGCAGTCATCCCAGTTTCTTCTCAAAGTAAACCTCTACAACTACCTACTCCCCAGAGCAAGTTAATTTTCGTGCCCACGCAGGTCCTCAAAAACAAGGCCCACTTCATCGCATTTTATAAACTTACTTGACACCCACTAAACGCCGAGCTCTCCTGCGTTGCTTGGGTACTTTTTGGCAAAGGGATGCCCACTTGTCTGATGACCACTCCCTCCAAGCAGCCTCTCCCCCCACCCTTGAGTGCAGCACCCTCTGCCAGGGCCGGAGACCAGGCGGAGACTCGGGACTCCCCGCCGCCTATGCGGCTTCGCGGGCGCCTGCGCAGAGCGACCCTCCCGTCATTCGGGCAGGAGGCGGGGGCAGTGGAGAGAAAGGAAAGCTGCGGGGGAGAAGGGCCAAACCCTGAAATTACCCGGATGTGGTCTCCGCGCGCGCATGCTCAGTGTCCTCTCGACAAGTTGGCAGCAACAACACGGCCGTGGTCGTCGTCGCCGCTGCGGTAACGGAGCGGCTCGGGTGGCGGAGCCCGCGTTCGCTCCGGCCTGTTCTCCTCGGGAGGCCCTTCCCGCCCTCCCCTCGGCTCCGCGGCCGCCCAGGGGGCGGGAGCGGGTGAGGGGAGCCGGGCGCCCCGCGAGAGAGGCCTCAAGCCGCGGGGCGGCCCGGGAGCTCGAGGCGGCCTGGCCCGCGCGGGCAGCGGCGCGGCGCGGACGCCCCGGGGCGGGGGCCGAGGAGCGCTGCGGGCCGCCGGGGGAGCGACGGGCCTGGCGCTCCCGCTGACCTGGCGCGGCGGGAGAAGGGACGCCCCTCGCCGTCGCTGGAGCCCAGGTAACGCGCCATGTCCCCTCCCCTTCGCCCGGCCCGGCCCGCGCACCCCGCCCGCGGCTTCCCCGCCCCGGGGCGGGCTCCCGGCGGCGGCGGCGGCGGGGAACGCGCGGGAGGCCAGCGGGCCGGTCCGGAGAGTGAGCGCGGCCGCCTGACGGGCCCACCGGGCCGGCGGCCCCTGAGCGGGTCGTCCAGAGTCGGGTGCCTCTCGTGCCTCGGGCTCCGGAGCCGGTCCTCTGGCCCCGAACTCCGCTCTCAGTTTGTCGCGGAATCAAGTTAAACTCGGACCGGGACTCCTGCCGCGGCCGCCTCTCCTCTTTGTTGTTCTGCGAGTAATACGGTCCCTCCCGGTTGAGTGTATCGGGTCGGCTGGAGTGTATTGCCTTAGGTTTAAATGAAAGTTGTAAATGGTTTGTCCTAATTTCTCTTCTCAGGCAGAATTTTGTTTTCTCTTTGTCTCTTATTTTCTCTTCCTGGTTGTGTCGTTCCAGTTTATATTTCTGCCATTGATTTGTTTACTTTTTGAGTATTGTGGGTGATGGCGGTGTGCAGGAAACATTCTTAGCACCTTACACCCCCCCACACACACACTCCTAATAAAAACTAAAAGATACAGTTTGTTATTGCTAGGACTACAGTTACTGAGCATCAAATTGGTGTAGGGTGTGTAGGGCGGTGCCTACATCACATGCTCCAAACTACTGTTATGATTTCTTAAACTAGATTTTAACATTTTTTTTTCAAAGAAATGGGTATAGTTAACTTGAAAGGTTTTTTTTTTGGGGGGGGTGAGTATAGAGGAGTTTAAAAAAACTACTGAAAATTGATAGTTATTTCCTTCCCCAAACCCTAGTAAAATTATTTATTTAAACTTATTTCTAAATAGTTTATTTTGAATTTTATTTCTTAATGCCTTTAGTTTCTGCACCATAGTTCAAGATGAAACTGCCAGTTATTTAGGAATAATAAATATAAGATAATGGAGAGTCATTTTAATTAGCCTGAATTGACTTTCTAAAAGCATGTAATCTTGGCTAATTTTTTAACAACCTTTGACTTTTGCAGGAATTAACATCCTTTTAGTCTCAGGAGCAGTTTGATTATTTGGGTGTTTAAAAAAGTAGGTTCAGTACTTTTTTTCTGGAAGAAACTAGTCCTAATAGAAAATACAGAAATGCATAGTTTTACAGAGTAATTACATTTAGAACATTGTATTTAAATAATTTTTTTGTAATTTTTATAAATTATTTGCTATGTACTTAGGCTAAACTTATTTCATCTGAAAAACTGCATGAGGTGTTCTAGTGTGTAACTTCTTTTTCTGTTAAGGATTTATTTTCTCTTTTGGAAAGTTCTGATATGGTTAGTACATGAGAATTCAGGTTGTAAATGATTGATGTATTAATTAACATCTTAAAATATGATTTTTAAATTAATGTTTCTTCCACAATGTCATGATTTTGTTTTCTTAAACGGCTTTGTTTACAGAATGTAATACAGGTAGCCCAAGCGTTTAAGATTTAGTTCTAAGGGCAGTGATGAATTATGTAGGTTTAGGTTGTTAGAATTAAAACTGGAAACCTTTCTAGAGAAAATTGATAGAACATTTTGTGAGTCCGTTGATAGAAGTGGCTTTTTCTTTGCTTTCCAGGTTTTGGGGTGAGGTTGCTTTAAAGAAGTGTTGTATTTAATTTTTTATTTTTGAGGTGGGAATGCCTAAGTAGAAACTTCTGCGTTTAGCTGAGTTCCTGATTGTGTATCTTGAGCTTAGAAAAACTACAAATTGGTTTCAGATTTAATGAAAACTTGTGCTGGGAAAGTCACTTTGAAATTCTTCGGAATAAGTTTTATATGAATCATTGACCTTTTCCAATGGCTTTGCTGTTTGAAGCAATGCTGCTTTTACTAGGAAGCAGCAAATCTTATTTCTAAAAACCTATGCTTCACTTCAAAAAAAAAAAAAAACCTATGTTTCACTTTCTTAAGCTGCATTTTAATTGAGCTGTTTCACCATTTGTGTGTGAATTCATTTTTCTGCATTCCCCTTCAGAGCTCCCCCACCCCCAACTAAAGAGCAAGTATTAAACTAATTTATGCTGCCAGTCACACTCCAGCTATCTGGCTTGGAGCTGTTTTTTCTGATTGAGCCAGTGTTATAGTAACATCATTAGACACTATTCTAATTGAGCTGTGAATTGCTGAGGCCTCTGCTAGGGCACTTAACCCCACAGGGTCTGCCTCATTCTTTATATTTAAAATGCACGTTTAATCTTGTCTGAAATTTGCCTGCTTTTTTTATGTTTAAGCTTTACTTCAGTTCTATTTTGTTCCCCCCAGCTTGTGCCTAATTTTTTTTTCACTTTTTATTCAATGATTTTAGAGTGAATAGTTAGCCATTTCAGTGTTCATTGTACATGTTTGGATTTCCTTTTTCCCCCCAGAAGATTGTGTAGTTAGAAACTGTTGTTTTGCTTAAGTGATGATTAAAGGTGTCTGAGGTGACAATCATGTATAAAACTAACCTAACTAAAATGGTTGTGATTGATTTCATTATTTTCTTTTTTTAGGCAAGAAACAGATTTTTTAGGATAGGACGCTTGTGAGAGATGCAGGCGGGCAGGCAGGGAAGCTCTGCCTGATTTCATTATTTTCTATGCTAAAGTTAAAAGAGTTAGATTAGCATAGCTTAGAATTTAATACCATTTGTTAAATTATCAAATTTGGGGTGTTTTGCTCCACAGTTGATGATTCAGTTGTGTTAAAGAGAAATTCAAAACAGTTGACAAATATGTCTGGATATTATTCATTTCAGCAACTTCTGGTATGATACTCTTTGCATCATAATACGCCAAAACATATGCTTAATGATGACTAAGATTGAGAAATTTTGAATTTTTTTCTCATCCTAAAGTGTGTAATTTTGGTGATAGGGAATGTGGCTAAATTCCAGTTTCTCAGGAACAAGATATTTTAGGTTGTGTCACCTTGACACTATTGCGTGGTATAACTGGTATCCAGGAAGAATTTTTTTAACCATGAGAGTGTATAAAAACTAGGGATAAAAACTTACATATGTAAAACTAAGATGATAGGTCCTCAGAGTTTTACAAAGTCAGAGTACTTTACCACAAATTGTATCATAGGTCAGATAGATAACTAATAGAGACTGATTGTAAAGAGTGTACTTTTACTTCTTAATTTAAAGTTGGTGATAATTGTAAATACCTTTAAGCTTAAGGACTGTACTTCATTATTTACATTTTAAATGAGAATTGTTTCAGTTTAAAAAACTTGTCACTGTGTGGGGTTTTATTGCTTTTTTACTGGGAAAGTTTAGGGCGGAGGTTCTCAACCTCCGCTACACTTCGAAATCTCTTGGAGAGCTTTACAAAATACTGATGGCCGGATTCCAGTTCCAGAAATTGTGGTTCAGGGCAGATCATTGTTCTGAAATTGTTGAGCTACCTTTTTCTTTTTCTTCACTTTTCTTTTTCTTTTTTTTACTACGCTTGCGGCATATGGATGGAAGTTCCCAGGCTAGGAGTCAAATCAGAGCTGCAGTTGCTGGCCTATGCCACAGCCACAGCAAGTTGAGATCTAAGCCAAGACTTCGACATACGCCGCAGTGGCAACGCCAGATCCTTAACCCACTGAGGGAGACCAGAGATTGAAACCGCTTCCTCATGAGTTCTTAACCTGGTGAGCCACAACAGGAACTACCTTTTTTCTTTTTTTTTAACTGATTAATTTGTGTCAGCTTTACATTCTTTAATACAATGATATACACAATGTAATTATCTCACATCTGACTTAATGGATTCCTTGAAGGTATTGCCACATTTATTTTGCTTCCAAGTCTGTCCCTCCATCTGTCTGTCTCTCTCCCCTTTGAACCTCTTTCTTAATTTTTCAATTCATTTTTACTGCCTGGCGGCAAGTTTTAGGAAGCTGTATTTCCACTGATTGGTATATTATTGCTATTCTCAGTAAGAAGACGATCTTTTAACGTATTCTAAAATGCTTACTTGGGCTCCTTTTAAAGATTAATGACTTTGTTTAGGTGCCGAAATTTGCATCTAAATTCCCAATGGGAATTTGGTCTTTGTAGGGAGTCAGTCTGCTTGGAAACTATAATATTTTGTAGGCACCAATTAACGGGTCACTTCACTGGTTTCTGAGAAGTGAGTTGCATTGATTTAGCTTTTACTGTCAGAGGTTACTTATGCACTGATACAGTTGTTTAACAAGCACAACTACTTAGCAGTTCTTTAGAGAGCACCTAGGGGACCATGTTCAGATCTCCATCTGTATTACCTGAAGTAGTTCACAAGTGCTAGTTTAGGAGTAGTTGAATTCTCTGTGTCTGGAAGTGTTATTTCAAAAAATAAAAATATTCTTTGTCCTTTTCCACTGTCCCATCCCAAAACAGATTCAGATGAGAATGGAATGGAGGAAGCATGGGGACCTGTATTGTTGTTTTTTTTTAAAAAAAAAAACAAAAAATCTTTTAATTTTAAAGACTTTGGATATTTTAGTTTTTTTTTTTTTTTTTTGCTGCCCCCGTGGCATATGGAAGTTCCCGGGCCATGGATCAAACCTGTGCCAGAGCCGCAACCTAAGCTGCTGCCATGACAATGCTGGATCCTTAACCCAGTGCACCACAGGAAAATGCCTCAGTGTGCTTATCTTCATTGCTTCATTTGTTTTGATAAAGTACAAGCTGTATTTTGCAGTCATTGATGCACTAGAGTAATTTACTTAAAATTCGTCAAAACCCATTTTTGCATGTTTAGAATGCAAATCTTATTTATGATTTTTAAAAAAGGACTTCTAAGTGTTCCTGTTGTGGCTCAGTGACAAGGAACCCAGTTTAGTATCCATGAGGACTTGGGTTCGATCCCTGGTCTGGCTCAGTGGATCAAGTATCTGGTGTTGCTGTGAGCTGTGGTGTAGGTGGTAGATGTGGCTCAGATCTGGCATTGCTTTGGCTGTGGTGTTGGCTGGCAGCTGCAGCTCTCATTTGACCCCTACTCTGGGAACTTCTGTATGCCTCTTGTGTGGACCTAAAAAGACCAAAAAAAGTGGGGGGGGATTTCTATTGAATGATTTGTCTTTGGTATGTAGTAAGATATGATTTCTGTCTCTTTTTTTTTTTTTTTTTTTTGTCTTTTTGCCTTTATGTAGAGCCGCACCCAAGGCATATGGAGGTTCCCAGGCTAGGGGTCTAACAGGAGCTGTAGCTGCCGGCCTTCGCCACAGCCACAGCAACGCGGGATCCGAGCCACGTCTGCAACCTTCACCACAGCTCACGGCGACGCCAGATCCTTAACCCACTGAGCAAGGCCAGGGATCAAACCCGCAACCTCATGGTTCTTAGTCAGATTCGTTAACCACTGAGCCACGAAGGGAACTCTGATTTCTGTCTCTTAATATAAATGAATGTATGTAATTCAGGTCTTTTTCAAGTCAAAATTATTTCAAAATGTAAGACTGAATTAAGGTTATTTATCAGGATCCAATGAATTCTAAAACATTTGTTATTAGTAGATGGCCAGTCATTGTAATAATTGAATCATCTGGTGAAAGGATGACTGGAAGTAGTGCTTAATGGGGTGAGATAAACCAAGAATTATTGTACATAAACACAGCAGGTGTGTCTGTATCATAGATGTCTCCTACAAAAACTAGTTGAAGAAAGAATTTTACATGTAGAGATGTTGAAATTGAGTGGCTAGCTAATAGTAAGAAAAATGACATGACTTCTAATTAGTTTTTTTAGTTAGTTTCATATATCCATGACATTATAATTTGTTTCAGTGTCTTTTTGGTAATATGTAAAGTGAAGTGTGTAGAGTAGCATGGACTGTTATCAATGCCTTATAGAATTGACAGCACCTCAGACTCCTAGAGTGCTTTTAAAGGTAGGGCCCCACTCAATATGTATTCAGTAGGCCTGGGCTAACCTGCAGGGAAAATTCTGATAACAGCTCCTATTGAAAGAATAAGCTAGGTAACTTGATAGTCCCCTTCTTGTAGAATATTTTATGAAATATTTATCAGTCATTAGCTATTAAAAGTCACCCTACTTTACAATCTTTTAAAACAGTGTTTTCCAAAGTGTGGTCTACAGATTCCTGGGGTCCCCATGACCATTATCTTCTAGAGGTTCATGAAATCAGAATTATTGTCATAATAAAACAGGTGTTATGTACTTTTTTACTGTGTTGACATTTGCACTGCTGGTGAGGGAGCAGTGGTGGGTAAACTTCTGGCACCTTAGCATGCCAGTTTCACTTAAGAATATTCTTGGTGAAACAGTAAAAAGTTTTGGTTTTAAAATCTCTACTCTAGAGTGCATTCTTTTCCATACTCAGTCTGATTAAATGCAAGTGTGCATAAAGTACGCACATTAGCATACAAGGATTGACTGTAGCAAACGCATTTGTGTGGTTGGTTTGCAAGCTAAACTAGCTTCTTTTTTAACGAAACAACTGCTTTTATTTTCACCTAAAAGAATGACTGATATGGAGTTCCTTGGTGCCTCAGGTTAAGGATCTGTTGTCATCACTTTTGTGGCATGAGTTTGATTCCTGGCCTGGGAACCTCCATAGGTCACCTGAGCGCCCCCCACTCCAAAAAAAAAGAATGGCTAATAAACCATAGTTATTTAGACTTAGATATTTGGCAGACATTTCTTAAAAAGCCTGCCACTCAAGGAAAATAGCTATTTGCTGCCAATGATAAAATCTGATCTTCAAGTGAAAATTAGATTTTTGGAAAACTTGTACCTGCCACCATGGGGCCAGCTTCCCAGTACTTAAAAGATTTTTCTGATGAAATTGGTGATGATGTTTAGGAATTGTGAATTTAAAAATATACGTATCATAAGAGGACATGTGTCAACATTTGGAAGGTCTAAGTAACTCACTGAACCAGTATTTTTCCAAATGACCAATTTATGATGTTACAAAATCATGCATGGGTAGGTGATCATTCAAAGTACAATATAGACCAGTGGATTTTCATATAACAGCGCCAAGAAGTTCATTGATATAATTTCAGATTCCACATTGCAACTAACCTTTCAGAATTGCCATTTGTGTTTTACTTTGCTCTTGAATGAAAGACTAATATCCATATTATCTAAAAAGGCCATTAAAATATTCCTCTCTTTTCCAGTTATCTATGTGAGGCACCTTTTGTTCATATACTTTAACTAAAACATCACATCACAATAGATTGAATGCAGAAGCAGATATGAGAATCCATCTGTCTTTTAGGCTGGACATTAAAGAAATTTGTAAAAATCGGGAGTTCCTGTCGTGGCGCAGGGGAAACAAATCCAACTAGGCATCATGAGGTTTCGGGTTTGATCCCTGGCCTTGCTCAGTGGGTTAAAGATCTGGCATTGCTGGGAGCTGTGGTGTAGGTCGCAGATGTGGCTGGGATCCTGCATTGCTGCTGCGGCTCTGGCTGTAGGCCGGCAGCTGTAGCTCCGATTCGACCCCTAGCCTGGGAACCTCCATATACTGCAGGTGCGGCCCTAAAAAGCAAAAAAGAAAAAAAACAGTTAAAGAAATTTGTAAAAATGGAAAACAGTGTCATGCTGATTACTGATTTTGTTTGTTTTAGAAAACAGTATTTTTCATAACTTATTTAACATATAATGGGTTTATTATTATTTTAGATTAATAGAATAAACATTTATTTTAATTTGTGTGATGGTGAGTGTTAATAGATGTAACTCGTATAAACATGACCCATTTGAAATTCTCAATAATTAAGTAAGTGGACCGGAGACTGGAGAATGTGACAATTGCTATTTAAAAATAACTTATCTATATTGTTGACAAGATTACTGATTGGTTGCATTGTTTGTGTGGTTTGTATTATATTGCTGCTGTTTCTGAGGATGTTATTAACTCAGTTTTTGTTCAGCTATTATATACTGGGAAACATGTAGCAGTCAAGTTAAGTAAAAAAGGGAATTAATTCATTGGTTTGGTTTGGAATCAGAACTGGCCTTAGATTGCTGGATTCACGTCGTAACTAGCCAGTATCATCAGGATTATTTCTCTTGGCTTCGCTTTCCTTTCTGTTAGTTTTAGTGTCAGGTTGGCTCCAGACTGACTATTTCCAGCTTCAAGCTCAAGCCCAGCAGAGAACTTTTTCTAATTTTTCTCTCTGCAGTTCCAGCAGAAGTCCTGGAGCTGTCACTAGCCTGATTTGGGTCCTCTCTGATCTTTGCAATAGCTGATGTGGCTAGGAGGTGGCTCTGGTTAGTCAGGAATGGGATTGTCCCACCTGCCGAGATGGGGAGATTCCCCTTGGATAATTAGAGTACTCTTATAGAAGGGGAAATACATGCTGGCAGACAAAAAACAGATGTCAACTAGAGGACTTTATTGATCCACCTTTTAACAGCCTCTCATTTATTCAGAAAACTGTTAATTTCAAAATAAGATTATTTAAGGTGAAACTGGTGGAGTAATATGACATTTAAGCCTAAGCCCCTTGGGTAAACAAGCATATTTCTAAATTTGTTCCTTGTAGTTCATCTTGAAGTTATCACAAAGATGTTCTTTTGTTGCTTTGATTGTACTATTCCCATCTCAGACCTTTACACTTGTTAACCTGTGTATATAGTCCTTCGTGTTCTTGGAGGTTCTTCTCCAGCTGCCCTCATTTTGACAAACTTCAATTCTCAGATGTTCCTCTGTTTAGAATCTAGGCTGTAACTTATGTTGTGGGCAGTTGAACTAAGCCCTCCCCACTCCCCCCGCCCCCACTATGCTTAGAATTTCTTCCTAGTGATACTTCACAAGGTCAGACTTTTTTCCCCCCCTTAAGCACTTTCTCGAATATTCCCATATTTGATCCATAACTAAAATTGTAAAATTATACCTGTTTGTTTTACATATGTAATATAGTTGATAATCCAAAAGTAAACAGACAGCTGGGGGAAAAAAAGTCAACATTCATTAACTAAAGTTTATGAATTTCCATGAGAGCCTCTCAGGCCAGTACTCAGCCTTTTTAATTTCAGAGAGTAGTTTAATTATATTGGTTTATCTGGCTTTGCGATCCATGGAGTTGCCTTTAGACCTGTGGTCAACATCAAGTGACAACTTAGGTTTAATAGCAAGCCTAGAGACAAAACACAAAATAAGTGGACCCAAGAACAAACCTCTGTCCCTTTTGCTGACTTCAGTCCTGTTACCCCGTCACAATGTGATGGTTTATTCTATTATGGTGATTTATGATATCTGTATGTTAGAGACTTTCAAGTAGGCTTAACTTCTCTAAAGAGTTCTTTTCAAACTCAGCTTATTTAAAGCTGAATTTGTTAATTACCCTTTTTTAAAAATCTTTTTTCTGTATCATTCAGTTAACCTATCTAGTCAAAACTATCTTTTGACTGCCTTTTCTTTTCACCCCTTATGCTTAGTTGACTAAAAAGTCTAGTCTGTTTCTGTTGCCCGTGCCCCTGATCTAGGCCCTATCATTCTTCTGATCACTGTCCCCTAACTAGTTTTCTGTTCCCCTTTCTAAAGCTATTCTCCGTATTCTTACTATAGTTTTCTTTCTAATGCATACTTAATGCTGTTATTCCTCCCTCTCTTTCCTACCATAAACCTACTCTAGACAAAACATCTGCATTCCTGTCCCTCTGCTTTTTCCTATGACTTTCCTTCAGCCTGGCAAAGTCTTACTCACATGTGGTAGTTATTAGTACTATTCCACCAGTATCCTGATGGCTCTTTTCTGGCACATGGTAATATTGTACTTCTCTGTCTCTTTCCCCCACCTTGAAATTAGACATGATGCTGGGTTTCTTAGCTTTGGCACCACTGATATTTTGGGCTGGATAAATTTTTGTTGAGTGAGGCTGTTCTGTGCATTGCAGGATGTTTAAGCAGCAGCCCTGGCCTTTACCCACTAGACACCTTCCACCTCCCCGTTCCAGTTGTGGCAATCCAGAATGTCTGTAGACATTGCCAGATGTCCCATGAGGAACAGAGTTGCCCTAATTGAGAACTATTGGCATAGCTATATGACTTCGCCAATCCAATGTGAGCAGAAACGATAGCCTTTAAAAGACAGTGCATGAATTATCCTGTCTTTCCCCCTGCCATTTAAGGACATATTTAGAGATGGAGCCTTTGTGGGCCTAATTCCTGAGAGATGATAATGAGCAGTGATAGGCATTGCTATTATGGGCATATATCTGTGATTGACAGATAGCTTATGCAGAAAGCAAATTGTTGTTTTAAGCTGGTGATATTTGAGGGGTTGGTTGTCACTGTGACATAAACTAGCCTAGCCTGACTGATACATTACGCTGACTTACCATGCTTTCTTATTTCCAAGTCACTTCAATACCTACTTCTTTTAGGCATCTATTACTTAGTGTAATGATATGTTCGAATTTTCTAGATCAGTGGTTCTTAGTGGAGTAAGAGTGTTGTGGAAGTTAGTGGGAGGAGCTTTGGTAGGTTGTGGCCAGGGATGCCATCCTACATTATGAAAGACTGTGAAGAATTTTCGGCATCCCACAACACTTTTTTTTTTTTTTTTAATTATAGTGGATTTACAATGTGGTGCCAATTTCTGCTGTAATACACTTTTCAAATGCCCCCAAAAAGTCTTGTAGGAGGAAAACATATAATTAGCCTATAACCTAACTGTATCTTAATATATGCTCAATTTGGGGGAATTAATTTTCTCTTAATACAATTTCTTATTTAAAGTTGTTGTGCGTGGAACTTCAAGAGTTAACCGTTTTGGAAAATTCATGCCATCAGCTGCAGTGCCATTGTGCTAGAACAACACACCTGACTTGGAAGGTCTGAATTTGTAGCTCTCAAACTATGGTGATTCAACATATATTACTGCAAGCAGCTAGCTTCCATTTTTTTTTTGGGCCACACCTGCGGCATATGGAAGTTCCCAGACTAGGGGTCCAATTGGAGCCGCAACTGGTAGCCTACGTCACAGCCAAGGCAATGTGGGATCCAAGCCACATCTGCGACCTACACCACAGCTTGCAGCAAGTCCAGATCCTTAACTCACTGAATGAGGCCAGAGATTGAACCCACATCCTCATGGATCAGATTCGTTTGCGCTGAGCCATGACGGGGTTTTAGTCGGGTTCCACTAGTCCCAGTAGTTGGGTTCTTAACCCACTGAACCACTACAGGAACTCCCTTTAGCTTCTTTATTATACTTTCCTATTTTGTTGATATCCCTGAGGATTTTTATTGAAATGCACACTTTATTTTGTATTAATCTTTTTCTCTTTTATAATTAGAGCATTGTTAAATTTTAAAATTATGTGTAAGTAGGTTAGAACCTTAAGGATAGCTAATGGGGTGATATAAATTATTTGTTACAAAAAATGGGATGTTCACAGTAGAGTTGAGAAAGGCTTTCTGATTTATACTTCTTTTTGTATCTGTAGTGCTTTGCTAGTAGAAGATGCAGTATTTGTAGGATTGACCTATTTATGGTTCCCAGATTGCTTTTATGTATACTGTTGTGTTTGATTACCATAGCCAGTCTATAAACTTCTCAAGGCAGATGTTGTTTCCATTTTATAGATGAAAGAATTGAAAGGGATGTTAACTTGCCCAGTGATGCTGCTAGAGCTTTGATTAGAATAAATAATTTTGTTTATAACAGTCAAGTGCCCTTGTCTACTATTATTCCATACCATTCTTTAAAAATTATAATCTAAAGTTATCCAGTATAGAAAAACACCTATATACCCTGGTTGGTATTATTTTTTATACAGGGAACTTTTAAATTGTGTTTCAGTCACTTGTAGTCATAGGAATACAACCAAGACAAAAATGTGAGAAAGCTGTGTTTAAGAAAGTAAGGACATTTCCACTCGTTTTCAAAGAAATGTATAGTTAAAACAGTTTCTGAGATACTGGTAGGGCCAAAAATAAGAGTTAGAGATGTTAACATCTGGCAGTGAGATTATGATGACATAGTTAGACTCAAACACTTTAATCAGATTATAAATTTGTACAAATCTTTTGGACTGTAATATCAGAAAATGAATTCAACAGCATAAGTATTTGCATTCTTCAAAATCGTTGCAAGGAAGTGATACAGAATAAAAGATCTGTAGTCACTCTATTAACATTTGCATGGTATATGTCAGGAACTGTGCATGGTACTGGGAATTTCTCAGATGAGAAAGTATTGCTGTTTTCTTGAACTTCTCAATTTGTGACAACAGGGTGTGAAACAAGTAATCAAATAACTAATATAATGTGTTGGGTTATAACTGGGGTGTGTTTTTTGAGGGAGGGGTCAAGTAACATAGTAGAGAACACACAGTAAACACATCAGGGAAGTAATTCGCCTTCAGGATTGTGGGGAGAGGAGACACTGTCTTAGGGGAAACTCTTGGGGAACTTCCACATGCAACAGGTACTTCAAAAAAAAAAAAAAGATGTACTTTGAAGTATGGCTAGTACTTTACTAAGTGGACAAAAATGGCCAGGATAGCCTGAGCATGAATCTGAAAGCGCATACAGAAATGCCATTGATTTGGAGTTCCCCTCGTGGCTCAGCAGAAATGAATCTGATTAGCAGCCATGAGGATGCAGGTTCAGTCCCTGGTCTTGCTTAGTGGGTTAAGGATCCCGCCTTGCGGTGGCAGTGGTGAAGGCCGGTGGCTGCAGCTCTGATTCCGCCTCTAGCCTGGGAACCTCCATATGCCACAGGTGTGGCCCTAAAAGACAAAAAAAAAAAAAAAAAAAGAACAGAGGATTTGGGGAGTTCCCGTCGTGGCTCAGTGGTTAACGAATCTGACTAGGAACCATGAAGTTGCGGGTGCGATCCCTGGCATCGCTCAATGGGTTAAGGATCCGGCGTTGCCGTGAGCTGTGGTGTAGGTCGCAGATGCGGCTCGGGTCCCATGTTGCTGTGGCTGTGGCATTGGCCAGCGGCTACAGCTCCAATTGGACCTCTAGCCTGGGAACCTCCATGTGCTGAGGTTGCAGCCCTAGAAAAAACAAATATGTGTATGTGTATATATATATATATATATATATGTGTATATATATATATATATATATATTTTTTTTTTTCTTTTTGTCCTAGGTGGTAGCATGTGGAAGTTTACCAGCCAGGGATCAGATCCATGCCACAGCAGCTGCTGCAGTGACAATACCAGATCCTCAACCACTGTGCCACTGGGGAACTCCACTGTTACTCACTTTAGATAGACGTGCACTTGAACTCCTCAGTACTTTTTTTTTTACACCTGGCACATTTTACTCATTTGTATAATTTGCCCAAGTCCTGTATGTCTTTGTGTTGTGAGTCCAGGATGTAGGATGCTACTGTGCTTACCTTCCTCAGTTTTCATTGACAAATTTTAATAGAAAATGAAGAAAAATGCATAATGTGTTTTAGGAAAATTGCCTTTTAAAACTATTAAAATAAACATTTTAGTTTTCAGACAGTAGCTGCTTTTTACTTAATATTACGTGCTAGCCACTTCATGTAAGTTTTCTAGTTTGGGCTCTATATACATTCCTTTCAGTCCAGGTTTAAAAAGAGTTTAAGTTACTTAATTTGTCCCACTACTTAGTGTAAGAACTGGGATTCTAATCCAGATCTAACTCCAAAATCCACCAGACAGGGTAATCTTTGGTTATCTGGAAAATGTACGTTTAGCATGTATTTACTGAATGTGGGCAAGTGGTTAAGTGTTCAAAGGTATAAGAAAAACTGCTTTTTCTCTGCCTGGGGGTTATAGTAGATGAGGAGACAGGCATTTGTATAAAATTGGTGACAGTCGAGGGGGACACGTATTAAATACCATGTGATATGAATTTAAAAGTGGCCCCAAACTACAAAAGTGTTCAGTAGAATAGAAATCGGTAGAAATGATTAAGGTAAAGCTTTGTGAGAAAATGTATGGATAGTCCAAGTGAGAGGTAGGGCAAAGATAATTTACCAAGCTTACCAATGCTGGGTAATTGAGTGGAGTTCAAGCCATACAAGTAAAAGTCATCCGAAGAGGAACAGGTTTTGGTAGAAACCGATGAGTTAGTTTTATTAATATGGTGACGAAGGTATCTCGTTAAAGATTCAAGTAAATGGCCAAAGAAAATAAGAGCAAAGTAAGCATAGAATACAACAATATCCACAAACAAATGAAAAACAACCCTTCAGGGAGTTCCTGTCTTGGCTCAGTGGTGAAAAACAACACCTCAGGGAGTTTCTGTCTTGGCTCAGTGGTTAACGAACCAGACTAGTATCTATGAGGATGTGGATTCAATCCCTAGTCTGGCTCAGTGGGTTAAGGATCTAGCGTTGCCGTGAGCTGTGGTATAGGTCGCAGACAAGGCTCGGATCCCACTTTGCTGTGGCTGTGGTGTAGGCCGACAGCTGTAGCTCTGATTGGACCCCTATCCTGGGAACCTCCATATGCTGCAGGTGCGGAGACAACAGCAACGAAAAAACCAAACCCTCATAGGAAGTTCAGCCTCCACTCTTGCTTTATCTCATTTATTCTTAGGCTGATGTTCTTTTCTTATTCTGTGTGGGGTCTTGAGGTTAGATAAGTTTTTGTTATAAGTGTTGAGTGGAGTTTAATTAATACTCGTTTTTTATAGTTTAATCTGTGGAAAATAATTTATCCTCTTATGAGTAAAATCTTTTGAGGAATTCAGTTGTCTCCTTTTTAAAAAAATAATTTTATTGGTAATACACATACTGTAAAATTCACCCTTTAAAAAAAGTGTATGATTTGGTGGTTTTCATTATAGTGACAGAGTTGTGTGACCATCACCATATCACTTTTAGTACGTTTTCATTGCCCCTAAAAAAACTCCAAACGTATTAGCAGTCAGTCCTTATTCCCCTTCCCATTACCAGTTTCTGACGTATCCACTACTTTTTGTTTCAGTGATTTGTCTGTTCTGGATATGTCATATAAATAGGAATATACAACAGGTGGTATTTTGTGACTGCTGTCTTTCACCTAGCGTGTTGTCTAGGTTCATCCATGTTGTATAGTGTGTATCATCAGTACTTTATTCCTTTTATGACTGGATAATATTACATTGTGTCGATATACTCATTTATACATTCATCGGTTGATGGGCATTTGGGTTGTATTTACTTTTTACCTATTATGAATGATACTGCTGTTAACATTTATGTACATATTTTTGTGTGGGCATAGTTTTTTGATAATCTTGGATGAAATTGCTGGGTTGTATGGTTACTCTGTTTAACATTTTGAGGAATTGTCAGACTACTTTCCAAGGTGGCTGTACTGTTTTGCAGTCTCACCAGCAATATGTCAAGGTTCCATTTATTCCACTTTCTCCCCAGTGCTTATTATCTATCCTTTTGGTTTATCTGACCTAGTGGGTGTGAAGTGGTATCTCTTTGTAGTTTTGATTTGCAGTTTTAGTAGTGATGAATGATAATGAGCACCTTTTATGTGCTTATTGGCCCTTCTTTGGAGAAATGAGTATTAGAATCCTTTGCCCATTTAAAAATTATTCATCTTTTTATTGTTGTCAATGGTCTCTTACAATAAAGTTGAATGTTGCTAACCGATAAACAGCATCTGGTACCAAATGATGGTGGATTTTTCATGTGTATTAGTGTTAGGCTTTTAGAATGAGCCAGTTGTTAAGAATATTTTAAAGTGCTTCATAAAAGTAGTCCTTTTTAAAAGTTCTGCTAAGGTTTTACTTTAGGGTATTTGGTACAGTCAACAAGACTTGATTGAACATGCCTCTCTAATAATGAGAGGGCCTAACTTTATTATTTTTGTAATGTCAGAAACAGCAGCATTTTAATTGTCATTTAAAACTCTAAGCATCACATTTTAATTACATTCATTGAATCTTTGACTTAACTGAAGCAATTTCATCTTTTCCCAAGTAATTTAATCTACTTTGTGAAATGATTTCTGATATCTTTGTCTTATTTTTTTTAGGTTATCCTGAATACCACATGTTTAACAATTTCCCTTGCAACATTAGCCGTTGTTTTTCACTGCCTCCAAAAGATCAAAATTGCTCTGGAAATTGGAGACATATTTGATTTAAAAGAATAACTTTAACAAATGGACAATATGTCTATTACAAATACACCAACAAGTAATGATGCCTGTCTGAGCATTGTACATAGTTTGATGTGCCATAGACAAGGTGGAGAGAGTGAAACATTTGCAAAAAGAGCAATTGAAAGTTTGGTAAAGAAGCTGAAAGAGAAAAAAGATGAATTGGATTCTTTAATAACAGCTATAACTACAAATGGAGCTCACCCTAGCAAATGTGTTACCATACAGAGAACATTGGATGGGAGGCTGCAGGTTAGTCTTGTACTTGAGTTTTTTTTAATATCTTCTGTAGTGGCAGAATTTTAAAAATTCCTGTTTCCTCTTAAGTTACTATAGGAAATTTAATGCTTGCTCCATCTCTTTAGATACTGTAGTACATCCTGTACCAATAGACATTACGGGAGTATATGGAAGAATCTATCTTAAAAGTTTTTAAAATGTTTTGACTAAAAAAAAAAAGTTCAGGGTAGAACATTTGAAAAATAAAAACCAGAGGAAAACACGCATTTTTAGCACTTTGCTAGTCATCCTTGTAGCCTTTTTTTCTTTTTTGGTGTTACATGCTCATTTAAAAAACTAAGTTAATACTTAGTCCTTTGATAATATAGAAATCTGGTACTGTATGTTTGGTATTATATGAAAAACAATCCAGAAGACTTCAAGTATGTTTTTAAAACTTGAGTTAAAAGCTTATATTTACAAATTTTCTTTCTTTTATTTTCACTGATCAGATTTTTTATATAGGACTATATAATGTATCTCCTATGTTTAATATTTTTAAAGAAACATATAGAAAGCTTATGTTGTTAGATTTAAAAATTTTATTTCTAGGGCATTCCTATTGTGACTCAGCTGGTTAAGAGCCTGACTAGTATCCATGAGGATGCAGGTTTGCTCCCTGGCCTTGCTCAGTGGATTAAGGATTCAGTGTTGCTACAAGCTGCAGCGTAGGTCACAGATGAGACTCAGATCTGGTGTTGCTGTGGCCAGCAGCTGCAGCTCCAGTTTGACCCCTAGCCTAGGAACTTTTATCTGCTGCAAGTGCGGCCCTAAAAAGACAACAAAAACAAAAACAAAAACCCCAAAAATTAGTTTTAGATTTTAGGCATGATTTCTTCATCAACTCATACCTTTTTTTTTTTTTTTGCCTTTTTAAAAAATGAGCATAAATCTTGAAATCATACGCATGTTCACTGCTTTGTGACTGTGGCAAAGTAAGTTATTTTGAGCTTTAGTTTTCTCATTTAAGAAGTGGGGATTAGGAGTACCCGTCGTGGCTCAGTGGTTAACAAATCCGACTAGGAACCATGAGGTTGCGGGTTCGATCCCTGGCCTGGCTCAGTGGGTTAAGGATCCGGTGTTGCCATGAGCTGTGGTGTAGGTCGCAGACGCGGCTCGGATCCCGCATTGCTGTGGCTGTGGCGAAGGCCGACAGCTACAGCTCCTGTTAGACCCTTAGCCTGGCCTCAGAACTTCCATATGCAGCCCTAGATAAGGCAAAAAGACAAAAAAAAAAAGTGGGGATTATAATACTGACTTTGTAGGACTGTAAGGATTAATTGAGAATGTATAAAGTGCCTTGTATAATGTGTGGTGCATAACTGATGCTCAATAAAGGGTCATTAATTTTTCCTAGGTGGCTGGTCGGAAAGGATTTCCTCATGTGATTTATGCTCGTCTCTGGAGGTGGCCTGATCTTCACAAAAATGAATTAAAACATGTTAAATATTGTCAGTATGCATTTGACTTAAAATGTGATAGTGTTTGTGTGAATCCATATCACTATGAACGAGTTGTATCACCAGGAATTGGTAAGTAGACTTTGCTTTTACGCTTAAAAGCACAAAGAGAAAAGATCTCAACAGTGTTTTAATTTTTCTTTTTTTTCATTGTTTTAATTTTTCTAAGTTAAATTTTAAATTTGGAGATAGCCTAGTACTTCAACTATGGTTGAAAAATCAGACATTTTTAATGAAATATAAGTATTTAATTTTTTTTTTTTGTCTTTTTAGCGCTGCACCCAGGGCATATGGAAGTTCCTAGGCTAGGGGTCAAATGGGAACTGCAGCTGCTGGCCTACACCATAGCCACAGCAGCACCAGATCTGAGCCGGTCTGCGACCTGCACCACAGCTCACAGCAACACTGGATCCTTAAGGCACTGAGTGAAGCCAGGGATTGAATCCCAGTCCTCACGAATACTAGTCAGGCTCTTTAGTGCACAGCCACAATGGGAACTCTCTAAATATTTAAATTTGAATTCATAACAAATTTGTATTTTGACTGTTGAAACTAAGTATATACATAGTTGGTATTTTGCCCATTTAGAACATTGTTTTTGAAAAATAAAGTGGAAAGCATTATAGAGTTGAATATTTAGTTTATACATTGTTGAACAGCATTTATACTACTGTTATTGAATTGAAATTGTTCATGAAGTTTTGAATCCCTGGCTTAAATTTACATTCTGTAATTTTAAATATAAAGAAAATTATTTTCATAATAATGATTAATATTTTATTTTCTTCTCTCCTTTAAAAATTTAAGATCTCTCAGGATTAACACTGCAGAGTAATGGTAGGTAATCTGTTTCTTGTAACTTTCTCTCTTTTCTTTAATCCTGTCCCCTTTATTTTCTGTTGACCTAGAACTGGTTTGTATGGGTGCTGGTAGCATTTACAAGAAAAAAACTTACAGCTTTGGAAATGTAGATTTTGAGGGGAGGCATGTATCCAGCATTTTTAAACTGGATTAAATAGGCTGTTGGCTCTTTGAATTTGAACTGCTATTTGTGACTGCAAGTAGCCTAAACAATATGATAGGGGAACATAAAACATAAAAAGGAAGAATAGTATTTGAATTGGTAAAAACTGGCTATTGTGGAAGAAAATCTTATGGAACCATTTGAAATATGAATAACCTTATGTTTGATAATTTAGTCAAGTGTAATGTTTAAAAAAATCAAGATTCTAATTTTTCTTCATTTCAGCCTACCTTGTTTTTATGAATGACCTAAAACTGCATACTGTATTATTTTTTTCAGTTTTGTTACATTTTGAGTAAATAAAACAAGGCTATTTTAAAGAATATACCAATCACAGATGTTCTAATCCTATTTTTAAGTGTTTTGAGGTGGGGAAATGGAATAAATCAGGGGGTGTTTTTTGTTTTTTTTGTTTTTGTATAATATTTGAGAATATTTAACAGAAATCTGTTAAAACTTTAGCTGTTTTTCTTAGGACATGTTAATGAACTAAAATTTCTTCAAGAACTAATTAACTCACAGAGAAATTCTGACAAAACAAGCACTATCATAGAAAGGTGTGCCATTATTCTAGAGGGAGATTAGTGGCTCAGCATCTCTTTTGTTGCAGAATCTTAGAAATGGGTCAGAAATATCATCTAACCTTAATAAGATTTAGGAAGAGCATGAATGTCTACTCTTTTATTCTCTACTATTCTTCCGTGTGAATAATAATAAAGGAAGACTCTAGTGCCTTTGCTACTTGTTAAGGGTTAATTGGTTTCTGAGAACAATGGGTTGGTTGGTAGTGGAAGCTGTTGTGGTCTGGGAAGGCTGATTTTAAGACTGATTGAGGAGTTCCATGGTGGCTCAGGGGATTAAGGATCCAGCATTGTCATTGCTGTGGTTTGAGTTGCTGCTCTGGCATGCGTTCAATTCCCTGGCCTCGGCCAAAAAAAAAAAAAAAAAAAGGTAGATTGAGTAAAGCCTAGCTTTTTCAACCACACAAACATTGATATGTCACCTCTTCTTTGAAAGTAAAACCCTTCACATCTTCACCATTCTCCATATGTTTTTGGAGAATGAAAGCTTTTAGTTCAGTGGGTGTTAGGGATTGGATGACTGTAGTAATAACTGTAACAGAATCTCCCTTGGAGGTGGTTGTGAGAGGATCCAGTTCTGAAGACTCTTTACACTGTTCTCTGTCCTAAAATACTGCTGTTAGGAGTACCTGTTATTGATGGGCTTGTGTGGGTTGATAGTCTCTTTTTAGTTCCTCTGTACTGTATTCAGCCTTGTGGATCCCCCTAGTGGTTGTTATGTAAAAGCTGGCTTTAGTGGCTTCTTTCCTCAGAAAAACAGGTGTTTCTCACAAGATGTCCCTCTAGATTTGGACAGAGAAATAGGGAAGGTAGCTAAAAGTTAAGAAAATGGGTTCATTCCTTCACTTTTGAGTTGGAATCTTTGTGGTAATCATTTCCAGCCTGTCTCATCTCTTTTATGATACTTTCCATGACCACATTGACTTGTGTGTTCATGTTAACAAATATTTAATGAGCATGTATTGCCTGGTACTGTGTTAGTTTCCAGTGATGATAGGATAAATAAAGTATGTTTTTTCTACTCTAGGGAACTCATAGTCTAGTGAAGGAAAGAAAAGGTAAATAAGACAGTGACAGTACCATCAGACAAGCTGTGACCTGCTTGCTGGTTGTGATAAAGAGCAGAGACCTAGGGTGAGCTCAGTGTCTTCAGTTTTTCTGTCCCCTATACATTCTTTACTATGCATAGAACATTTTACAATCACATGCATACATGTATTACCGCTCTAAAGGTTAAATCAAAATAGCTAACACTAAGTACTCATTTTGTGTCCAAGTGATTTACAAATAGTGTTGTCATTCTCATAATACTCCTACATGGTAGGTGGCATTATCCACATTTTATCAGATGTAGAGACTGGTGCCTGGAGAAGTCAAAGAACTTGTCCAAGATTAGATAGCTAGGATGAACTGGAGTAATGTGTACTTACTATTAGCTATTTAACAATAGACAAATATTATAAAAGACTGTAAACTCCATAGGGGCAGTGATTTTTCTTTTGTTTATTGATTTATCCCAAGTGCTAGAACAGTACCTGGAACATAAGTGCTCAATAAATATTTTTTCAGTGAATTAATTTGTTGAATGCTAGCCCATAAAGAGAAATACTTCATAGTTTGGTATCTGTTTTCTGGACTTTAAAAATATATACTATATGTTTTTTTTAATTTTATTTTTTTGAATAGGCAATACATGGTCCATAAATCAAAATACTATAAAAAGGTATACAGTGAAAAGAAGTGCTCCCACCCCTGCCCCCATTCCCCCCTACCTCAGGTAATCACTTTTATTAGTTTCTGGTGTTTCCTTCCAGGGTTTCTTTATGCAGAAATACATGTATTATTTCCCTCCTTTCTTACACAAAAAGCATATTGTGCAGTGTTCTGGACCTTGCTTTTTTACTTTCAGTATGTGATTTTTCAAACATGCATATGATCTTAGTGTACAATAGTGTTTTGTAACCTTTTTTTCTCGTGGCAAAAATGTATTGCAAACATCTGTACTTGTTGATAAACTCAGTTTTACCTAAGAAACAAATATTTTAGTTATTTCATTTAAGAGACCTGTAGACTGTAGGAGTCCCAAACTTGCATTTGGGAAGGTTTAGCCAGTATATTAGGCAAGAAAAAGTTATGAGGTATAACTCTTTAAAAACAGAATTCATTCAGTTGTTAAGAGTACACATTAAGCCACAGGGTCAACTGGAAAGCAGAAACAGTATCAAGCTGACCAGCTATAGAGTTCCCTGGTGGCTCAGCAGGTTAAGGATTCAGTGTTGTCACTTCTGTGGCACAGGTTTGATCCCTGGCTCAGGAACTTCCACATACAGCAGTTGTGGGGGGAAAAAAAAAGGTTGACTCTCTATAACCTCAAATCAACCCCAATGTCTTGTTAAAAGGATTCCAGTCACTATAAACAAAAACCCTAAAATTTCCAGGAATTAAATAGAGATGTTAGGATCTATATGCAGAAAATCATAGGACTTTATTGAAGAGTGTAATTTTTAAAAATTTAGATAAATACAGCCATACTCACTTTATCTCAAGTGATTTTTTTTTCTTTTCATTTTTATAATTTGGCCAACACTAGCGATTAAGTGGTTAGATCCAGCTTTTTCTTTTTTACTGACACGTAATATCTTAAGCTCCTTTTGGTTATCTTTGGTTTCCATAGAATTTTCTGAAGAGAAACTCTTTAGAGTGAAATTTATGATCTTAAAAATATCAATATCTTCATTACTTTTGATGCATGAAAAAGTCCTTTAAGAGATTATGCATAGAAGTATGAATAATAGATTATTCTTACCTCTTTGAAATATTCTGTTTATTTAAAAAAAAAATAGCCCTGCAACTAATTGGCATTTATTTATGTGTAATAGATTTTTTTCAAAGATTGGCCTAGGGAAAAGTTAAGGGGCACTATATGCTCATTGCTAATGGGAAAGACAGTGTCTTTTTGTGGACTACTAATTGCTTTAAGAAGAGAACCTAGTATTAGATTTCATTGGTTTGTAAAATTCTGGGGTAATGTTAGTTCAGACACAGTAAAGGGTTGTAAATCCCAGAACTATAGCCTGAAAAGAAATGGGGAGGTTCTGGGCACAGAACCATTGATATTATAAATGCAGTTTCAATTTTCTTTTTTTCCTCATGACAAAACCAACTAATTGTTCCCTGGTTTGTTCAAGGAAAGGTATTATATCAGCTGGAGTTTAACTTTGCTTATTAAAGTGTAACTACGTAGGTGAAAGATGTTGTTTATTGAGTTTTTTCACACTACACTTTTATCAAACACCGTTATTTGGATTGAGTTTCTAGAAAGAAATTTCACTTCGACTCATCATTTGGAATTTTCCTGTCTTATTCTAATGTTTTAGGGGACTTTCAGTATGCTTCACTTTCAAAACTATGTTACTTAACAATAATTGTAGATCCTGGAATTGGATAGCTGTTAGATTCCACTCATATTTCTACACTGTGCAATTAGCAAAAAGATAAGACTAATTACTTGATCTCAATTTGGTCTTCTTAGCTAGGTAAACTTTTTCCCAAGCCATTTAATTTTTGTCTACTTCATATTATGTATTTAAGGTGATTATTACTTTTAGATTATTAATCAAGAAACTAAAGAATACCTCTTCAGGACCATTGCTGGAGGTTGTTGGATTAGTCTACTGTCAGGTTTCAAGGAGTCTATCAGATTGATCTGATGACACTGTCTCTAGATAAATAGCTTTTTCCTGATAAAATAGTATGCTTTTAAGATAGTATGAGAAAATTCTGAGTTAGAGTTATTTACACTATAGTCAATTTTAGGTGTTATATTACTTAAAAGACTTTTTTTCTTGTAATAGAAACTTAAAAGATACTAAAATATGTTTACTTTTCTATATAGCTCCATCAGGTATGTTGGTGAAGGATGAATATGTTCATGACTTTGAGGGACAGCCATCATTAGCCACTGAAGGGCATTCAATTCAAACCATCCAGCATCCACCAAGTAATCGTGCATCGACGGAGACATACAGCACCCCAGCTCTGTTAGCTCCATCTGAGTCTAATGCGACCAGCACCACCAACTTTCCCAACATTCCTGTGGCTTCCACAAGTGAGTTGTAGAGTCACATGCAGTCAGCAAGATGAATTTTCCTAACCATTGAGTGTTTATAGGTAGTAACTTGGAGGAAACCTAAGTAAGTGTAAATTAAAAGTACTGTGATATCTTTCATAGGTAAACAAGTGTTAAATAGGTTTTTGAGTTGTCCTGGAAAAAAATGGTGTTTACAGTTCATTTAAATGTTCTTATGTTGATGGAATTTAAATAATGATTTAAATTAATGGTCTCATTAATACTTTATTATGTGTAGAAGTCTCTTGAGCTTTCAGATATATTTTAGGAGAGAGATATTTAAGTTGTCAAAAGTAGTTTTGGACCAAGATGTTTATAAAAATCTGTGTTAATTGCAAGCTTTCCTCTAATCAGTGTTTTTGTTTTGCTTTACCTGACAGAGTATTACTTTTGTAGTCATCTCAGTCTCCCATTGTGCAAACTTAGGAAAAGGGATCTGGACAAATTTGTTTACAAAATATAACCCTTAAGGTAGATGTTAAGTATGATACTTTTGAAATAAAGTCAAGGAGTTCCCGTCGTGGCGCAGTGGTTAACGAATCCGACTAGGAACCATGAGGTTGCGGGTTCGATCCCTGGCCTTGCTTAGTGGGTTAAGGATCCGGCGTTGCCATGAGCTGTGGTGTAGGTCGCAGACGTGGCTCGGATCCTGCGTTGCTGTGGCTGCGGCGTAGGCCAGTGGCTACAGCCCCGATTAGACCCCTAGCCTGGGAACCTCCACGTGCCGCGGGTGCGGCCCAAAAATGACAAAAGGCAAAAAAAAAGAAATAAAGTCAAATTCTACTTAGCTTCCCCCAGCCCCCCCAAAAAAAGTCTATTTTCAGGAGTTTCCATTGTGGCTCAGTGGAAATGAACCTGACTAGTATCCATGAGGATGTGGATTCAATCCCTGGTCCCTGCTCAGTGGGTTAAGGATCTGGCTTTTCCATGAGCTGAGGTGGGTCACAGACACGGCTCAGAACTGGCATTGCTGTCGCTGTGGTGTAGACTGGCAGCTAGCCTGGGAACTTCCATATGCTGTACCTGCATCCCTAAAAACAACAACAACAACAAAAAAGTCTGTTTTCAAATGATTCTTCCCGTTATGGAGATACCGACCTTCCCTGCCAAGATCACGGAGGCAGAGAGGGCTCTTAGGTTTAGCTTTTTTTTTTTTTTTTTAATTAATCACAGGAAAGGGTCTTGGCATTTGTATGGTATTATTTGCACCTAGTTGCTAAGGAGGTTGTATCAGAGCCCACGTCAGCAGTAAATCGTTGATAGAGCTGGACTGATATTTTGTTAGTTGATATCAAAAGAAGCATTATTCTATTTACTTTAATATCAGATCAGATTCAACCAAGAAATCTGATATTTGGAATAAATGGAAGACTGATTTCTAAAACCGAGTTTTTAGTTTTCCCCTCTTTAATTCATTTTACCTTTGCAAATAATATCTTTTTATCTCTTCAAACAACATGAGATGACAGTCTCCCTATAGACAGCATATTCTAAGTGGGTCATACAGGTTAAACACATACTTTAGAACCTGAACCTTTAACCACTTGGTGCTTCTGTTATCTGTCTATTCTTTATTTACCAGTGTGGGAATGTAGTTGACAAACGGAGTGGGTGGAGAGGTAGAGTAAAAGAAGGTGCATTGTAGCTACTTGAGCATGGATAGTGCCACTTACCTCTGTTAATACTACCTGGAGAGTGAATTTGCGTGCCTCTGTAGATGCTTACTAAAGTGACTTCATTTTAACTATTTATTATGTTCCTTGGGGCCGAGAATGAAGACAGAACATGCAATATGAATGAAATGAGGATAACTTTGTCCTGGTGTTTTTTGGATATATGTTCACAATGAGTTGTGTTTGCTATAAGCTGTAAAATTTGTTGCGGAATGTTCCCTTAGATCTCAAAAAGTATATTGATAATATTAGAAGAAAGAGATGAAATTGGACCAAAATAGGGGTATTGGAAGAATACTTTGCATGAGCTCATTTAGTTGTTTAATTTCATTTTATGTACTTGGAATTGTGTAATGGAAATAATTGAAGACAAGTAACTGCAGTAGGCTTTATGTTCATTTGGCACCTGAATATTTTCAGGATTTCTTTCTCAATACCTGTAGTAAATTAAAATAATTTCTCCTGTTTAGTGACAGTTTTTATGAGATAGATAGCTAAGAGTATGTAGTATGCACAATTGCTAAAAGCAAGAATAAAAATGTAATTAATCTTTAAAGATAACCTGCAAAAATGTGGGGGGGATGAGTAGGATTGGTGCTTGCTGAAAACATCATCTTTAAAAATAAATAATTTGAAATTCATTAAGTAATGAAAAAAATAAATACATATAAAAAATAAAGATAATTTGGAGAGTATTTAGCCTTAAGGAAATATGATTTGTAGAGAGAAAAATGTTCCTTTTCCTTGATTCTTTGAGCTGTCCATTACAAATGTGAGCAGTGGTGTCATTTACTTTATTCTGTCTGTTTATACTCCCATTTAGATGAGAAAAGATTGAGGTAATGTTAGTAATGTATAATAATTATGGAATTTCAGTGCTTTCCAAATGAGATAAACAGATATTAAACTTACTTAATACTTAACTTGAAGAAATTAAGCCTTTTCCACACAAAAAATAAAGTCTTAAAAATGTAAACAATATTGTAGAATGGTTTTGAATAGAATGATTAGTTCTTCTGGTATATTACATACAACTAATTTCCTTTAAATTCTGGGCAACTGATTTCCTGTAAATGCAGGAATATGATAGGTTCTTAGAGGCAATGGTTGATATTTATTTATTTATTTTTGCTTTTTTTGGGGGGATGCTGCACCCCCATGTGGCATATGGAGGTTCCCAGGCTAGGAGTCTAATAGGAGCTATAGCTGCTGGCCTGCGCCACAGCCGCAGGAACGCCAGATCTGAGCTGCATCTGCGACCTACACCACAACTCACGGCAACGCCGGATCCTTAACCCACTGAGCGAGGCCAGGGATTGAACCTGCAACCTCATGGTTCGTAGTCAGATTCGTTTCCACTGCACCACGATGAGAACTCCCGGTACATTTTGATTTTTAAAAGTATATGAAATAATTTCAAAATTAGACTGATAGGTTTTGGTTTGGTTTGCTGTGGTTTGGGCTTTTTTTAAACTAGCAGATGTTGTATTGATTGGACAGTGGAGCTTTTTTTTTTTTTTTTTTTAAACTTTCTCACCTTACCCATCCCATTCCATTTAAAAGATTTGCCTGCTCTATTTTTCTTTTATCAAACCCTAGCATTCTGCCATTACCAGTACCAGGGCTGAAATTAATGAACTTCCCGGTTTTCAACATTTTCTTGAGCCTGGACTTTTGGAGTCCTAATCAGAAAGGTCCAGAGCTTTTTGGATGGAGTGTCCAGGGGTGAGCTGATGAGCTTCTGAAGAAGCTATTATGATTTGCTAGACCTTTAGTGGGATTTTGCTGGCATTTGAAGAATATTTTTGAGGAAATGGGCCACTAAAATTAGCTAGATATTACTTAAAAATAGAATAATTTTGAACTAACTACTTCAAGTTAAGGTTTGCTTTTATAGATAACTTTAGGGTTTTTTATTTGATAGGCCATGGGTGAGTTACACTTTTTGCTCATCTTTATAATTATGACTATCAGATTTAATTGATCCTTCATTTCCTGTCTAAAACCATAGGATTGCATCTATAAATGTACCGTATTAATGTCTTCTTGTTCCTCTAGGTCAGCCTGCCAGTATACTAGCAGGCAGCCATAGTGAAGGATTGTTGCAGATAGCTTCAGGGCCTCAGCCAGGACAGCAGCAGAATGGATTTACTGGTCAGCCAGCTACTTACCACCATAGTATGTACATGCTTTTTAAAGTCTTTTAAGTAGTTAAGAAAAAAATAGGCAGATTTTATAAAAGCAAATTAATCCATGTGGGCCTTAATTTTTAGACAGCACTACCACCTGGACTGGAAGTAGGACTGCACCATACCCACCTAATTTGCCTCACCACCAAAACGGCCATCTTCAGCACCACCCACCTATGCCGCCCCATCCCGGACATTACTGTAAGCTCTTGTTTTTGTTGTAAGGGCCTTTTCTTTTTGAGAACTTTGTTTTGTTTCTATTTTTTTTTAATATTTTTACATCTTTTATTCATTTTACAGTTTAGTTTCATTAAATGATTAGTGCTTTTCAGTATTTTTTGTAAATGGTATTTATTTTTCATAGTTATGTTATCATACCTTTGTTTTAGAGGATTGTTATTTATGAAATACTTTTCTTTGTTGCTGATGTTTCATTATCTCCACCTTGATTGCCATTCATTTGTTTGTTTGCTTTGTGTATGTTCTTAGATCTCATGTGTATCTGTACATCCACCCTAACTGGATTGAAACTCCTTGAGTGTCAAGATCTCAAGGTTTCCCTTGCCATAGTATTCAGCATACCATAGACACTCAGGTGTTGAATCTGTCATTACTCTTCTCTGTGCAGGCTTGATTGTGAGGGATATCCTACTGATAGTTGTACCTTGTAGTTTCCGGCAAAATAGGAACATGGTTCATTTGGCTTGGTAAAAGGAAGAGTATAAATCTTTCATCTATATTAAATTCCTTTTCCTCCATTATAAGATTAATAGAATCAAAGAAAACTTGGAAAATACACAAAATAGTAAACAAAATAAAAGTTACCCAGAATCCTAGTACCCAGAGATAGCCACTTCTAATATTTATTCACATTTTTCCTTCCAGTCACATATATATATATGAAAATTTGGGGGAAAGAGGAGATCATACTGTGTATATGTTGTTGTATCCTGCTATTTTACAGTTATGTTACTATTTTTTCCATGTCTAAGAGAATGTAATTTTTAATGGCTGCCTGGGCCAGCATAGTTGTTAAGGGTGCTGATTTTGGACCCTTAACTGGCTATGTGACAATTAGCAAGTTATTTAACCTTCATAAGCCTTAAGGGTAATAATCGTAGTATCTGTCTCAAGGGATGCTGTAAGAAGTAAATGTAATAGTTCATCTGAAGTGTTGAGCACAATGTCTTAACACATAATAATCTCTCGATTATGTTAGCTACTGTTCCATTATGTAAATATTCCTAATTTGATAACTCATGAATACTTATTTCAAAGTGAACCTAACAGTTTGAATTATTATTATATATTGTTATATTACATGTTACATAAATAATTCACTTATAATTTACATTAAGTTTTGGATGTGCAACTATTGTAAATTGTTTAACAGCAGTTGGCATATAGCACTAAAATGTTAGCTATTAAATATTTGCAAAAGTAATTCAAGAGTATTTGCTTATTATAATTATAAAGTAAATTAAGCTGTTATGCTTTTAGACATTGCGTAAGCTTGATCTAAACAATTCCTGCGGTATGATTGTTTAAGGTGTATTAGAAGTTTCAGCACTGGAAAACTTTTAATAAATAAAAATGGATTTTTATTGTCTTCTTTTAGGGCCAGTTCACAATGAGCTTGCATTCCAGCCTCCCATTTCTAATCATCCTGGTAAGTATATTTCAAAATTTATTCCCTATATTTAACTTTTCTTGGTGGTAATTGAAACATACACACAGAAGTTTTAATACAATTGCAGGGTAATTTAACTTCTGATAAGTACAATATTCATTATGGCATTACTTAATAGCTTACAAGTAAACATTACAGTCACACATAAACTGTCTATATTTGATTGTTTTTTATTGTCTCTAAAAGAAAAGACAAGAACTGTATTTTCAGCTAAAATACAAAGCACCGATATGCCGGTTTTGAACTCATTAATACATAAATATGCAGTAGATGAAAACTAGCTTTCAGAACAGAACAGCTGTAAAACTATAGCTTAAAAAGCTAGGGAAGACTCTGAAGTAGATGCTGAACAGAAAAATAATTCACTGTATCTGTCTTAGAAGATAGACTCAGGAATCTCTGGTTAACTGGAATTGAGAAAGTATTTGCATTATGTTCAAAGAGCAGATTAAAAGCTAGGTGGATTTAAACTATAGAAGTAATAAAAAAAAGTTTGGAAATAAAGGAAAATACTGAAGGTTTCTTAACAGAAACAGAGGATTTTGACTTATTTTTCTTCTCACCATCCTTTATATCTATTTTTATTAGCTTAAAATGTACAAACATATAATTTCAATTCATCATTTTAATACCCTCCCAATTAAAAAAAAATGTTTTATTAGGTAGAATTCCAACATATACCAAATACCAGTGTAGAAAATCCCTGTCACTGGAGTTCTCGTCGTGGCTCAGCGGAAATGAATCCAATTAGGAACTATGAGGTTGCGGGTTCGGTTCCTGGCCTCACTCGGTGGGTTAAGGATCCGGAGTTGCCATGAGCTGTGGTGTAGGTTGCAGTCGAGGCTCGGATCCCACGTTGCTCGGATCCCACGGATCCAGTGTAGGCCGGCAGCTGTAGCTCTGATTAGACCCCTAGCCTGGGAACCTCCACTTGCCGTGGGTGCGGCCCTAAAACAAGAAAAAAAAAAGGAAAAGAAAATCCCTATCACTGGACTTGTTCCTCAGTTTCAGCTGTTATCAATTAATAGGTAGTCTTATTTCATTTATACCCTTATCTACTTTTCTACCCTCATGTATTATTTTGATGGGAATCTTATCCTGTGATATGTAAATATTTCAGTGTATATTTCCAGTAAAGATTTTTAAAAAATATAGCTACAGTATAACGATCAGTTTAAGGGATAACTTAACACTTCCCCAAATCTACATAATTTTTATTTATTTATTTATTATTTTTTAAAAAAATTTTTTATTATAGTTGATTTACATTGTTTTGTCCATTCCTGCTGTACAGCAAAGTGACCCAGTCATACATCTATACACACTCTTTCTCATATTATCTTTCATCATGTTCCATCACAAGTGATTAGACATAGTTTTCTTAAATAGTGTTCTGTTATTTATTTATTTATGTTGGTTCCAACTTTTCTTCTAGCTGTTTTTAAAAAAGCATTGAGGAGTTCCCGTTATGATGCAGTGGAAATGAATCCTATTAGGAACCATGAGGTTGCGGATTAGATCCCTGGCCTCGCTCAGTGGGTTAACTAAGGATCCATTGTTGCTGTGAGCTGTGGTATAGGTGTCAGATGCGGCTTGGATCCCGCATTGCTGTGGCTGTGGTATCGGCTGGTGGCTATAACTCCGATTAAATCCTAGCCTGGGAGTTCCTGTCGTGGCTCAGTGGTTAACGAGTCCGACTAGAAACCATGAGGTTGCGGGTTCGATCCCTGGCCTTGCTCAGTGGGTTAAGGATCTGGCATTGCCGTGAGCTGTGGTGTAGGTTGCAGACGCAGCTCGGATCCTGCATTGCTGTGGCTGTGGCGAAGGCCGGCGGCTGCAGCTCCTCTTAGACCCCTAGCCTGGGAACGTCCATATGCCATGGGTGCGGCCCAAATAAGGCAAAAAGACAAAAATAAACCCAAAAACTCTAGCCTGGAATCCTCCATATCCCACAGGTGTGGCCCTAAAAAGCAAAAAATAAAAATAAATAAAAAATATGGCACAGCAGAAATGATTCTGACTAGGAACCATGAGTTTGTGGGTTCGGTCCCTGGCCTTGTTCAGTGGGTTAAGGATCAGATGTTGCCGTGAGCTGTGGTGTAGTTTGCAGACGTGGCTCAGATCGCGTGTTGCTGTGGCTGTCGTGTAGGCCCGAGGCTACAACTCTGATTAGACCCCTAGCCTGGGAACCTCCATATGCCGCAGGTGCAGCCGTAAAAGGACAAAAAGACCAAAAAAATAAAAAAGCATCGAGGGTAAGATCTTTGTGCTTACAGTAATTCTCATATTTCAGCTTAGGAGATTTAAAGAATTTCTGGATCAAAAGGCCCCATTGCTTTAGTGATCATATCAGCGCATGAGAACAATTTTCACTATGCTCACCAGCAGTGTATGTGATACTTTAACTTTGGCTGATTTGGGAGCCAAATATTTGTTTTGATAAGGAGAAAAATGGTACTGCTGGGACAGAAACATTTTTTTTTTTTTACCATACGTGTATATTAGTATGTAAATTGTTGTCCTCTTTAGTGGATTTTCTGTATGTTATTTGCATGTTTTTTGTGGTTTTAAACATTTTTTGTGGATCTTGTTGAGTAATGTAGTAAACTGAAAAGTACATAAAACAAGTATATACACAATATAATGAATAATATTAAAGCCAACACCTGTGTAACCACCACTCAGACTTAGAGTTAAAACCTTGCATCATCCCTGGAAGCTTTTCTATTCCCATGTATTTTGTCCCAATCAAAAACTTTTCCTTTCCTCCCTCAGAGGTAACCACTGTCCTGCTTTTTATGGATTTTGTTGCTTTGCTCTTTGAAAATGATGAGTACACACCTAAACAATCTAGTTTAGTAGTTTAGTTTTATTGTTTTTTGGAATTATATAAATGAAATCATTGTATCAGAATCTT
>PVHT020000283.1:3416632-3530473 GCA_004024745.2 Catagonus wagneri | reverse complement strand
CGGCATGTGGAGGTTCCCAGGCTAGGGGTCTAATCAGAGCTGTAGCCACTGGCCTACGCCGCAGCCTTAGCAACGCAGGATCCGAGCCGCGTCTGCGACCTACACCACAGCTCACGGCAACGCCAGATCGTTAACCCACTGAGCAAGGCCAGGGATCGAACCCGCAACCTCATGGTTCCTAGTT
Source organism: Catagonus wagneri (assembly GCA_004024745.2). NCBI lineage: Eukaryota > Metazoa > Chordata > Mammalia > Artiodactyla > Tayassuidae > Catagonus > Catagonus wagneri. Next base: position 3,530,289 of record PVHT020000283.1, on the reverse strand, counting down.
GGATTCGTTAACCACTGCGCCAAAACGGGAACTCCCCTGATTGCAAATTCAAATGAAGAGTTTTCTCAGTGACTTTGAGGTCATTTTGATAATTCATAAATGGATTTAAAATTTACATATTTGCAAATTGAGGTTGTGTTGTAGTACTTTGGAACTATCCGTCATTTAAGAAAGTACCTTTATGTGTTCATAAAATATTCTCATAGGACATCTCATTCAGATCTCAATAATAAAAGAAATAATTTGTAATGAGTCATTTAGGTGCTTTAACCAAATTTTTAACTTTTTCTTGAATGACTTTGTTTCAGAAATGAAAGATAATGTCTTGGAGTTCCCGTCGTGGCTCAGTGGTTAACGAATCCGACTAGGAACCATGAGGTTGTAGGTTCGATCCCTGGCCTTGCTCAGTGGGTTAAGGATCTGGCGTTGCCGTGAGCTGTGGTGAAGGTTGCAGACGCGGCTCAGATCCTGCATTGCTGTGGCTGTGGCGAAGGCCGGCAGCTACAGCTCCTGTTAGACCACTAGCCTGGGAACCTCCATATGTTGCGGGTGCAGCCCTAGATTAAGCCAAAAAAAAAAAAAAAGATAATTTCTTGGAGACTTATATTTCTAATATCATAAAACAAGTTTTTTGATGAAGCTGTTTTGTAATACATTTCCCCATTACAAAAAGAACTTAGCTGAGTCTTTACGTTCTTAAAAAAGATTCATGTTGTTAACTCATTTAAAATCTTTCCTCTGGTCAGTGATGAACAGTCCATAGACTTCATGAGACCAATTCAATCTCACTAATTTAAAGAGCAAGAAACTAAAAATAACAGTGTCAGCAAAAACAATCCCACTCCCTTTCAAATAAGTTGAGACATTAAAAAAGCTCTCTTGGAACTGATCTGTCTTGCTGTTGATGCTGGTTTTGAGAAGCTGCAGTCTTGTCACTTACATGGCATATGGTCATTGGAGCAAAAGAGCAAAGAGAGATCCACAGAGGCTTAATGAGTATTTCTTATTACCGTCTTCCTGTTTTACAAATAAGAATGTTCCCTCCTGTCTGTCTAGAAAATTTAGAATGGACTATAAAATTATTCACATGGTATTTTGTATCCCAATACCAATAGATTCTCTGGATTACCTCTTAGGTTACCTCTAGCCCCCTCTGTCCTCACAGATAGTAACCCCCTTCCTCTTTCTTTCCTGGGCCTTGTTAATCCTTAATTTGTTGGTAGTTTTTCATCCCAGGTCTGTGGTGCAACTCTGATGCCAGTTTTTATTCTCAAAGCTGCAGAGATGCAGCTTTATGTAACCATCATTGTTATATGGTGTCTGAAATATTAGGCAAACAAAAACCTTTTTGGTGGGAGTTCCCATCATGGCTCAGTGGAAACAAATCTGACCAGTATCCATGAGGACACAGGTTCGAACCCTGGCCTCACTCAGTGAGTTAAGGATCTGGCGTTGCCATGAGCTGTGGTGTAGGTCACAGACATGGCTTGGATCTGGCATTGCTATGACTGTAGCGTGGGCCAGCAGCTGTAGCTCTGATTTGACCCCTAGCCTGGGAATCTCCACATGCATGAGTGCAGCCCTTAAAAAAAAAGCACCTCTTTGGTGACTGAAATAATGAAGTAAGGTTAAGTGTAGTTGTGGCGTTGCTATTTATAATGATAAAAGCATATTTTTCTTATTTAAACATGAATGTTATACAACTCCGTTTTCCCCCTCAATTGACTCTCGTGGATAAAAGATTGCTTGCCATTGAACTTTACTTCTAGTGTTCTTCAGTATGAAGTAGGAAATGTGTGTACCTGGATCTCATTTTTTTAACCAGCATTGAAAACATTCATGACTTTAAGGTATTATTTTTAACAAAATGCACTGTTTGGATGGATTTTTAAAGACCCTTTAAAAGTGCTGTTACCTTTTTTTACTGCCAAAACATTGGGTAATTGTTGTCTTGGACAACCACTTTAGTTTTAACTTCAACCAGTATACTTGCCCACTGTGTTTGCTGAAGCTTCTTGTCTGTAGCATGTGGTGCTTTTAATAATGAATTTTACCGTAAGGAATGCTTCATAAGTATTTCAAAGCTAACATTTTAAGAAGGCAGTTTAGTATATCACTAGTTTCCAAAATAATAAAAAAATATTTAAAGAAGTGTTTGTGATTAGTTAATTGTTCTGTGTGGCAAAATATTTAAGTTTTTTAACCACCCAGTCTTAACGTGGTCTGTCTTACTAATACTTCTTATGAGTTCCCATTGTGGCACAGCAGAAATGAATCCAACAGGGAAACCATGAGGTTCCGGGTTCGATCCCTGGCTTCGCTCAGGGGTTAAGGATCTGGTGTTGCTGTGAGCTGTTGTGTACATCGTAGATGCGGCTCAGATCCTGTGTTGCTGTGGCTGTGGTGTAGGCCGGCAGCTTGTAGCTCCGATTCAACCCTTGGCCTGGGAACCTCCATATGCCTCGAGTGCAGCCCTGAAAAGCAAAATAAAAACAAAAACAAAACAAAACAAAAAACGCCGCTTCTTTGGAATATGCTTTTTTGGGAGTTCCCTTCGTGGCTCAGCAGCTAACAAACCCAACTAGGCTCTATGAGGATTTGGGTTTGATTTCTGGCCTTGCTCAGTGGGTTAAGGATCCTCTGTTGCCATGAGCCGTGGCATAGGTCACATATGTGGCCCAGATCCTGTGTGGCCATCGCTGTGGCATAGGCCAACAGCTGCAGCTCCGATTGGATCCCTAGCCTGAGAACTTCCAAATGCCACAGGTGCAGCCCTCAAAAGCAAAAAAAAAGAAAGACAAAAGAAAATACTTTCTTCCTTGACAGCGTTTTGAAAAACATTTAGATACGCAGACTTTGCAAGAGTTTTGATTTTAATGTATTTTAAGCAGCAGTCATATTTCACTTTCAGATCTTTTGGGAGGTTTGAAAAGATGTGGGTTATTTTTTGTCTTTCTAGGTATCTTTTCATATGTTGAAAGTTTTATCGTTTCTAATTCTGTCAAAGTTCATAAATGGCAAAGTGAGATGCAGATACATAATTGGTTTATCAACAGAAAACTTTCGTTCTCTAATAAATGTTGTCTGCCCCCCCCCCCATTATGTCAAACCCCATCTCTACTCTAGGGCTTTTACATTTGTTTTCCTCTTGAGATGTTCTGTTCACAGTCTCTACATAAGTACATGGTCTTTCAGGCCTCACTTTTTCAGAAAGGGTGTACCTCTATCTAGTCTGAAATATTCTTCCCATTCATCTTCTGTCCCATACCCTGTTTTATTGTCTTCACAGTGTTTTATCATTACCTGAGTTTTCTTATTCGTTTGCTTGTCAGCCTCTGAACTTCGTGAGAATAGTGACAATAGCTGCCTTGTTTACTACTATGTATGTAGTGTCTACAATGATTCCTACCTATTCTATAGATACCCCTAAAAAAAGGAAGACGAAATAATTGCCTTGTATGTGGGTTCTATGTAGTAGTTACTTGTATTCAAACAAAATTTAGAAATACTTGATCAAATACATTTGCAGACTAAACAGTTGTGGCTTTGTTTGCCCCAGTCATTTAAAATTATTTTAAATAATTTATTTTTCTTCTAGTGAATATGCTAAACACATTTTCAGATTTAAAATTGAGATAGTTAACATGAATTAACTTCACTAAAAATAGACGGGACAAATGACCTTTCAACCAAGAGACCACTGAAAATTCCTGCTCACAGAAACTGTGGAGTTGGAATGTAATTTACTTGACTCTGGTCTGGGATGTCTGATTTGGTTATGCCCTTTCTCTAAATTAGAGAATCTATAAAAATATGTTATGGGGAGTTCCCATTGTGGCTCAGTGGTTAATGAACCCGACTAGGAGCCATGAGGACCCGGGTTTGATCCCTGGCCTCACTCAGTGGGTTAAGGATCCGGTGTTGCCATGAGCTGTGGTGTAGGTTGCAGACGTGGCTTGGATCTCACATTGCTGTGGCGTAGGCTAGCGACTGCAACTCTGATTCAGCCCCTAGCCTAGGAACCTCCATGTGCTGTAGATATGGCCCTAAAAAGACAAAAAAGGGAAAGAGAAAAAATATATGTGTATGCCATGGGTTGATACTCAGGAACAGTTTCCTGGAATGTGTATTAGAATCAGTGTGTTCTAAACAAGAAAAAAAAAAGTGTTCAAACTGCATAGATAATATTATGAGCAGTCAAGTGAAATAGGCAAAATTATGCTCATTATGATACTAACTGTGTTTTTTTTTTTTTTGAAGGTAAAAATTTTTATTCTGATTGATTTCTCAATGTGTAGTTCAATATAATGCCGGTTTTCTGTGTGTGTGTGTCTTTTTTTTTTTTGCCTTTTCTAGGGCCGCACTCACGGCACATGGAGGTTTCCAGGCCTAGGGGTCTAATCGGAGCTGTAGCCACCAGCCTACGCCACAGCCACAGCAACGTGGGATCCGAGCCGCGTCTGCAACCTACACCACAGCTCACGGCAATGCCGGATCCTTGACCCACTGAGCAAGGTCAGGGATCAAACCGCAACCTCATGGTTCCTAGTCAGATTCGTTAGCCACTGAGCCGTGACGGGAACTCCCTAATGCCAGTTTTTGATGGCAGAGATTTGGTTCCATTGAAACTCCATGATGCTACAGAGAGTTACTACTTTTTCCAAGAAGTAGGTAAAGAGCTGGAAGCAGAAAGCACAGCTTTCTACCAGGATGGTAATTTATTAAACTGCAGATGTACTAGGTCTGCAACTTTTATAGTAAAAATGGTGCAAACATTAGCTGATGACAAAGTGAGAAGTGGGGAGCAAGATGTGAACCTCAAAAGGAGTGATACACATCTTGTAAAGACAACAAAAACCCAAATAGAGCTGTAAATATTTTAAAGGATTATTATAGAAAAGGGAACCAAATATTTTATTCAAATGTTTTTAGAGCCTTTCTGTAGCGATACGAATATAAATATATTTATCCAAAAATATGTTTTATAAAGATAAATATTTTTCAATTAAAGATGGGACCAAAGCTATTGCTATAACATAAAGCACTGTCTTTTGTAAGACCATCCACCTTAGTTTTCAGTTTAAGATTAATGCATTAAATGTTTTCCAGGAGTTCCCTTTGTGGCACAGTGGAAATGAATCCAACTAGTATCCTTGAGGGTGTGGGTTCAATTCCTGGCCTCACTCAGTGGGTGAAGGATCTGGCGTTGCTGTGGGCTGTGGTGTAGATCACAGACACAGCTCAGATCCCACATTGCTGTGGCTGTTGGATAGGCTGGCAGCGATAGCTCTGATTCAACCCCTACCCTGGGAACTTCCGTATGCTGCGAGTGTGGCCCTAAAAAGCAAAAAAAAAAAATGTTTTCCAGATACCTGACATCCTTTAGATAGATATAAATCAAGTAGGCATTATTTTTAAAACAGATTTTCAGGTTAAACAGTGTTTTTCTAAGATGCTGTGCATATCAAACTTATGACAAACTCCATTAAGAGCCATTATTAATAAATATATCAAAACAGGCTATGGTCAGATTTTTTTCTTTATAGTAAATATTTAATATTCTGATCTATAGTTTACAAGTGTTGAAAATGCATAAGATTTTACTTCATACATACTTTTCTAAAAGTTAATGTAAAATATTTTGATTCAATATGTATATGGCAGTAAATCTCCATACACTGTAACCAAAAGTATGTTTTTCTTCCATTAAAAAATGGGGATATGGAGTTCCCATCGTGGTTCAGTGGTTTACAAGTGCGACTAACAACCATGAGATTGTGGGTTCGATCCCTGGCCTCGCTCCGTAGGTAAGGATCCGGCATTGCCATGAGCTGTGGTGTAGGTTGCAGACACGGCTTGGATCCCGCGTTGCTGTGGCCATGGCGTAGGCCAGCGGCTACAGCTCCGATTAGACCCCTAGCCTGGGAATCTCCATATGCCTCAAGTGCGGCCCTAAAAAAGGCAAAAAGACCAAAAAAAAAAAAAATGGGGATATAACATACTTGTGTTCTTTAAACTCCTTTTTGATTGGGTACTTTGTAGGTAAGAACCAAAATCCAGATTTTTTTTTTTCCTTGCTTTTTAGGGCTGCACCCATGTCACATGGAGGCTCCTGGGCAAGGGGTCTGATCAGAGCTACAGCTGCCAGCCTACACCACAGCCACAGCAATGCCAGATCCGAGCTGCATCTGTGACCTACACCACAGCTCATAGCAATGCCGGATCCTTAACCCGCTGAGTGAGGCCAGGGATCGAACCCATAACCTCATGGTTCCTAGTTGGATTCTTTTCCACTGTGCCACAATGGGAACTCCTCAAATTCCAGATTTTAAAAATGACACTAGAGTTTCAAGAACGCTATGTACTGGAGTTCCTGCTATGGTGCAGTGGGTTAAGGACCTGATGTTGCTGCAGCTGTGGTGTAGGTTGCAGCTGCAGTTCAGATTCAGTCCCTGGCCTGAGAACAAGCTGAAAAATAGAATACATGGAAATGCCTACTTTATAATGTATTGTCATTTTAATCAAATTTTTTGGGTTGCTTTCCCTTACCTTTACTTAAAAGCTTTGCCGTATGGAGTGAAAGTGAAAGTCTTATGTCTTTATCACATGAGTGGCTGTCTCTCCCATTTATCTCCTATAGCTCCTGAGTATTGGTGTTCCATTGCCTACTTTGAAATGGATGTTCAAGTAGGAGAGACGTTTAAGGTTCCTTCGAGCTGTCCTATTGTTACTGTTGATGGATATGTAGACCCTTCTGGAGGAGATCGCTTTTGCTTGGGTCAACTCTCCAATGTCCACAGGACAGAAGCCATTGAGAGAGCAAGGTATTGATTGAACAGTTCTTTTAAAAACTGAACATAGTACACTGTCTTTTATTCAAAGTTATGTTTTTCAATGTAAATTATGTTTTCGAATATAGATAAAAGAATAAAGATCATGAAAATTCAGAATTTGTAAGCATTTTATTTTAATTGTAGATATTTGTTATTTAAAATATGATAAAATATAGTCTTTTTTAAGTTAATGAGGTTTCTGTTTTTTATAGTTTTTGTCTCCTCTGTATATTTCTACAAATTTATTGAAATAACATAAAATGAAGACAAGTTTTTGCAAGCATAATTAATAACGAAAGACTGATAATAAAAGGGAAATAAGTAAATCTTAAACATTCATTTTTTGCACTCATTAAAATATTAAATGTTTATATAATCAAATATAAACAAGATAAAGTATTACAGGAAAATACACACAATCGTAGGTACTATGTTATCTCAACGCTTTAAGGAAATGTATGTGTGTGTATACAGACATAATCTTGTCTTTATCATTAGCTGTGTGACATTAGCAAATTATTTACCCTCCAAGCCAGTGCTATCTAATAGAATTTTCTGCAATGAAGGAGATGACTTATATCTATGCTGTCCAGTATTATAGCTGTTAGCCACATGTAGCTATTGAGCACTTAAAATTTGCTTCATGTGATTAACTGAATTTTTTACGAGTTTTTTAAACTGAATTTTAAATTTTAATTTTAATTGAATTGTGAGGGGTTAAGTGAGAATGTATGTTACATGTTGCTGACACATAATAAGCATTATATGAATGCTTATCATTATTATATATAAATAAGATATTTTTAAAAAGAAAGAAACATATAAAAACGTTAACAGTGGCTGTCTTTTGGTTTTGGTATTATATAATGTCATTTATTCTTTAAAATTTTTCACTATTGGATATACTGTATACTCTGAGCCAAAATTTCTTTTTTAAGTACTTACCAAAATGAAATGTGATTGCTTTTTCCTTTCTAAGGTTGCACATAGGCAAAGGTGTGCAGTTGGAATGTAAAGGTGAAGGTGATGTTTGGGTCAGGTGCCTTAGCGACCACGCAGTCTTTGTACAGAGCTACTACTTAGACAGAGAAGCTGGGCGTGCACCTGGAGATGCTGTTCATAAGATTTATCCAAGTGCATATATAAAGGTTAGTTGCAATTTTATTAATATATTTTAGACTTGGAAAGCTCTATTTGTTGTTTAAAGATTTGAAATGAAGGTGGGGAGGAGTATAAAAATAATTTTTTAGGTATTAAATGATCAGAAATTATGTTTGTATATAAAACAAACTTCCTGACATGATTGATTACCTAATTTTGTGGTTGCATTTATGCTATGTTGTTTTATGAGGAAATTTGTTAAATGTTTTAGAGTGATATACAGGCTCTTGAGAATACTGAGTGAAACCTCCAAATTTGTATTACTTGGATATAAAATATGTAAAAATTAGGCTCTGGAATTTCATCTTAGCCAATTCAGGCTTTTATGGAAGGGAATTCTGAAAGTAATAGCTTTTCAAATTAAGAACAGAAATGAAAAATTCTCTAACACCAGGCTTTTAAAGATTATTTGGTGCATGAAATGAGTTTTATTTACTCAAATTAAGCCTGAGGTGTTTTTCATTAATTATATGTTCACCCTATTTCAGTTTTAGTTTATAACATACGGTGTCTTTGAAGGAGATAGTTATAATTAGCCTAAATGTATTTCTACTTTCAGATTTTTTTTTTTTTTTAATAGTAAGGGCCACAGAGTTGCCTGTGTGTGTGGTTTTTTGTTTGTTTGTTCTTTCGTTTGTGTTTTTGGGCCATACCCATGACCTGCAGAAGTTCCCAGGCCAGGGGTCAAAACCGTACCACAGTAGTAACAATGCCAGATCCTTAATCCACTGTTCCACCAAGGAAGTCCTCTAATTTCAGATTTTTCACAGTCATCCTAAGCATCTTTATTGTTATCTACTCTTAGTTAGTAGAATTAACTTTACCTCATCACTTGTGCCCAGGAAATTGCTTAGCACACAAATACAACTATCTTTATTTGTGTTTTCTAATTTTTCCACAAGGAATTTTAGTTGTTTGTGCTTTGTTAATTATTTTTAAATGGTGCTGGGCTTCCTTATATGCTGTGTACATTTGTTGGCAAGTTTGTCTCAAGAGAATTCATTTTATTTTTTATTTTTTCCTCCCTATCATTGCTTCTCCCTGTAGACCGGTTTTGCCTTAGTCTGGCACCCTGGGAGCCACACTCTTATATTAGGAGGTAGAGGAATTTTGTCCCTAGAGGAAATTGAGATCCAATGCCCAGGTATGCTTAGGGTCTAATTCCTTTTGCATAGATTTCTCTGATGCTTACCTGTCCCAAGGACAAGAATTTTAGTCTCAGATGCATTTCTGAATTGTCAAACTCTTTTACCAGCACTTGACTCATGGGCTGGTACCCAGTAGTAGCCCTCAGAGAGCCTGTCTCTTCTCTCTTTCCATGTCAACCCTGGGAAGTCAAATTCCCATTCTCTATACCTTCTTTTTGGTACTGGCACTCCAAGCACCTTCTGTCTTTAGTCCCCGCTCTCCACTGTGTTTTTATTTTTTTTTTTCCCTGTCTTTTTCTAGGCCCGCACCCGCGGCATATGGAGATTCCCAGGCTAGGGGTCTAATTGGAGCTGTAGCCCCGTGCTTATGCCAGCCACAGCCATGGCAACTCGGGATTCGAGCCGTGTCTGCAACCTACACCACAGCTCACGGCAATGCCAGATCCTTAACCCACTGAGCGAGGCCAGGGATCGAACACGCAACTTCATGGTTCCTAGTCAGATTTGTTAACCACTGAGCCACAATGGGAACTCCCTCCACTGTGGATTTTGTTTGTCCATCATCAGTTGATGGATGTCTGGGTTGTTTCTACTTTCTGGCTTTTATGAAAAATGCTGTCACAAACATTCGTGTGCAAGTTTTTAGGTAGATGTATTTTTTCATTTTCTTGGATATATACCTAGGAGTGGAGTTGCTGGATCATAAGATAACTCTGTGTTTAATTTTCTGAGGGATTGCCAGACTGTTTTCCAAAATGGCAATTTCATTTTGTATTTCTACCAGCTATGTGTATATATACACACACACACACGCACATATACACATATATATAGAGGGGGGTTAATTTTTCTATATTCTCATCAATACTTGCTTTTGTCCATCTTTTTCATTTTAGCCATCCTTGTGGATATGAAGTGGTATCTATCTCATTGTGGGTTTGATTTCCATTTCCCTAGTGGCTAATAATGCTGAACTTCTTTTCGTGTGTTTATTGGCCATTTGTATATCTTTGGAGGAATGTCTGTTGAGGTCTTTTGCCCATTTTTAAAATTTTTTATCTTTTTATTGTTGTAAGAGTTCTTTATGTATTCTGTTTATCAGTCCTTTATCAGATACATGATTTGCAAATATTTTCTTCCATTCTTTGGCTTTCACTTTTTTCATGATAGTGTTTTACAGCACCAGAGTTTTTAATTTTTTTGGTCTTTTTGTCTTTTTAGGGCCGCACCTGCGGCATATGGAGGTTCCCAGGCTAGAGGTCCAGTTGGAGCTGTAGCCGCTAGCCTACGCTAGATCCCCAACAAGGCAGGATCCGAGCCGTGTCTGCGACCTACACCACAGCTCATGGCAACGCTGGATCCTTAACCCAGTGAGCGAGGTCAAGGATCGAACCCACATCCTCATGGTTCCTAATCAGATTCATTTCCACTGCTACACAACGGATTTTTGTTTGTTTGTTTTAAGGACTATAGTTTTTGCTCTTACATTTAGGTCTGTTTTAAGTTAATTTTTCTGTATGGTGTAAGGAAAGGATCCCACTTTTGTTCTTTTTGCATGATAACCAGTTGTTACAGCAACCGTTTGTTCAAAAGACTATTCTTTCTCTTCTTGAATTATCTTGACACCCTCGTTGAAATTTAGTTGAGTTTAAATGGTAAAGCTTTATTTCTGGGCCATCAATTCTATTTCATTGATCTATACATCTATCCTTATGACAGTACTACCCTATCTTGACTGCTATAGCTTCCTATAGAAGTTTTGAAATTGGGGAGTATGAGCTCTCCAACTTGGTTATTTTTCAGGATTATTTTCGCTATTGGTAGACCCTTGGATTTCCACATAAATCTTATGATTGGCTTGGAAGATGTCTGCTTTTAATAGTTTTTCTAGCCTTTGCATGTGTTTGGAGTGGAGAGAGAGAAGGTGATTATACACATATCCATCTTGACTGGAAGTCTCTGGATTATTTATGCAATTTGAAGTGAATGGACAGAGCACAACAGTGTTGAGTATATACTTTGTGCCAGACTGCAGATTTCAATTTACCAGATATGGGGTAGTATTTAAAATACTTAAGCTTGAAAAATGCGGGATCTTATATGATTAATTTCTAGAATTGTCAAATAATGTAATTTCTCTATTTTAGAACAAATGGTTCTTGAAAAGTCCCTATGGTATGAGTCCTGTCATCACTTGATAAGCCACTATCATGAGTAGATTTTTATCATAAACTTCAGACTTTTTCCATGAACAATAAATAACTATCTTAATGGGACAGTTTAGCAGAGTAAAAAATATCCTGTTTTTGTTGTATTAACTCAGATTTAAAAATAATTACATCTATTTACTGAGTATATTATTCTTCAAAAGTCTTCCTATTATCCAGAAAGAGTTGCAAATATATCCTACTTCTAACCACTGGCGTTTTCTTCATTTACTAATTTTTTGGGCAGCAGTAACAAAAGATCTGTGTATTCCTGTTTAGGTTATCGTATAGATTCTCAACAGAGATGTTGTTCCTAGTGTATATTGTGTGCAGATAATATGAACCCCTGGAAGGAGTGCCCATACGCTGGGGAATCCACATGAAGGAATCCACCCCCCAACCTCAACACACATACATACACACAAACACGTTTTTCCCTTTTCAATTAAAGTGAGGAAAACATAGGCTTGGAGAGCCATTCTTTAAACCAAGAAGCTAGGACTGAATTTTTTTTTCTGCTCTGAAAATGTTTTTTTTTTTTTTTCCCTGATGTTCTCATGACATAGCAGTCATGTTTACGAAAATCATGGAATGAGATGGCATTTTGCAAACTTTAAGTGGAGCAAATACTTGAATTTTAAGTGGCATTGCTCTTTTGCCTTCACAAATATAAGATCTGTTTTATGTTGCTCAGGCCCCTAGACACAAGTTTTTTTTTTCTTCTTTCTTTTTTTTAAGGGCTGCACCTGCGGCATATGGAGGTTCCCAGGCTAGGGGTCAAATTGAAACTGCAGCCGCTGGCCTACACCACAGCTACAGTAATGCACGATCCAAGCTGCGTCTGTGACCTACAGCACAGCTCACGGCAGTGCCAGATCCTTAACCCACTGAGCGAGGCCAGGGATCGAACCCCCAGCCTCATGGTTCCTAGTTGGATTTGTTAACCCACTAAGCCACAACAGGAACTCCCTTTTTTTTTTTTTTTTTGTCTTTTAAATATAAGGTTTTTTAACAGCTTTATTGATACTGAGATATAATTCACCCATTAAAAGTAATGTAGTGGTTTTTTAGTATAGAGTTGTGCAACCATTACCACAATCAATTTTAGAACATTTTCATAACCCAGAAAGAAACCTTGTACCCTTTAGCTCTTACTCTCCAAATCGCCATTTCCCCCAGGCCTAGACAACCACTAATCTACTTTTTCTCTCTATAGATCTGCCTGTTCATCACAATTTGTATAAATGGAATCATATCATGTGGTCTTCTGTCACTTCTTTCTCTAAACATAATGCTTTCAAACTTCATCCATAGGGCATATATCTGTACTTCCTTTTAGGGCTGAATGGTATTGCATATATCACATTTTGTTTATCTGTTTATCAGTTGATGGACATATGAATTTCCACTTTTTGGCCATGTTATGAATAATACTCTATAAACGTTCACGTACAAGTTTTTGTGTGAACATGTGTCTTCATTTCTCTTGGGTATATACCCAGGAGTAGAATTGCAGGGTTATAAGGTAACTCTGTGTGTAACTTTTTAAGGGACTACCAAACTGTTTTCCACAGTGCCTGTACTGTTTTATATTTCCAGCAGCACTGCGTGAAGGTTCTGACTTCTCTACAGGCTCATGAATGCTTATTCATCTCTCTCCTTCCATTTTAACCATCTTAGAGGGTATGAAGTGGCATCTCATTGTGGTGGCTTTTGATTTGCATTTCTTTGATGATGTTGAGTCAGGTTTATTTTGAATACATATGTGTTAGGGACAGGGGGCAGGCATTGCTTCTAAACCACAGTTGTGCTAGGTTGAAGGCTATTATGATCCCCACTTAAATGTATTCGTAATTACTATATAGCATGATTTTTACCTCCAGGTCAGTAGCACATCCTTAATGCAGTCTTGTCCAGTATACCGACACAATCATCTGTTTCCCTTTCCGGGTTACTATTTCTTGGTTTTGATTCAGAGTACTATAATAAAGCCTTATAAAAGAAAAATGCCAAAATTTGACTTCAGGCTAAAAGGGAATATCCTGAAGATGTTGACAGTGATTTTTATAAGACACTCACTATCGTTAAGTAATAGATTTTTAATAAACTCATATGAGAGTAGCCCCAGGAAATATAGTTAAATGAAAGCAGAGGTAAATTGTTGGTTAACTCAGGAGGTGATGATCAGGAATATCTTTTTTAAAATTTTTTGTTTCATTTTTTTTTTCTTTTTAGGGCCATACCTGTGGCATATGGAAGTTCCCAGGCTAGGGGTCAGATTGGAGCTGTAGCTGCCAGCCTACACCACAGCCACAGCAATGAGGTATCCGAGCCACGTCTGCGACCTACACCACAGCTCATGGCAATGCCGGATCCTTAACCCACCGAGCGGGGCCAGGGTTGGAATCTGTGTCCTCATGGATGCTAATTGGGTTTGTTACTGCTGAGCCATGATAGGAACTCCCTCTTTTTTCTTTTTTTTGAGTTAGAAAAATTTTATTGACGTATAGTTGATTTATGATGTTGTGTTAATATCTGCTCTGCAGTAAAATGATTTAGATATACATATATGTTCTTTTTCATAGTCTTTTCTATTATAGGATATTATTGAGGATATTCCTTGTGTTTATACAGTAGGACCTTGTTGTTTATTCATCCTGTATATAGTAGTTTGTATCTGCTAATCTCATACTCTAAATCCTTCTTACTTTCACCCCCTCTCCCTCTTGGCGGCCACAAGACTGTTCTCCATATCTGTGAGTCTGTTTCTGTTTCATAGTTATGTTCATTTGTGTTGTATTTTAGATTCTGCATTTAAGTGATATCATACGATATTTTTCATTTTTATGGCTGAATAATATTCCATTATATATATGGAATTTTATATATATCACATACATATCTATCATACACACACAAACCATATCTCCTTTATCCATTCATCTGTTGATGGACATTTAGATTGGTTCCATGTCTCGGCTATTGTTAATAGTGCTACTGTGAACATAGGGTTGCATATATCTTTTTGAATTATAATTTTGTCTGGATATATGCTTAGGAGTGGGATTGCTAGATCATATGGCAACTTAATTTTTAGTTTTTTGAAGAACCTCCATACTGTTTTCCATAGTGGTTATGCTAATTTACATTCTTGCCAACAGTGTAGGAGGGTTCCCTTTTCTGCACACTCAGCGTTTGTTATTTGTAGACTTGTAAATGGCCATTCTGACCGTTGTGAGGTGATACCTTATTGTAGTTTTGATTTACATTTCTCTAATAACTGGCAATGATGAGCATATTTTCATGTGGTTTTGGCTATCTGTATGCCTTCTTTGGAAAAATGTCTATTTAGGTCTTCTGCCCATTTTACAATTGTTTGGGGTTTTTTGTTATTCAATAGTATGAGTTGTTTGTATATTTTGGAAATTAAGTCCTTATTGCTCACTTCATTTGCAGGTATTTTCTCCTAGTCTGTAGGTTGTCAGAAATATCCTGTGGATCTGAGCCAAAAAGAATTATTTAAAATCTCTGGTTACTTTGAATTGTCTTTATCAACTCAAATTCTGAAAGGAAGATGGTTTCAGTGAAAGCCTTAATTTTACCATCCAGTGTAACAGATGAAATCTGTTATGGTATAGACAGACAGAGTGTACAATGAGGAGGCAGTCCAGGTTTCAGTTATCAGTATAGTCAGTAATTATGTCTTTTGGTGTGAGTGCTATAATTACATAAATAACCCATGTGGAAGGAAGATTTACCAAGGTGCTTAATGAATCATTTATACTACATGTACAGATAAAAGTCATAATGTTTTAAAATTTCATCTTTGTGGTTAACTGTAATATTTACTGCTGGTGTTAAGCATAGATTTAGGCGAGATCCGAGTTGTGTCTGTGACCTCTACAGCAGCTCTTGGCAATGCCGGATCCTTTAACCCAGTGAATGAGGCCAGGGATTGAACTCCCATCCTCATGGATACTAGTCGGATTCTTAACTCGCTGACCCACAGTGGGAACTCCTGCAATGACTTTTTAGATACAACGTCAAAGGTATGATCCATGAAAGAAACAGTTGATAGGCTGGACTTTATTAAAATTAAAAACATCAGCTCTTCTGAAGTGTCAAGAGAATGAGAAGATTAGGTACAGATTGGGAGAATACATTTACAAAAGATACATCTTACAAAAGACTTATTGAAAATATAGTAAACACTTAAAATGCAATAATAAGAAACCAACCTGATTAAAAAATGAGCAAAATAATAGAATAGATGAATAGATGTATTGATATATAGATAGATATTGATATATTACTTACTGAATAGATACTTCACTGAAGAGGATATATTGATAGCAAGTAAGCATATGAATAGATGTTCAAGGTCACATGTCACTGGGGAGTTAAAATGATGAGACACTACTACATACCAGTAGAATGGCCAAAATCCAAAACAGTGACAACACCAAATGCTGAACAGGACGTAGAACAATAGGAACTCTCATTCATTACTAGTGGGAATGCAAAATGGTACAGCCACCATTGATGCTGATCCAAATAGATTGAAAACTTATGTCTACACAAAAACCTGAACACAAATATTTATAGCAACTTTATTTGCAACTGCCAAAATTTAGAAGCAACCAAGATGTCCTTCAGTAGGTGAATGAATAAGTAAACTGGTATATCCACAGTGGAATATTATTCAACACTGAAAAGAAATGAGCTACCAAGTCATGAAAAGACATGGAGGAACCTTAAATGCATATTACTAAGTGAAAGAAATCAATCTGAAAAGGCTACGTGCTGTATGATTGATGACAACTCTATGACATTCTGGAAAAGTTTAAACTATGGAGACTGTAAGAAAATCAGTGGTTTCCAGGGGTAGAGGAGGGAAGAATGTATAGGCAGTACACAAAGGATTTGGGGGACAGTGAAAATACTCTTTGGTACTCAGTGCAGTACTTTATGGTACTACAATGTTGGATACATTTGTCTGAACCCGTAGGGTTTATGAAACCTGGAGTGAAACCCAACGTAAGCTATGACTTTTGGTGATAATACTGTCAGTGTAGGTCCGTCTCTTATGTGTACCACCGTGCTGTAGAATGTTGAACTTGAGTGGGGATAGAGAACTTTTTTTTTGGCTCAGTTTTATCATGAACCTAAAACTGCTTTAAAAAATAAAGTTTTATTTCCTTCCTTTAAAAAAGTAGTTATAGGAGTTCCTGCTGTGGTGCAACAGGATTGGTGGCATCTCTGGAGCACTGGGATGCAGGTTTGGTCCCCAACTCGGCATAGCAGGTTAAGGATCTGGTGTTGCTGCAGCTGTGGTGTAAGTTACAACTGTGGCTCAGATTTGATCCCTCACCCAGCCGGGGAACTCCATGTGCCACAGGTGGCCAAAAAAAAAAAAAAAAAAGTGGTTATAGTGCTATTTGCCTTTTCAAATAATTGAGTGTCTGCCTTGCACTCTGCTGGGCAATGCCTTCCAAGAGGTCAGACTGGCCCATTGCAAAAGTTTGGAATGTAATGGACTCTTGGGAAGTTTTGAAAAAATAGTGGGTTTTTTTTTTGCCTTTTTTTGTTTTGTTTTGTTTTTCTGGCCATTGTGGGATTTCTGATTTAAAAAAATTTATGTACTCTATGAAGGAGTATAATCACATGGTTCAGAAACTTAAGTGATATAAAAATTGTATTGAACAGTCTTGCTTCTACTCTGTCCTGTCTTCCTTTCCTAAAACTCCTCAGGATGATCACTCTGCTTATGTTTTACAGGCAAATATAAGCACATACATTATTTTAGGAAGGGTTTTTTTTTCCCTAGAAAAAAGGTGACATGGTTTGTCATCCCTTCTTTGTTGCTTATTGAAAGAACATTTTAGTACTTTCATGAAGATAAGAATAAAAGTAACAACCCCTCCCTTTCTGTGCCAGCCCTTGGCATGGCTGAAAAAGCACACTGGAATTGCTTATGAACTCCTTAACTCATCCTGAAAGGTAAATGGCTACATGGGAGGCCAGAAACAGAATAATAAATAACATTTATTGACAGTGTATTGCATACTATGCCAAATTTACAACAACCCTGTGGAAAAAGCATACACACTTAGCATTCATTCCCATTTTATAGATAAGAAAATTGAGGCTCCAGAGAGGTTAAGAAATTTAACCCATGTTAAGTAGCAGGTGTCAGTGATAGGATTCAGTGCTTAGTTGTTTTTTTTTTAAATCACATACATAAACTGGTTAATTAAATCCTGTATATTCAACACTGAGATTCAGTAGTTAAAACAATTTTACATTTGTTTGATCTATTCTTTTCCCTTTGTTTCTAAAATATTTTAAAACAAACCCT
This sequence comes from Catagonus wagneri, assembly GCA_004024745.2. Classification (NCBI taxonomy): domain Eukaryota; kingdom Metazoa; phylum Chordata; class Mammalia; order Artiodactyla; family Tayassuidae; genus Catagonus; species Catagonus wagneri. The sequence continues at coordinate 3,512,582 of PVHT020000283.1, read as the reverse complement.
AAATATAGTTTTATTTTGCTTCTGTGGATTAAAGTAGGCATCCCTGAGAAATGAAGTTTTTTTTATATAGTGACAATGCCTTTTAATCACTCCTCCAAATAGAGTGATAAAAAGAAGTTGACTTATGACTTAGGCCATCTGTCCAGCCTAAAGAAAACTCAACAACCTGGTTATGAAACGGTGGGGTGATTTTTTAACTGTTTATTTTATACAAATGGGTAGCTTTTCACAAGGACCGTAATGGCTGACCCACAAAGAACTCTAGTTAAAGGATACATAGGCCTGTGGCAACCAAAGCTGTCCTAAAATGAAATGCGCCTCTTGGTGAACTTCAGGCCACCTTTCCTAAGAACTACCGATTACAGTCTACATAAAGAATTAAAACTTTGGGAGTTCTCTTGTGGCACAGTGGGTTAAGGATCTGGCATTGTCAGTACAGTGGCTTATGTTGCTGCTGTGGCATGAGTTCAGTCCCTGGGTGGAGAACTTCCACATGCTGTGGGGCGCAGCAAAAAAAAATAACAAATAAAATAAAAATAAATAAACTTTTGAAGTAATTCTTTTCTTCTGAGAGCTAAATAAAGCTATGAGTTTTAAATCAATTGTGCATTAGTGACGTATGGAATATTTTTCTGGTGGACTCATAGCATGAGACATATACTTTTTTTTAAGGTCTTTGATTTGCGTCAGTGTCATCGTCAGATGCAGCAGCAGGCGGCTACTGCACAAGCTGCAGCAGCTGCCCAGGCAGCAGCCGTGGCAGGAAACATCCCTGGCCCAGGATCAGTAGGTGGAATAGCCCCAGCTATCAGTAAGTATGCTTTTGGTTTTTTTTTTTTAAGTGTGATAGTTGGTGTTTTATCTTGATTGACTCAGTTCATTAGTTAATTTAAGCAATAATAGAAATTAAAGGTTTTTTTTACTGGGATAATAACATTTTTGAATTTGTAAAAAAAAAAAAAGCTGCTCTCTGTAATAGTTGCCCTTTGTTCAGGACCCTATGTTCATTCTTTTTGTATCAAAAAAAGGGAGTATGGGATAAAGGAGAAAGGGGGTTATTATTATATTTTATTGATCTCCCCTTTTTTTGTTGATGCTCTTAATTCTTACCTCACCACCTAGGGTGGGTTGTAATCACCAATGTGCTTTGCTTTATTCTAGAAGAAAGGCATATTTCAATTTCAGAGTTAGGCACTTCTCCAGTTTTTTTAAGTATGCTAAGCATGGAGAGAAAACTAAGTGAGGGTGGTATTTTGATAACTTGTAGACTTTTTTTTAATTTTAGGGTAAAATTGAACTGTGTGCCAGGTTTCACACTGATGGGGAATTTTTTACTGCAGAGTTAAACTCCTGACTATAGACTTTTATGATGGAAACACGTGGCACCCATCTTCCACGTCTGAAGGCATAACTAGTGATTCATTCAACCCCTGTTCTTAACCTCTTCAGTGTGGTAAGCAAATCACACTGGCTAAGAAAACTGCAGTGGCCCTGCAGGTTTCTCTACAGTACATGCAAATTCCTCCCATTAGTTTCACTGTAATATTGATGAATGCAGATTGACTATATGACTGTATGTTCTGACTGAAAAATTAGATGCAGAGTCTTCATTGTGACTTATGTTCAGGAGTTTACAATTTAGAGGTAGATAAGGCATACTTATTTAGAGAATTTGATTTTTTTTTTAAATTTGGGCATCTAAACCATTACTTTGCTAGTTTTGATGTCATAAACATGATTTTACTAAGGAATCCAGAACTGCTATTAAATTTCTCATTCTCATCTACTGCCCCCCATTGAATAATTACGTATTATCTCTATTACATTGTGAATATGAGAGACAGACATCATCTGGGTCATCCAAGAAGTCATAGTGAAACCAGGATTATTAACTGTCTCATTATTGTCTTACTCTGAACTAGACTGTTTAGACAGACAGAAGGGTTCTTAGAACCGCCCTGTAGACATGTTCTACCTCTTGAAACCAAGTTGTTTCTTATCCCTTCACCTCCACTTCTAAAGAGAAAAACAGGTGGGGTGTTGGTGGACTGTGGTAATTTGTAATGGATGGTAGCTAGAAGACCCATGTGGAATGTAGATTGTCTTAACCAAAAGTTTTTAGTCCTCATTGATAAACTATAGATGTTTACTTACTTCTTGGCACTTTGACAGAAAAGTTATATGCTGGGGAGACTGAAGTAAAGAAAGCTGGTCACCTTATTAATGTAAGATTTTAGGGAGGATGGGAAGAGATCGTCCTGTCCTTCTGACGTCTTCCACGTCTTTTCTGTTAGGTTTATCTGCTGCTGCTGGAATCGGTGTTGATGACCTTCGTCGTTTATGCATACTCAGGATGAGTTTTGTGAAAGGCTGGGGACCTGATTACCCAAGACAGAGCATCAAGGAAACACCTTGCTGGATTGAGATTCACTTACACCGGGCCCTCCAGCTCCTAGATGAAGTACTTCACACCATGCCTATTGCCGACCCACAGCCTTTAGACTGAGGTCTTTTAACTGGTGGGGCCTTAACATTATCAGGATGGTGGACTATAAAATACAATCCTGTTTATAATCTGAAGATATATTTCACTTTTGTTCTGCTTAATCTTTTCATAAAGGGTTGAAAAAAACGCGTTTGCTGCCTTGCTCCTAGCAGACAGAAACTGGATTAAGACAATTTTTTTTCCCTGTTTAGAACTTTTTGGGCATGGCTCAGAGCTTGAAGATCAGGAAAAACACATTCTCACTAAATCTTCACCAGTAATGTATGAAGGAATCATTCCAGTGCTGGAAAATTTAGCCCTTTAAAATGTCTTAGAGCCTTTTATATGCAGAACATCGATATGTGTGTTACTCTACAGAATAAATTCAATATTACTGATTTTAAAGGCAGAGAAGTTCTCAAAGTTAATTCACCTATGTTATCTTGTGTGTGAGTTGTTATTGTTGAACATACTTTATTCCAAAATATTGTGCCATGTGGGTGAGTTAATTTTACCAAGAGCAACTTTACTCTGTGTTTAAAAAATAAGATAGTAATGTATTATAACCTTTATCCAAAATATTTTTTTGCAAGTTAAACTAGTGAAGATGATTTCAATTCAGATTGTCTTGCAACTTCAGTTTTATTTTTGCCAAGGCAAAACACTAATCTGTGTATATTGAGAATTCCTTGAAATTATCAGACAAAGGAATATCATCTAAAATTACATTTGTTATCTTTGTTGGATAACTATTTATCAAGAAATATACTTTTGCCCTGTTAAACAGTAGGTGTATTCTATATTTCTAGGCACAAGGTTGGTTACTAAAAAGCCTAGAAGAAGAAGAATTTCTTTCCTTCATTAACATAGGGAAAGGTTTTGTATTTTTAAAAACACTAAATAAAAGCAGTGTCACTCCACCTGATATCTCACCATTCTGCAAAGGTGGCAATGCTTAATCTAAATAAGGAGTATTTTGGAAACTGCTAAATTCTATGTTAAATACTGTGCAGAATAATGGAAACATTACCATTCGTAATAGGTAGTTTGGATATTTTTGTACTTGATTTGATGTGTGACTTTTTTTTCATATACTGTTTAAATCATGTATGTTATGACATTGTTTAAAATTCAGTTTTTGTATCTTGGGGCAAGACTGCAAACTTTTTTATATCTTTTGGTTATTCTAAGCCCTTTGCCATCAATGATCATATCAATTGGCGGTGACTTTGTATAGAAAATATAAGTAGAAAAGTTGCAAATGTATTGACTGTACCACAGACACAATATGTATGCTTTTTACTTAGCTAGTAGCATAAATAAAACTGAATCTCAACATGCGAAGTTGAATTCTAGGTTTGATTTTTAAGTTTTCTTTTTCCTTTTGCACTTTTGAGTCCAACCTCAGTGGTGAGACACCTTCTACTAAATGACAGGCAACAGCCAGAACTATTGGGCAGCTTTGGTTTTTTTCTCCCACTCTACCAGGACTTCCCTATGGACATTATGTATCGAGTGTAGGGTTGGTTATTTTTTTTTAACTCTTATGTTAATGTAGCAAAACGAGGCCTGTGATTATAAGATAAATCGGTTATCTACAGGATAAATAGTGTGAAATAAAATCAAGGATTATGTTTCACATGTTTTTTCTTTTTTCGTGGAGGGCCTTTCTAAGTGTAATAAGATTATTTCAGGTGTGTTACAAGTTTGAGAAATGAGAAACACTTAATGCATGATAGTCATCCTTATATCTACTTAAGTGAACAAATCTACTGCCTTGCTTAGGTCTTCTTAGTAGGACCATCCTAGAAACCACTGAATTTGCTTATTGCTGTGATTGAAACAGATCTTGATCCAGGCTACATGTCTTTGGTTTTTTAAAATAACGCCTCTACCAACTCATTTATATTCGTGAGTACTTCTGTTAAAAACTTAATTTTTATTGGTAAAAGTTTGGTGATTCTAAGTTTTGTTGACTTTTTAAAAAGATATCTTCATTCTCTAGAAATTTTTGAATTTAGGTCCATTTTTACTATGAATGAAGAATAGGACTGAGAGGAGAGAGTTATAGAGTAACAGATTTTTAAAATCCAGGTTATTTGATTAGAACCATAAGCATGCTATGCTATATAATCCATTGCCTTCTATTCTACTTTAAGGAAGGTTTATGTCTTTAATTATCCTGGGAAAGTATTTGCTAAGAAGTCTGTCTTTGAGGCCAAGCTACCCACCTTAGTTTCTTTCTACAAAGAGCCATAAAAATACTACAAGTACGTAAAAGTACTTCTAGTTATTAATTACTTTATATTTGTGCCTACGTTCAGTCACATGCTTTTGAGAAAACATCTAGTATATTATATAATCTGTTAATCTGAGGATTTAAACAGTATTTGTATTTCTTAGAGGTAGTCATCTTTGATCAGTAAGATTAAAAGAATCACTAGGTTGAAGGTTGTATAGCTATTTTAAGGGTAGAATAGTTTCTGCAGTTCTTAGAATCTGATTGTGAGGATATCGTTTTCATTGGTTTTTCTCTAACTAGTTCATATCTGAGAGACCCAAAATTTTGAATTTCAGTGAAAGCTGAGTGAGAAACCTACCTTTATAATCCAGTATGAGGCCCATTCCACTTTTGTCTAGTGCCTTTCTGTGCATTATCAAAGGGAAATCCTTTAATCCAAAATAGTGTTTGTTGCCTTTCTTTCCCAGGGAGTAGATTCTTTTGTGGGATATATTATATCTCATTTTTTATAGTATACTACCCCTGGTATACAAAGATAATGATAATAAATCACTGCCATATAACCTTGTTTTTCCAGAAGCATGGCTCATTCGTATTGACCTAACCACTAAATGGGTTGCCTGTCCCATTCCTCCTGTAAACGTTGTAGGTTTATAGGTTGGGTGGCCTGACTTAAGGAAAACCGTACTCGAAATAGTCAAGTAAACTAAACACATATCAGGTGTGTTGTATTTAAAGTTAAAAATCCAGTTTAATGAAGAAGGGTGTGGTGTAAAGAGGGGCTATTTGTAAAAGAACATTTGAAGGCAAAAATGTCCTGTCTTCCAGGTGATACATATCTTACTTTAAAAGTTATTGCAGGAGTTCCTGTCATGGCTCAGTGGTTAACAAATTTGTCTAGGAACCATGAGGTTGTGGGTTTGATCCCTGACCTCGCTCAGTGGGTTGAGGATCCGGTGTTGCCGTGCACTGTGATGTAGGTCGCAGATGCAGCTCAGATCCTGCATTGCTGTGGCTGTGGCGAAGGCCAGTGGCTACAGCTCTGATTACACCCCTAGCCTGGGAACCTCCATATGCCACGGGTGTGACCCAAAAAGACAAAAAATAAGTAAATAAAAGTGCAGTTGTCTTTTTGACATGCCCATCTGGAGAAAGGAAATTTTACATTTTCCCGTGGTGCTCCTTAAATATATGTGGAGGTTAAGGACTATATGGTGAAGTATTTCTATTCCTGATTTGGTTGTAACTAGTTACTCACTAGCTATTACGCAAAATTAGATTAGTTCAGAACCCTTTTGAGAGCCTTTTGAAGAAGCAGTTTTATTCTGAGTAAGACAGAATCCTTTTTTCTATAGTTTGCTCCCTCCATGATTGAGTGATTTTACTGGCATTTTATTTAATGATAGTAGATTGGCAAAATGGTGAGTTTTAGGTCACTGAGGTAAATGAGTATATGAAAGCAGTTACTGGTAAAGTCAGCTAACAGCTCTTTCGTAGATGTGGTTTGTCTAAGACTAGCAGATAATAGCATGAAGAAATGCTTTTTTATTCCTTCCTAAAGGCAGAACCCATCTTGTTGCAGATAGCTGTGTGTAAATAATAGCCTAAATAGACCTTTGCAAGATTACAGAAAATAGGATATGAGAATCTTGTGTGTAACTTTTTCATTTTTTTCGTGACAACTGGATGATTTGTTTTCTCCTAAGATATACCAGGAAGGATGTAAAGAGTTAGCGGCCTTACTCATAGCATCCTCAGGCCCAGTCTTGTTTTCAGCACTTGTCCCAGTGTTGCCAGGTTGTTTATCTTATTTATATGGTGTCACTGTGGAGTGGACTTTTCTGCATAATCCAAACTTGCCTTATTTAAGCAGCAAAACTTTTTTTACTTTGGCCATTTTTTTGGATGGAGTTATTTAGTATGTGTGCAGAACATACTGGATACAGTGTTTCTTTTTTGCCTCCTGTCTTAAAGACTTCAGGGGCTAAGACAGGTGGGACTGTTTTACCTTCACTAAGTGGTCACAGACTGCAATGGTTTGGAATGTTTGAATTCGTTCTACACACATACATACACAGCAATGGTCTGGAATGTTTGAATGTGTTCTACACACACGCACACATGCACACACGCCCTTAATGACAGCACGCACTTCCTGTGTTTTATCAGCATACCTCTTCTTAGTTTCTTCTTTCCTTTCTCATTCATTTTACCAACTGCTTGGGCAAGGAAACCAGATAACCATACTTATTAGAACTTTCTTTAAAACACAGGGGCAAACTGGGACAGGACCCAAGAAACTTTGCTGTAAAGAAGACCTCAGTGCTTTGGCATTTGATATCAATTTGACGGTTTGATGTGCTTCCTGATTCTTGCTGTTTCAGTTAGCTGAGGTAGAGTGAAATGAGTCATATTCATATTTTCCCCCTTTGACAGGTTTTGTTGCTTCCACTTGAATGTTGCTCAAATAAAAACTGGGGTTACAAAGGTTGTTTACTAACTTAGCATCAATAGCTAGAGGTAGCCATGTTGCCTAGAGGACACCAGCACACAAAAAAAGAACAATGGCAAAAAAAAACCCAAAATCCTTGGTAAATTGAGAGAGTAATTTTTTGTTTTGATTTGGTGTCCCCTTTTTGAGTCTTATCTTCTGGCCTTCCTCCTCTACAGATATTTTTGACCTATAGGTGCCTTTATGAAAATTGAGGGTCTGATATCCTGCCCCAAGGAGTGGCTAAAGTAGTTGCTGATGTTTTCAGGGATTTTGACATCAGCCTTGAATGAGTGAATAAATCTTGTTTCCTTTCCTTTCATCATCTTTTTTTTTTTTAAATGTAGGAAGAACTAAGGAGAAAACTCCAGTGAAGACAATCATTTCTCTCTATTGATGTGGATAGTTTTTACAGTTTATTTCCGATACTTTCTCACTAGGTCACCAGAACCAGTGGTTTTGCTTGTTTGTTTATTTTTTTATGGCCGCAACGGTGGCATATGGAAGTTCCTGGGCCAGGGATTGAATCCGAACCACAGCTGCAGCAACACCAGATACTTTCACCCACTGTGCTGGGCAGAGGATCGAACCCTGGCCTCCACAGTGACCTGAGCTGCTGCAGTTGGATTCTTAACCCACTGTGCCATTAATAGCAGGAATTCCCAGAACCAGTGTTCTTAGACTTTAGTGGCTCTGGGCTGGGGCCAGACAGTTGTAGTTTGTGCTCTGCCACTAATTTGATATGTGACCTTGGGCAAGTCATTTACCTTCTTTGGGCCTCAGTTGCCTCATCTGCAAAATGAGGAGTTGGACTGGACGAGTTCTTCCAGCTCTGAAGTTTAAGTGACCTTGCCTACCTTGCAGCAGTTTTTGATTTCTTCCTTACCTTTGGTCTGCTGTTTGAGGGGGCTATTTACTTATTTCCGCATTATTCAAATAAGGCCAGGCTTGATATTTTATTAGTCTTCTGTGGACAAGAAGTTACATATTAAATCCTTAGGACTTAAATTCAGCCAAAGGCCTAGCACCACTTTGGGGGCTGCAATAAATACTTTAAAGTAAAATCGAGAAAAGCCTTCATTTTATTTTCCTATCATCTCTATTCAAGGTGTATTAAGGCTTTTTTGAGTCGTGATATTCTGCCTTTTGGATTGGTATGTGTGTGACACCAACCTCTTAAGTGCTGTGTGCTGGTAAATTTTTTTCTAACTAAAATGGACTGAAAAATTACTGTAAATATCTAATGATATTAGAGGTCATTGCTTTGGGTCTTTGGTTTCTTAACTCTTCTGTGCTCAAAACAGGGAAATTCCTTTGGACTCTGTCAATTAAAATGGTTTATATGACTCAAGAAAAAAATACCAGTGGATGATTATTCACTTTATTTTTGGCTCTTTTTAGGTCCATTTTGATTAGAAGACTTTTGGCTGGAGCATTCCTTTCAGAGTTCTCTTCCAGCCTATCCTTGGATGAGTATAATTGATGGACTTGGCTTTTTTCAAGGACCTTGAGAGCCTTTTTTGGGGGGTGGGTCAAGGGTAGGGGGATTGGGGAGTCCTGGTAGAGGCCAGCTCTGTGAAAGCTGGAAAGAAAGGGAGGAAACCAGTTGCTCTCGCTATGGTTGCTTGTCATTGATAGAAGGACTCATGGGCTTGGATTGGTTAAAAGGCTAAACATGGAGTTGCAAACTTCTTCCAAGTATTAGATTCTGGCCAAACTTGTGAAAGTTTGTTGATGATGAAAACCTGGTGGGCTGCAGAACCATTTGGAGGAGGTGACTAAGGGTCACCTCCCCTTTGTGTCTTCCCCTGAAGTCAGAGGAATGCAGCTATGCCAAAACTCAGAGAAGAGCCACACTTAGCTTCTGCTTTGGGGAAAACTGGTCAGCTAAAGCTCTGGTAGTTCCTTTGTGGCTTTCTGTATACTTTTGCCTGGTTGAAGTCTGTGGCTAAAGAAGAACTGAACCTTTCCTGAGAATTCTGTAACAAAGTATGTTTTTGATTAAAAGAGGAAGCCAATTAAATCATTACGTGCTCATTCTTTTTCTTAATCTTGTGGATGTTTTAGATCTAGAAAGAGTTCCTAATCATTTAGAGAATTCTAAGACTTGAGGATGACACTTTCCGTCATTGCTTTGTGACCACCGAAATGGGAAATAACAGCATTTCAGATATGACCGTGGGAGAACAGTCCCCATTCTTTTCTAATTTCTAAAAGGAGAGGGTGGAGTGATGGTGGCTGGAGAAGAGGTAGGTGCTAGAGATTTATGAGAACCAAGATGCTTAAACGAGAGACAGAAATTGGAAATCTGGAGATGCTTCCATTGCCCAGCTAAGGATTAAGGGAAGCTCTTTCCCCCTAGCTGCCTCTATGAAATGAGGGGTCATCTGGGGGCAGGGGGTGGTCAGTTAAGGTGAGTCTTTGGCAATGGCTTATAAAAAATCATGGCAAAAATCAATTATTTTCTTTCTGATCTTGCTGACATGAGTTCCAGAGATGTTTATTGGGCTGAGAAATTCTCTCACCTCACCTAAAGTTTATAATATTTTATACTAGAACTTGAAGAGGGTTGTTGATTGACATTCCGTGGGGGAGGGGGTCGACATTCCTTTGTGGAGCACTTCAGGAGAAAAGGGCAGTTGTATGTATGCTTCACCTCTCTCTGCCCTCTGCTTTTGACCATTGAGTCTTTGTGCTGTATTCCATCTCCTGCCCTATCACAACTCCCACAAATGACAACCGAAAATGTCCCAACTCCTCTTCAAACCCTTCCCACCCTGTCTTCTCACGGTGATAAATTGCAGTGCCCTTTACTTTCAACCCTTTCTGTTATAAAAGAGCAATTCTTTTAGTTCTGGCCCTCCTTTGGGAGTAGCATCCATTTCTATATTTTGATGTCGTCCTTCGTGGCCACCATATGGTCTCAGAGAGATGGACAAGATGGCTTTAGGGAATTTGTCAGCAGCAGACCTAAGCTAAAAGAATGGTTACAGGAGTTTCTCTAAACAGAAAAGAAATGATGAAAGAAAGTGGGAAATAGCAAGAAAAAATTAAAAATACTGTAAGCAAAAATATGGGTAAACACATAAATCTAATCTTGAATTTTCTAAATTATGTTTGATAGTTGAAGCGAAAATTATAACACTACCTGTGGTGATTCTAAATCTATACAAAGTAAATAAGTATTTAAAGCTACTAAAAAAGCTATCCAAAGAGATAAACACAGAAATACTATAGATAAGTCAAAATGGAATTCTAAGACCTGTTCAGATAATGCACAGTGAGCTTGGTGAAAAAATAAACAGGACAATGACTAAAACAGCAGACTTAAGCTCTGTGTTAACATAGCAATAATTACATTAAATGTAAATAGTCTTAAGTATACCAATTAAAAGGCAGATATTGGTAGAATCTATTAAGAGGGAGTTCCCCTTGTGTCTCAGTGGGTTAAAAACCTGACATAGTGTGCATGAGGATTCGGGTTCAATTCCTGGCCTCACTCACTGGGTTGAGGATCCATTGTTGCAGCAAGCTGTGGCAGAGCAGCTTGGATCCAGCATTGTGGCTGTGGCATAGGCTGCCAGCTTCAGATCCTGTTTGACCCCTGGCCTGAGAACTTCCATATGCTGTGGGTTCAACTGTAACTAGAGAGTGAGTGAGAAAAAAGAATGTATTAAGAAACATGACCCATGGAGTTCCCGTCGTGGCGCAGTGGTTAACGAATCCGACTAGGAACCATGAGGTTGCGGGTTCGATCCCTGCCCTTGCTCAGTGGGTTAACGATCAGGCGTTGCCGTGAGCTGTGGTGTAGGTTGCAGACGCGGCTCGGATCCTGCGTTGCTGTGGCTGCTGCGAAGGCCGGTGGCCACAGCTCCGATTAGACCCCTAGCCTGGGAACCTCCACATGCCGCGGGTGCGGCCATAAACCCGCGGCCATAAAATGACAAAAGGCAAAAAAAAATAAAAAATAAAAATAAGAAACATGACCCAACTCTATACTGTCTACAAGCAACTACTTCAAATATAATAATATAGGCAATTTGAAAGAAAAAGTATGAGAAAGTATATATTAAGTAAACAATCAAAGGAAAGCAGGAATGTCTATGTTAACATCAGATAAAGTAGATTTCAGAGCAAAGGAAAATGCCAGAGATAGAGAAGGATATTATATAATGATTAAAAAAAAAAAGGTTAATTCTTAAAGTCAGAGTTAGTCCTAAATATGTATGCACCAAATGCCAGGACAAAATATAGGAAGAAAAAAGTGATAGAATTGAAGTGGAGAAATAAATCCATAGCCATAGTTGGGGACTTCAACATAGCCTTTTAAACAATTGATGGAACGACTAAACGTAAAATCATTAAGGAGTTCCCATTGTGGCTCAGTGGGTTACAAACCTGACTAGTATCCATGAGTATCTCTGGCCTCACTCAGTGCGTTGAGGATCTGGCATTGCTGTGAGCTGTGGTGTGGGTGACAGACGTGCCTTGGATCCCGTGTGGCTGTGGCTGTGGTGTTGGCCTTGCCTGAGAACTTTCATATGCCACAGGTGCAGCCCTAAAAAAGGCAAAAATAAATAACTTAAAATCATTTAGAATATAGAACTCAACAACACCATCAACCAATATTGATCTTATAGAACAAGTCATCCAACAATAGCAAAATAATGTGATTTTAAAGTACAAACAACAACACGTACCAAGATAGACCATATCCTGGACAGGCTCAAAACACAACAATTTTAAAAGAACTGAAATAATGTAGAGCATTCTCCAACTACAATGGAATCAAACTAGAAATCATTAATAGGAGTTCTCGTTGTGGCTCAGTGAGTTAAGAAGCTGTCGTTGTCTCTGTGAGGATGGAGATTCAATCCCTGACCTTGCTTAGTGGGTTAAGAATCTGATGTTGCCACAAGCTGCAGTGTAGGTTGCAGATGTGGCTTGGATCCAGTGTTGCTGTGGCTGTGGCATAGACCTGCAGCTGCAGCTCCAATTCAACCTCTGGCTGAACTTAAATATGCCACAGGTATGGCCTTAAAAAAAAATCAATAATAGAAAGATAACAGGAAAATCTCTAAGCACTTAGAAACTAAATATTTCTAAACCATGGATTAAAATTTCTCGGGATTTTTTTTTTTTAAACATTGAATGAGAAGTGAAAATAGTATTTGTGGGATTCAGCTAAAGCAGTCCTAAAGGGAAATTTATAGCACTAAACATTAGAGAAGAAAAAAAAATCAATACTCTGAAACTGCCACTTCAAACAACTAGAAAAACCCAAAACAAACACAAGGAAGGAAATAAAAGTTGGAATAGAAATCAATAAAATTGAAACAAAAACAACGGAAAATGAAACAACTGGTTGTTTGGAAAGATCAGTAAAATCAACAAACCTCTAGCAAGACAAAAAAAGACAAAAATTACCAATATGGGGAATAAAATGGATTATCATTGCCACCACTATAAATAGCAAAAAGATTATAAGGGAATACTACAGACAATTTTACGCACATAAATGAAACTGACCAAGTTGTTGAAAGATACAAATTACCAGAACTCACCCAATATGAAATAGATTGACTAGCCCTTTAGCTATTAAGGAAATGGAATTAATTTTAAAATCCCCTAAAAGAAATCTCCAATCCTCAGATGGTTTCACTGAAGATTCTACTAAAGAAAAATTAATACCAATTACACAGTCTTAGCAGAAAACAGAACATGTCCTAACTCATTTTATGAAGTTACTATTATTACCCTAATACAAAACCGAAGACAATACAAGAAAAAGACCAATATCTGTTATGAACACATATGCAAAAACTCTTAACAAAATATTAACAAATGAAATTCAAGAACATAAAAAATGATATACCATGACCAAGTGGAGTTTATTCGAGTGCCAGGCTGTTTCAGTGTTTGAAAATCAATCAATCTAGCCACCACATTATCAAACTAAAGAAAAAAAGTCATTCTCAGTAGAAACACAATATTGTAAATCAGCTATAATAAAATTAAGAAAACATTCTAGCAATTGATGCAGACAAAGCATGTGACAAAATCCAACATCCATTCACGATAAAAACAGAAAATAGGAATTAATTCCTTAAGAAAGCACATCTACAAAAAGCCTACATCTAACATAATAATGTTGAAAAACTGAATGCTTTCCACCTAAGATGAAGAACTAGTCAAAGATGTTTACTCTCGCTACTTGTTTAACAGAGTTGAAAGTTTTCACCAGCGTAATAAAGCAAGAAAAGGAAATAAAAGGCATACAAATTGGAAGGAAGAAGAAAAACAGTCCATACTTGCAGATAACATGATTGTCTATGTAGAGAATTCCAAGGAATGTATCAAACTCCTAGAACTAATAAGTCAGTCCACTGAGGTCACCGAATACAAGATTTACATACACAAGTCAGCTGTAACTTTATTATAAGCAGTGAACATGTGGATGCTGAAAATACTATGTTCAATTACTTGAAACAGATGTAATCTAACAAAACAGGAATGGAGAGACATAGATTTGCTTTAGACCAACGCAGCACATGATCAGTGGTTAAACTGGCCAGCCCAGGCCTCCATTCTTCTGAGGAGGAAGCTGGAGGGTCAGGAAAGCTTCCTAGAGGAGGTAGCCTTTAAATTTGTCCTTGAAGACTGGGGAGAATGTCAACATAAGAGCTAATTTTGGGAAAGAGATTCCAGGAATGACACAGCAAAGGCATGGAAGTGGGAGCGGTAGGGACATTTCTGTGAAGGGCAAGTAGCAATGTGCAGGGAACCCCACAAGTGCATGAATACAGAGGCAACCGCAGGAAAGGGGAGCCGAGCCTGGGCGCGACTGTAAAGAGGTTTTAAGGACCAGGCAGAGGAGTCTGGACTTCAGTGAGTATTCGAGGTCAGTTTGATCTACTTTGACATTAAAATGCTTCTTGCAACTGCCTGGGGAAGAGAGGCTAGATTCCAAGTTAATATTCCATTTTAACACCTAACTTGACAGTGAAACAGGGCACTTAAGCCTGGAGTAAACACAGTCATACCCTGACCACAAAAGCATCACTGATGGACTAATAAAAAGGAAAAGGAGTTATGGGTGAAACAAGTACATCTTCGCATTTCCTAAGGCAGCACCACTTCATAAACGCTAGCGATATTTTGCTTGTTACAAGACCCCAGAGCTTCAGTTTTAATTGAAAATCAGACCACAAGCAAAATGAGCTTAATAGTTGTTTCGGATTGAAATGTATCTTCCAAAAAGACACTATGAGGAGTTCCAGCTGTGGCACAACGAGATGAGGACAAATAGGACTACTCAGACGGGAAGGGGGTGACGTGCAAAAACCTCCCACCGAGGGTGAAATCACTACTGCAACGGCGGCCTCTGCCCCTGTGACTGGCAGACATCGGGAGGCCCGGAGGTCGTGATTCGAGGGCCCCGGCATCCTCAGACCTACGGTTACTCATTAACCGCTGGCAACTTTAATAACTTCTTTCCGCTTCAGTCTCTATCTGTAAAACGCAGGGTTATTTAACGTCCTCGGCTTGATGTAAGGATAAATTGAGAAAAATGTATGTGACCTACTTTAAAATGTGCCTGCTACAGGGAAACGGTTGATAAGCTTAGCCGGCATCACCATTTCATCATCATCATCCTCGCCTTAATGGAAAGCCAGTGTGTTTGGCGGGATGCTCCGTGCCACTGAAACGCAGCGGCCTGACTCTCCACACGCTCGGGGGAGGAGGGCTGCTGGAGTTCCTCACCGGGCGCAGGGGGCCTCCCGCCCTCCCCCACGCACGCCCCGCCCCCTCGAGGAGTCCCGGGAGCCCCCGACCCGGCCCGGTCAGGGCTCACGGTCCGCACTCTGGGCGCCAGCGGCCGAATTTCAGGTCCGAGGAAGCCCTCGACCGGGTGACGGCTGAAGCCGGGGACACCTGGGTCCCCTGGAGAGACTCTCCTTCAGCACCCCTCTGCGTTCCCGCTGAACTGCCACCGGGAGTCACAGGCACTGGGAGGCCCACAGGTACCCGGGGACAGCCATTCTTGGGCGGGGGGCCCGAGGGGAACTGGAGCCAGAGGTGCAGCGAGTAGGGGCCCGCGGGCAGCTGGGACTCGGACCAGGAGGGGAGGCGGGAGCACGGCACGTGTCCTCAGGGAAGACCGCGCGAAGCCACGGGGAGCCGGAGCGAAGCAGCGGGGAGCCGCGGAAGACCCTGGCGTTGGGGCGGGAGGCGCGCTCCGGCATTTCGCTTCCCACGCCGACCGCTAGGGGTCGCCATCGCCTCGCTCAGGGCTCTACTCGGCGCCCCCTTCCCTTTGCCCCGCTGCTCCCGGCTCCTCCCAGCTGAGCCGCGGGCCTGCGAGGAGGGCGCGCAGTGTCCCAGTCTCAAGTCTCTCCGCTAGTACCCAAGCATGCCCGGCCGCTGCCCCCAGAGCGGGGAACCGGACTAACGCCAGTGCTCCTGCCCCTAGATTTCGGGTATTAAGGATCTTTAATTGGATGTTGCAAGGACTCCGGGAAATCGCTTAGGACCAGTGTCGCTTTTGTCCACAAGAACTTCGGTCTTGCTGAGGAATTAGGCTCTCCTTAGCCAGTCTGGGGTCTGAGCTGGCTGGGCATTGGCCAACTTGGAGGTCGGCTGGCCTCCTGGGCCCCTGCCCCTCCTGGGTCCAGTTGGAACCTCCCCCTGGGGCTAATGCCTTGTTCTCAGAGCATCAGAAGGAAAGTTCATACTCATTTCCACCCACCCCCAAGAGCCCCTGTTACTGAAAGGTGAGGGGAGCTCCCCTGAGTCCTGGGAACCACAGGCCAATGAGGAAATTCTAGGGAGTTCTCCGTAGTGGCGCAGCGGTTAAGGAATCAGTCTAGGAACCATGAAGTTGCGGGTTCGATACCTGGCCTTGCCCAGTGGGTTTTCGATATGGCATTGTCGTGAGCTGTGGTGTAGGTCGCAGACGCGGCTCGGATGTGGTAGTTGCTGTGGCTGGCTAGTAGGCCGGCAGCTGTAGCTCCGATTCGACCCCTAGCTTGGGAACCTCCATATGCCGCGAGTGCGGCCCTAAAATGAAAAAAAAAAAAAAAAAAAAAAAAATTTAGGGCCAGGCTCAAGAAGCATGAAAATAACGATGACGACAACAGTAATAATAGCAACAGCTAAGACCAAGTAAGCCCGTACTATGTGTCCGGCACTGTTCTGAGCTCATTACCTGTAATTACTCACTTAATCCTCACGTACATTTTATGAGGGAATATTATAACTGTTTCACAGGTGGGGAAAGTGAAGCACTGAGATCTTAAATCTCTCTGGGTCTCAGTTTCCTGAAAATTCAACACTTTTGAAGGAAAGTGCCCCACCAGGTTAGTCATAAATTATTTAACTGAAATAGCAGCCAATTCGTGGTGAGACAGTGGCAGAGAATAGGGGTGAGACCTGGCACATGTGTTTTCTGGATGTGCTGCTGCGGGCCCACTTCGTTAGTAAAATCACTGAAGAACCTGGAGGAGAAATAGCCGTGAATTTTTCTCTTAGAGCGCCCCCTGGTGGGAAGGGCGGGCAAGGCCGCCGTCTTGGCAGTTTCTTGGAGATGAATCCTGGAAGGGATGTGTTCCCAGCCTGTTGATGGAAATACCCATTTTGCTCTCATTGTGAGAGCTTCTCAGTGTAGGCAAAGGTCAGGCTGGCCACTAGACATGAAACTGGAAGGAACAGTCATTGAGTCACTGTCCCAACTGTTCACTCATTGAGTGGCCACTAGACAGAGGCTGTGGGGTGTTTGCGGTGCCTGTGAACCACCTGGCAGGTGGAACTGGAGGGGGCTAGGAAGCAGTAGCTTGAAGCTCTACAGCAGTCCCTGAGCTGCTAACAATGTCAGAAATTCCATCAGAGACAAGAGATGGTGACACAAGGCTAGGTCCCAATTTGGCCCTCATTTAAATTTAGAAAATTCTTCCTAGTGCTGAGACCAGGCCAGCCTCCCATTAACTTCCTCCCAGACTCAGAGCCCTGGTTCCATGGAGGGGGGGGATCTAATGCCCCAGGACAAATGAACTCATCAGATATTTTCTGGTGCAGAGGTGGGGGCAATCCCTGCGGTTGCTGGAGGAGGGTGCTGGCCCTGTTTCAGAACTGCATCTGCAGTTAGGGCTCAAACCGCCACCAGCTGCTGCTGTTGGGTGTGGCTGTGGCTGTGGCGCATTATCACAAGAGTCCTCACGCTACCGTTTTGGGTCATCAGATAGCTGCTGGGTCCATTTGTCCTTGAGAATGACATACCCCCATAGTAGGATGCAGGGACATTCGAGGCTAATGTTACAGAACAGCCCAGCCCCCCAGTACAGTTGCCAGCTCCAGGGTGCAAGCATCCTGTCTCATGCTGCTGCTCTAATGGTCGGGGTCTCTGCTCATACTCCCTGGGGTGGTTCTCACCCACCACAAGTTGACTTCAGCTTCTTTCTAAAGAAAGAAGCTGCCTTTGTTTGGGGCAAGTCCCCACCGTCCCCGCGATCCATAAACAATGCATGTCAAGCACTGGGTGGTGTTTTAAAATGTTTAATAATACAGGAGTTCCTGTTGTGGCTCAGTGGGTTAAGGACCTGAGTTGTCTCTGTGAGGATGTGTGTTGGATCCCTGGCTTTGCTCAGTGGGTTAAGGATCTGACATTGTCGCAGGTTGCATCGTAGGTCACAGGTGCTGCATTGCTGGATCTGGCATTGCTGCGGCTCTGATTGGACACCTAGCCTGGGAACTTCCATATGCCCTGGGTGTGTCCCTAAAAAGATTGTGTTTTTAAAAAGATAAAGAAAGAAAGAGAAGGAAAAAAAGGAAGAAAGAAAATGCTCCATAATATAGTGAAAAGAACATGGGCGTTGAAGTCAGACCTGGTTGTTAATCTGAGTTTAACACCATTTATCAGCTAAAATATCCACGGCAAGTTTCCACATCTGTAAATAGTGGCAGTGGTGACAGTGGGGAATGGCAACTATATTATGAGACGTTGAAAAATGAAAAGAACGCTCATGGTGGGACTCTTCACAGACGGGAGACAGAGGCAATCCAGGGCACCCAGTTTTTTTAGTGGTGTGTCCTCCGACAAGATTTTAGGTTCTGCCTCCTCATGGCCTCCTCAGCCCAGTGCCATCTGGTCCCCAGGGGATGTGGGAGGCTGTTCAGAGAGAAAAGAAAAATTTAAAGTAACAGCAGCTGGAGTTCCCATTGTGGCACAGCGGTTAACGAATCCGACTAGGAACCATGAGGTTGCGGGTTCGATCCCTGGCCTTGCTGAGTGGGCTGACTATCTGGCGTTGTCATGAGCTGTGGTGTAGGTCTCAGACGCGGCTCGGATCCTGCGTTGCTGTGGCTACGGCGTAGGCCAGTGGCTACAGCTCCGATTAGACCCCTAGTCTGGGAACCTCCATATGCCGTGGGTGCGGCCCTAAAAATGACAAAAGGCCAAAAAAAAATAAATAAATAAAGTAACAGCAGCTAATACTTTCGAGGGACCTATGGTAATGTCTGAGATGATTAAAGCTGGGAAGGAAGAGGCTGGAAAGAACTGAAGAAAGAGACTGAGACTGAGAATTTGAGTCAAAAACAGAATTTCCTGCCGATGGAAGCGCTGGAGAGGGAAGCTGAAGGTGATCATCAGCACGAACTCTGAAGCCAGCCTGCTCGTCTCATTCCAGCTCTTGCACTTGAGTTATCAGCCTTCGTCCATCTGCACCTCAGTGTCTTCATCTGTGGAACAGGGATAGTCACACCCCTCAGAGGGCTGTTACGTGGATGAAATGAATTTTTTTTTTAACTTAATGGATTTTATTTCAGTTATAGGTGTACACAAATCATCACAAGTCAATTTGCTAGATTTTGTGTCCCAAACCCACAGTGCATGCCCCCACCCCCCAGATTGTCTTATTTGAAAAACCAGAGTTTTCCAAAGTCTGTGAGTCATTGTCTGTTCTGCAAAGAAGTTCATTGTGTCTTTTTAGTTTCCACACGTAAGCAGTAGCATTGGGTGTTGCTGTCTAATTGTCTGACTGGTTTCACTTCGCATGATAATTTCTAGGTCCATCCATGTTGCTATAAATGTTGGTAATTCGTTCCTTTTAATGGCTGAGTAACATTCCATTGTGTGTATGTACCACATCTTCCCTATCCACTCCTCTGTCGATGAGCATTTAGGTTGTTTCCATGACCTGGCTATTGCATAGAGTGCTGCAGTGAACACTGGAGTACATGTGTCTTTTCGAGTCATGGTTTCCTCTGGATAAATGCCCAGGAGTGGGATTGCTGGATCAAATGGTAATTCTATTTTGAGTTTTGTGATGAATCACCATACTGTTTTCCACAGTGGCTGCACCAATTTGCATTCCCACCAGCAGTGTAATAGGGATCCTTTTTCTCCACACCCTCTCCAGCACTTACTGTTTGTAGACTTTTTGATGAGGGCCATTCTGGCTGGTGTAAAGTGGTACCTCACAGTGGTTTTGATTTGCATTTCTCTAATGAGGAGCGATGTTGAACATCTTTTCATGTGTTTATTGGCCATCTGCATGTCTTCTTTGGAATTGTCTGCTTAGATCCTCTGCCCATTTTTTGATGGGGTTGTTTGTTTCTTTGGTATTGAGCTGTAGGAGGTGTTTGTAAATTTTGGAGATTAATCCCTTGTCAGTCGATTCATTTGCAAATATTTTCTCCTATTCTGTGGGTTGTCTTTTCGTTTTGTTTAGGGTTTCCTTAGCTGTGCAGAAACTTTGAAGTTTAATTAAGTCCCATTTGTTTATTTCTCTTTTTATTGTCCTTACTCTGACACATGGGTCTGAGAAGATGTTGCTATCATTTATGTCAGAGAGTGTTTGGCCTATGTTGTCCTGTAAGAGTTTTATAGTATCTGGTCTTATATCTAGATCTTTAATCCATTTTGAGTTTATTTTTGTGCATGGTGTTAGGAAGTGTTCTAGTTTCATTTTTTTACATGTAGCTATCCAGTTTTCCCAGCACCACTTATTGAAGAGGCTGTCTTTTGTCCAATGTATATTCTTGCCTCCTTTGTCAAAGATTAGTTGACTATAGATGCGTGGATTTAGTTCTGGGCTTTCTATCCTGTTCCACTGATCTATATTTCTGTCTTTGTGCCAGTACCATATGGTCTTGATGACCGTAGCTTTATAGTAGAGTCTGAAGTCAGGGAGCCTGATTCCTCCAGCCCCATTTTTCTTTTTCAGGATGTCTTTGGCTATTCTGGGTCTTTTGTGCTTCCAAACAAACTTTAAAATATTTTGTTCTAGTTCTGTAAAAAAGGTCCTTGGTAATTTGATAGGGATTGCATTGAATGTGTTGGATGAAATGAATTTGCGTTTCTGAATCCGTCAGCACAGTGTCTGACGTGTGGGGAGGGCTCGGTGGGCACTAACTTGTGCCATTTTTCCTTTGAGATGAAAACTGAGAGAACTGGGGAGCATGAGTGAGAGGGGGCCATGGGAGCACCCAGCCTGTTTCTCTTACAGGTGAGGAATCTGAGCCCAGAGAGCTGCTCTTCCCATAGCCCCTGAGCAGATGCTGTTGCCTCCCGCTCACCACCAGCTCCTTCTTTGCCAAGTTGTCAGGGCTGCTTCCATAGTGCTCTTGGGGGTCTGGGTCTTGCCATAGCGCGGCACTTGGGCAGGGTCCCCACGGCGTGTCTGTGCATCAGTCAGGGTGTTTGGCCTGGACAGCCCAACTCAAAATAGTTTAAGGGGTTAAAAAAAAAAAAAGAGGTAATTGCTGCCGTACTGTGTCCTTACTTTAAAAATATAGGTTTTACTGTTCGATATGGTGAGGCCAACAGATGAGAGACAATGGCCACTGAAAAGTTAATTTCTCACGGTTCCCGAGGGGGGCTCACCGCGCCGTGCAGGGCCGCGTGGAGAAGCACCAGGATCCGACAGGAGGCAGGGTGCGCATCAGGAAAGGAGCCTGTATTATGGTGTTTGCGGGAAGGAGTGGGCGAGTTAGGAACGCCGGCTGAGCAAGGATTGGCTGTTTTGAAAAATTTCACTGGGCTCTGGGGTAGCGGGGCTGCCCCTGGCTGCCTGACACCTGGCCCAGGGGGTGATTAGGGCAGGGGGAGACTGACCCCAAGCATAAGAGCCAATGAAGGAGGCTGTTGAGGGCTGTGGGCTCTGACTGGTTAGTCTGCATGTGAAAGGCGCACTGCTTTATTACCTCTAGGGACTGGCTAGCCCCGGGAGGGGCAGTCTTGTCAGGGTCAGCAAGGCCCCAGAGGTCAAAGCATCAGAAATACAAAAAAAAATTGGAAAAAACCACTACAGATACAACTTACCACTAGCAACTCTGGTAAAGAACTTGACTCTCTTGGGAGTTCCCGTCGTGGCACAGGGGAAATGAATCTGACCAGGAACCATGAGGTTGCAGGTTCTATCCCTGGCCTTGCTCAGTAGGTTAAGGACCCGGCTCAGATCCAGTGTTGCTGCAGCTGTGCTGTAGGCCGGCAGCTGTAGCTCCAGTTGGACCCCTAGCCTGGGAACCTCCATATGCTGCAGGTGTGGCCCTAAAAAGCCACTCCCCCCCACAAAAATAAAACTGCGTTTCTCATTTGTTGATGGGAATCTAAGATTGTACAGATGCTCCAAAAGCAGTTTGGCAATTTCTTAAAAGACCAAGAACTTAGCAATGGCACATTTATCCCAGAGAAGTGAAAACTTCTGTCCACACAGAAGCCTGTACATGAATGTTTGTTCGACTAGTCCTCCAAGAGTCAGCCTCAAATATTACACACTGTATGATTCCATTTATACAACATTCCTTTTTTTTTGCTTTTTTTTTTGTCAGGGGTGGCTGCACCTTCGGCCTATGGAGGTTCCCAGGCTAGGGGTCGAATCAGAGCTGCAGCTGCCGGCCTACGCCACAGCCACAGCAACTCAGGATCCAAGCTGTTTCTGTGACCTACACCACAGCTCATGGCAACGCTGGATCCTTAATCCACTGTACAAGGCCAGGGACGGAACCTGCTCCTCATGGGTGCTAGTCAAATTCGTTTCCACTGAGCCACAACGGGAACTCCCGTACAGCATTCTTCAATGACAAAATTAGAGAGAAGGAGAAGAGATGCCTGGTGGCCAGGGGTTAGGGACGAAGAAGGGTACATGAGAGCGCTAGCACAAGGGAAGTCTTTGTGAGGCTGGAACGGGTATCTGGAATGGGGTGATAAGATTACAGGAACCCGTCCATGTGGTGAGAGGCAGCAGACTACACACATGTTGTCTCAGTGTCACTTTCCCAGCTTTGATATCTTTGATCTTCTCTAAGACATCACCATGGGTGGGAACTGAGTGAAGGGTACAGGGGACCTCTCTGTCCTATTCTTCCAACTTTTATTATAGACTTTGAGTCTATAATTATTTCAAAATAAAGAGTAAACAGACTTCAATGAACTCTTAGCTCTGAGGGGAAATAAAAGCCTTCGTGGAGGGGAGTTCCCGTCGTGGTGCAGCGCAAATGAATCCGACTAGGAACCATGAGGTTGTGGGTTCAATCCCTGGCCTCGCTCAGTGGGTTAAGGATCTGGTGTTGCCGTGAGCTGCCGTAGGTCATAGACGTGACTCGGATCTGATGTTGCTGTGGCTGTGGCGAAGGCCGGCGGCTGCAGCTCCTGTTAGACCCCTAGCCTGGGAACCTCCATATGCTGCGGGTGCGGCCCTAGATAAGGCAAAAAGACAAAAAAAAATTCATTTTATAATGCCGTTTGCAGCAATGTAGATGGACCTAGAAATTATACTAAGTTAGTGAAAGACAGCCATCATATGATATCACTTGTATGTGGAATCTAAAAAAAGGATACAAATGAACTTATTGCAGAACAGAAACAGACTCACAGACCTCAAAACACTTCTCCTTACCAAAGGGGACTGGGTCGGGGGTGGGGGTGGGAGGGATGGCCTGGGGGTTTGGGAAGGGCATACGCACTGAGGTCTATGGAATGATTGGCCAGTGGCGACCTGCTGTATAGCATGGAGAACTCTACCCAGTGTTCTGTGATCACCTAGGTGGGAAAAGACTCTGAAAGAGAATGGATGTGTGTATATATAAAAAATAATTATTATTAGAGTGCCTGTCATGGCGCAGCAGTTAACGAATCCGACTAGGAACCATGAGGTTGTGGGTTCAGTCCCTGGCCTCGCTCAGTGGGTCAACAATCCGGCGTTACTGTGAGCTGTGGTGTAGATTGCAGACATGGCTTGGATCTGGTGTCACTGTGGCTGTGGTGTAGGCTGGCAGCTGCAGCTCTGATTCGATCCCTAGACTGGGAACCTACATATGCCGCGAGTGCAGCCCTAGAAAAAGGCAAAAAGACAAAAAAAAGCAAAAAAAATTATTATAAATGAGAAGAAATTTTCTTTTTCTTTTTTGTCTTTTTGTCCTTTTAGAGCCACACCCGCGGCATATGGAGGTTCCCAGGCTAGGGATCTAACAGGAGCTGTAGCCGCCGGCCTACACCACAGCCACAGCAACCAAGGATCTGAGCCTTGTCTACAACCTACACCACAGCTCACGGCAACGCTGGATCCTTAACCCACTGAGCAAGGCCAGGGATCGAACCTGCAACCTCATGGTTCCCAGTCAGATTCGCTTCAGCTGTGCCACGATGGGGACTCCCATTTTAGTTTTTAAATGTGTATTTTGAGATATATTCTTTCTGCCTTGCCCACCGACAACCGCTTGTGCTTGCTTCGTGTGTATCCTTCCATATTTTCTTGATGTAAATCCAAGCAAGCCTGAATAATACCTTTTTTTTTTTTTAAGGCCATACCTGTGGCATATGGAGGTTCCCAGGCTAGGGGTCAAATAGGAGCTGTAGCTGCTGGCCATGGCCACAGCCACAGCCACACCAGATCTGAGCCGTGTCTGCGACCTACACCACAGCTCACGGCAATGCGGGAGCCTTAACCCACTGATCGAGGCCAGGGATCGAACCCGTGTCTTCATGGATACTAGTCAGGTTCGTTACCGCTCAGCCACAACGGGAACTCCCCGAATAATACTCTTATTTTTCCTCATTCTATTGTAAAAGTAGAGTATGAAGCAAATTGTTTTCTTTTCCTATTTTCACTTGGCAGCCTTTCCGAATCCCTCTATAATACTTTTTTTCTAAACACACAAAGGGGGAAAAACCAAACAGGCAAATAGAAAGTGTAGTGACAGACAACAGAGCAAGCACGCTCAGATCCTGAGAGGCCCTCCAGGTTAGGCAGAGGTCAGACCACCTCCGTCAACACCCCCCGCCCCCCGCCCCCTGTCTTTCTCTCCATTCATTTGTAGTGAAATGAAGGACTCACACCCTTTGTCATTTCCCTGGCAAGCTGCTCCCTATTCCAGACAACGGGGCAAGGATCTGGTCCCATGTTGGTTCCTCAGGTTTGGGGACCAAACCAGTTGCTGGGACAACCGCCTGCTGCATACTGGCCACTCACTGCCCCCACCCCTCAAAGTAAATAATTTTGACATACAAGCAGCCTTAATTATGACTAGAACCCACTTCCCTCCCATTTTCTGCCCTAACAAGGCAGCCTGCCCTCTCCTGCTTGTTCCTTTGGCTACAAGAATCAGTCCCGGTCTGTAGGTCTTCTGGGCCAAGTAAGAGCTTCCAGGCCCTTCAGTGGGGGAGCTGAGAGGCCCCCCTGGCCCCGGGGCTGCCCCGTTCTGGTCAGGGTGCCAACCCCACAGGGCAGGCCTTGTCTGGGACCAGGCTCTGAAAGCTGGAGGTGTCTGGGTGTGGCCGCTGGGGGACTGGGCTCCAGGACCCCGAGTGTAGGATGCCGGCGGGGACCGAGGAGGGCCCAACGTCACGAAAAGTGGCAGCAATGCCAGCGGGGACGGCCCTTCCTGTCCTGCCCTGAGGACACCTGAGTCTTTCCTGGATGTGGCTCTTGGGGAAAACCCCGGGGAGGCTGACTTTGGAGAATTTTGGCCCTCAGAAGTATATTATCTGTGCTCAGGGCAGAAGCACTTGCCGCCCTGGCCAACAAATCCTGGGGATTTGGTCCTGGAATGTTGGTGAGCTGGAAGGAAACCTCAGACAGCGGGACACCCTGGGCCTCAGGGCCGGGGCTCCAGGGGCAGCTCCTTGGATTCTGTGGATGGCGGCCTCTGGGTGCCTCTGTTTCCTCATGGAACATGAGTAAAACGGCCACCTTCCCTTTTGTCATGGGAGGCAGGAGAAACAAATCAGATTATGTGGCAAACTCGTGTCCGTTCTGAGGAAGGTAGTGATGGATATGGGTGGAGCAGCTGGTTAAAAAAAAAAAGGTTATTTTTCAGGAGTTCCCGTCGTGGCTCAGCAGTTAACGAACCCAACTAGGATCCATGAGGACGTGGGTTTGATCCCTGTCCTTGATCAGTGAGTTAAGGATCCGGCGTTGCCGTGAGCTGTGCTGCAGGTCGCAGATGCGGCTCGGATCCTGTGTTGCTGTGGCTGTGGTGTAGACCAGTGGCTACAGCTCCATTTGGTCCTCTATCCTGGAAACCTCCACATGCTGCAGGGTTCGGCCCTAAAATAGCAAAAATAAATAAATAAAATAAAAATTAAAAAAAGTTTTTTTTTTCTGAGTTCCCATTGTGGCTCAGTGGCAATGAACCCAATTAGTATCCATGAGGACGTGGTTTCAATCCCTGGCCCCACTCAGTGGTTAAGGATCCAGTGTTGCTGCAAGCTGCTGTGTAGGTTACTGAGGTGGCTCAGATCCCGAGCTGCTGTGGCAGTGGCTGTGGCTGGCAGCTGCAGCTCTGATTTGACCCCTAGCCTGGGAACTGCCATATGTCACAGGTGCGGCCCTTTAAAAAAAAAAAAACAGGGGGACATTTTCCCCCCCTGAAAAAATGGTGCTCTTTTAGCCTAGCTTTTATTTCTTCACCATTTGAAGATAGGAAAACAACTTCACTTTCCTCTTACCTCTGCCCTAAGGAGAAGTGGAGATCTTGCTGATTAGAGCTGTCAACCACCCCTGAGCCTCTGGGAGGGAGCAGAGGGCCAGGCGAGGGCTGCGGGGTCCGGGGTGCAGCGGTGGGGACCGGCAGGCTGCAACAAGCCCTGTGTCACCCTAATTTGGTAGGAGAAGCTGGAACCCGCATTTCTATCGAAGTTTCCTGTAGTGGGAACGTTGGCAAATGATTTAAAAAAAACAAATCGTCCTGCATCGGAGGCCAATCAAAACAAGTCCGAGGGCCAGATGCGGGCCTCAGGCTGCCAGTTGGTAGACCTCACAGCCAGACCTCTTCAGGCCCTGAGTGAGCTGTCCGCTGGCAGGCACCCAGGCGGCCCCTCTGGCAACGGGCAAAGGCCTGCAGACCTGCCCTCCCCCATCCGAGCTGTCATCCAGCCACTAAACACCGAAATACTGTGTTTTATCTATATATTTATATAGATATTTTTAATTGAAGTATAGTTGCTGTATTGTATAAGTTACAGGTGTCCAATAGAGTGAGTCACAATTTTTAGAGGTTATACTGCATTTATAGTCATGATAAAATCCTGGCTACATTCCCTGCATTTGTACAGTAGGTCCTGGTAGCTTGTTTTATACGTATTGATTTGTACCTCTTAATCCCTCACTCCAGCTTGCCCCTGCCCCCTCCTTCTCCCCGCTGGTAACCACTAGTTTGTTTCTGTATCTGTGAGTCTACTGCTTTTTGGTTATATTCTCTGGGGTGTTGTATTCTTAGATTCCGCATGTAAGTGATAGCATACCATATTTGTCTTTCTCGGACTTATGAAATACTGCATTTTGAGGCTTACATGTATGAAAGATTTTCTGGCACCCGTCTTTCCCACTGTTTTGCAGGAGCAACTTGAAATGGCTTATGGGCTCTACAGTGACACTCAGCGACCTTGAGCCAGGCCAGTCACCTCTCTCTAGGCCTCGGTTTCATCATCTGTAAAATAGAGGGAGCCCAGCTACACCTTCATGTAGATCGGAGTTTGTTGGCTTTAAAACCTTTTTTTTTTTTTTTTTGATGGGAGGGGAAGGAGTTTTCATACAACGAAACTGAAATGTAACCATCTCACTCATGGCTTTACCTGGGTCTTTAAGGCCATACTGTCCAATAGAAATAGGATTTGAGCCCCAGATAAAATTTAAAACTTCTTAGTCGTAAAGAATTTTCAAAAAAAGAGTTGAAATTAGTTTTCATGATGCATTTTATTTAAAGCAGTATATTAAAATATTACCTGTTCAATGCGTAATCAACATAGAAAACTATTAAGGAACTATTTCACAGTATTTTTCATACCAAGTCTCAGAGAGCCGCTAGGTGTTTCCTGCTTAACAGCGCGTCCCACGGGCTCGGGAGCCACGTGCAGCTGCCATGTTGCACCGCAAAGCCACCAAGGCACGAAGTGCCAACGTTTCCCACACTCCCAAGGGCGATGCCAGGTCACCTCAGGTAGCGAGTGAATCAGGTGCCTCCCCGTCCCTCCTCCCGCCAGGTTTTGTCTTCACAGTGACTGATGGAGATGCCGCGTTCAGTTTACCCAGCATGCACTGCTCTCCAGCCCAGCCAAGCGTCGGGTTTCACTGTCTGTCTGTCACATCCGGGGCCGGTTCTGCCTAGGCGAACCCTGCAGAGGGAAGATGGGACACCCAGACCTGGGCATGTAGCTGGCACCGCCTCTGGGCTTGAGAGCCAGCGAGGGCATCTCCCTCCAGTCCTTCCCCACCACTGCCAACCCTGAAAGAGCCAGAGGTACCTGTGAATGGGAGAAGAAACTTGAGGTGGGGAGCAGAGAAGACCCACCCCCCCCATCCCCAGCGCCCACAGCTCCTTTCCCAAGGTAGGCTCCCAGCCTGGAGCAGCCGTGGGTGGGAGAGTGAGCTTTAGTTTGAAAGTTTGGGAGTCCCAGATTGTTCCACGGGGCTGGGTAACCCTTCCTAAACCAAGGCTCTTCTTGTTTCTGAAAGTAATCAGAGGATTTGCTTCAAATATTCCAGCAAAGACAAAGTGTGTGTGTTGGGGGAGGGTTGGGGAGGGAAATGGGAATTGATAAAAACAAGCAGGACTGTTGATAATTGCCGAAGTTGGGTGTCGGGCATGTGGGGCTTCATTATTACCATTTTACTTCTTTCTGGTGGTGTGTGAAAATTTCCAGAATATAAATTTTTAGATAGTTGACTAGAGGACTCTTCGAAATTGGGAGTGAACAGGACAGGCACAGAACCCACTGGACGAGAGCAGGTAAAATTGAAAAATTGTGGGCAGGCATTCCTGCTGTGGTTCAGCGTGTTACGAACCCAACATAGTGTCCATGAGGCTGCGGGCTAGATCCCTGGCCTCACTCTGCAGGTTAAGGATCTGGCTGCAGCCCTGATTTGACCTCTAGCCTGGGGAACATCCTTGTGCTGTGGGTTGGCCTTAAAAAGAAAAGGGAAGAAAGGAAGGAAGAAAGAAAGAAAAAAAAGGAAAGAAAGGAAAAGGAAGAAAAGAAACCTGTGGGCAAAAATTGTAAAATAATACTTATTTTCTGGGCATATCCCATGAGATCCGCTTGTCCAGTGCATGAGCTATTTTTTCTGGGGGTGGTTGAATTTATAGGTTTTCATCCTCCAGTCATCGCCGTCCCTGGGCCTGGGCTGTCCCTTCTGGCTGGGACTCCCTCGGTGCTGGCCCCAGGGGGCCTGGGCTCCCTGACTTTTTTGGGTGCTTTGGTGACCCAGTAACTCCTTGTGACAGATAGTCAGATGGGTGTTCCCGAAATGCAGAGGCCCTTGGGGCCCAGAAGGACAGCCTCTGTGAAGATATTGAGCGCAGCAGGGACCGTGAGTCCCCAAAGAGCATTTGATGTTTTGAGATAAACTCATGGTTTCCCATCAATAAGCTCAAACCCTGAATCCTGCTCGGGGCCGGGCGGCCGTGGCTGGGAGTTGGCTCAAGCGCTGTGGGACGCTTGGTAAAACGTTGAGTGGTGCGTAAACCTCTAAACCTGTAAAGCGAGCAGCACGGTGCATGAAGGTCTCTCTGTTTGGAGCATCTGTCCCTAAAACCCCACAACGGGGGCCTCCGTGGGGCCCTCTGCCTCTCTGAGAAACAGGCCGTTCACTTAGAGCTTGAGTTTTTGTTCACAGTGTGATAGCTAATACTTTTGTGAAGGCTTCCTGAGTGTTAGGCATTGTCCAGTGCTGTGTGTGAGTGATCTAATCCGCACAATGATGCAATAAAGAGGGGGGTATCATTTCCCTGCTGTGCAGATGAGAAACAGGAGCTCCCGGAGGTCTCTAAGTGACTCTGTTAAGGACACCCAGGAAGCCAGGTGTGACCAGACAGACCGAGAACCACTGTGGGTCCTGCCTCCCAAGGAGTGTCACAAAACCCGGCTCTTCCCACAGACAAACCAAAAAGCGTGTGGAAGGCTCTGGGGTGGAACGCCCAGCTCAGGTCCCCAAAGAGGCCAATGGCATCGTGGTTCTAAGGGGACATTCCAATACCTGAGTGGTGACACGTGGCCCCTGTCAGGCAGGGGTTCTCGGGTGACTTGGGAGAAGAATTAAGAATAATTTGTGGGAGTTCCCTTCGTGGCTCAGTGGTTAACGAACCCGACTAGGATCTGTGAGGATGCAGGTTCGATCCCTGGCCTCGCTCAGTGGGTTAAGAATCCAGCGTTGCCGTGAGCTGTGGTGTAGGTCGCAGATGTGGCTCCGATTTGACCCTTAGCCTGGGAACCTCCACATGCCACAGCTTTGGCCCTAAAAAGCAAGGGAAAAAAAAAAAAGAATTTGTGATGAAGTCAAATGTTTCTTCCACAGTGCAAGAGGATGGTTTTCTAGTTGCTTCCCACAGTCCCGCCCAAGTGGCTTCATCCTTCTTCATTTAAGCACATCCTTCCTTCACTGGTCTGGCAGAGGACATTGGAGACATGAAATAAGAACGTCTGACACTTTTGAGCTAGTTTACAAATGCCATCCTTACACCATCCTGCTTCTCTGTCCACAATACGGCAGCAGCCCTTTCAGCCTGCGGCAGCCACATCTACCGCTTGGCAGCTCAGCTAGGGCTCGAACCACACATTCAAAATTAGATTTTTCCAGAGTTCCCATCGTGGCTCAGCAGAAAACAAATCTAACTAGTATCCATGAAGACACAGGTTCGATCCCTGGCCTTGCTCTGTGGGTTAAGGATCTGGCATTGCCTTGAGCTGCAGTGTATGTCGCAGATGTGGCTTGGATCCTACATTGCTATGGCTGTGGTGTAGGCCAGCAGCTGCAGCTCCGATTCAACCCCTAGCCTGGGAACCTCCATATGCTGTGGGGATGGACCTAAGAAGACAAGAAAAAAAAAATAGGTTTTCCAATTTAAAAAAAATTAAAAAAAGAAAAGGGAAAAGAGATGCCAGGCTGCTGGGATCTTGTACGACCAACCCTGTGTGTGTTGAGGATTTCTCTCAAGCCCAGGTCCTCTGCTCTCTTGCTAAGCACACACCCCTTCCCTCCCTCCTCCCATCCTTCCCACTGATGAGTAAATCAAATCCTTTATTGTCAGTCACCTTGGAAAATGAGGGCAGCATTGTAGCTGGACTCATCAGACTGTGCAGGCATATGTCTGGATGAGCAGGCTTCCGGGTCCAGATTTCAATAAACACGGACAGTGCCCGGCTGGATGATGATTTTGGACTGATTAAACTTGAATTTTCTTGGAGGACAAGATCCATCACAGGGACATAGAATTCACTGGGCCTCCTTCCTTGAAGGCTGAGAAAAGTCTAAATGGGGAGGGGGCGTGACTTGCCAGCCATTGCATCATCTTGACCCCACATGGCCAGTGGGAGCCCAGGGCAATAAGCCCTTCCTGCTCCCGTCTGGTTTCTCAGAGCCCTCCTAGGGTTTCTTTTGCCTTTTCCCCCCTCTGTTGCTATGTCTCCTTGGCCTCTGCCCCCTGCCCTGCCCACCCCCCCCACCAGCCTGCTTGGAAACTTGACTGTCTTAACCCAGGGGTCTGTAAGGCTTTCCTGTTGACAGAGAGCTTCAGGGCAAGCTTCGCTGCTGATGAGGATGCAGAAGAATGGACGGGCTTCCCCAAGGTCACCCAGAGGCAAGATGTGAACCCAGACTTTCTGTTATGAGTCCAAAGCCTTTCCCCTCCAGGAACCCTCCCTCCTTAACTCTATTGCCAGGGACACCTTTAAGATGCATCCACCAGTGAAGAATTCTCAGGTTTTTATTCATAAGTAAATGGCACCGACTCAACTGGAGTCTAAGCCCTCTGAATCAACTTAAAATATTATCAAACACCAAAGTAAGCAAAAAAAAAAACAGAAAAACCCCGAACCCAGAAAGTGTGTCTTGTCCCTGGGTAGGATCTTATCCTTAGAGCTTCTAATCCTTCCTACTTCCCCACATCCTCCCCCCACCAACAGCTCGTGTCAGGTATGGGGTAGGGTTTCTGTTTTCCAAAACTTCCTCTCACAGGTGCCTCCTATGGACCCGTTCACCGAGAGCTCCCCAGATCTGGGGACTGCTTATTTGAATATATGTATGTATTAGTCTGACCCAGAGAACAAAAAGCTGGTTAATGTGTTTTATCCATTAATGATCCCTAATACTCGTATTGTCCTGTGTTTGGCCAGTTGGGATTCTCCTTGGCTCCCGAGTCTCTGACAGCTTCTTTTCCAACCCTTATGAGATACTCTAGGCTCATCTTTCAATGCTTGTCCCAGGCATTTCTCCCTGAAGCTCTTATTTCTTTCGGTGGGAAACAGAACCCTACTGTCAAAATCTGGCTACTGATACAGTTAAAAAGATTACTTTGTGTGTATAGTCTCACCCCATTCCACCACCTCCTCGTCTCCTTTTATGGAGCATATAGTTAATATATATTTTACTCCCTCTTTTTTCCTCCTCCTTTTATTTTTAAAGTCCAGTATTTTAACAGCGTATGGTTTGTTTGTTTGTTTTGCTTTCGAGGGCTGCATATGGAAATTCCCAGGATAGGGGTCAGATTGGAGCTATAGCTGCAGGCTACAGCCGCAGCCACGCAGCATCTGAGCTGCGTCTGCGACCTGCGTCACAGCTCACGGCAACGCTGGATCCTTAACCCACTGACCGAGTCCAGGGATCGAACCCACATCCTCATGGTTCCTAGTCGGATTCGTTTCCACTGTGCCACAATGGGAACTTCTAAACTTTTTTTTAAATGTGATTTTTATTGTCAAACTTAGAGACGACAATACTGTTTTGAGCTATCAAGCTCTAAAAGAAACTAGTACTTTTATCTCTTCTTAGACAATATGAGCACCTGAGAAAAGTCTTAATTCTATTTTCTCCATTTCTGACGTATATGCTATTGTCGTGGCCCGCTGCCCTGCAGCCTATGAAGCTTTGAAAGGCAGTGCTCAGTCTCTTGGCTGCTCTCTGTGGGTCAGCAAATGCCTCCAAGCTCTGGACTCCTGCCTTTCCTACCTGAGTTTCTGTTCTTCATGAGATCTTGGCTGAGTAATGAGTTTTCATTCTCCTCTTAGCTCTCCGATACCTTCCATGAGTTTTATATTTAGTCCAGCTTTTCTAGTTACCTTTGGTGATACAACTGGTCCTGTTTACCTATTCTGTCCTTAATGTCACTGGTACTATTGACTGTATTCTACTTGATGAAGGCAGTTGAACAGGTGTGGGGCTGCTAATAGAGCCGTCCACCTCCCGAGCCCTTTAGCGTCTGTGGCCTCTGGGAAAGGGGACTCGCCGACCCAGCAGGTGATGCTGTTCCAGGGCGGGGGGTGTGGCAGCCAGCCCCAGGACCAGCCCATATTGCTTATCTGCTTGAATAAACACAATCCAAAAGGGCGCCTGATGTGGCCTGCGCTGCCCTGAGCAGGTTCTGGATCAGTGCCCAGGGCCCAGTGCCATGGGGGCCTCCCTGGCCTCTATGGCTCAATATGAAAACAGACTCTCTGTTCCGCTTTCACAAAGGTGGACACAGCAAGTGCTCAGTGCAGGTTCAAAGACCCGGGCCAGGGGTCAGAGTCAGCCCATCCTTGCCCGGGGCCGAGGAAGGGTGAGAGACATGCCATTCCTGGAGCTGCTGCCTTGCCTGCTTGTGACTCTGAATGAAGCTGCCATTGCAGGTGGGGACTCTGCGTGACGCTCACTGGCCGGAGCACAGCTTGGGCCAGACCTCACGCCAGGCTATTTTCCTGGTGTCGGGGACTGAATTGTGTGCCCCCAAATTCCTATGTTGGAGTCCTCACCCCCAATGCCTCAGAATGTGGCTGTATTTGGAGACAGAGCCTTTAAAGGAGTAATTTAGTAGGAGTTCCTACTGTGGCTTCACAGGCTAAGAACCCAGCATAGTGTCTCTGAGCATGCGGGTTCGATCCCTGGCCTTGCTCAGTGGGTTAAGGATCTGGCATTGCCGTGAGCTGGGGTGTGGGTTGCAGACGTGGCTTGAATCTGGCGTTGCTGTGGCTGTGGCGTAGGCCGGCAGCTGCAGCTCTGATTCGACCCCTGGCCTGGGAACTTCCATATGCTGTGAGTGGCGGCCATAAAAAGAGACAAACAAGTAATTTAGTCAGTGAGGTCACAAGGGGGCCCCTCATCCAACAGGCCCGGTGCTTTCTAAGAGGGAGAGATACCAGAGACGCAAATGCCCAGAGGAAAGGCCACGTGAGGACACAGCAAGCAGGCAGCCACCTGCAAGCCAAGGAGAGAGGCCTCAGGAAAAAAAAAAAACAAACAAAAAACCTGCCCACACCTTGATCTGGGACTTCCAGACTCCAGACTGCGAGGAACTGCATTCCTGCTGCTTGCCGGCTCCCCTCTCCCTACTCTGGTACTTTGACAGGGCAGCTCCAGCAGACGAATGTACTGGGGTCAGACCCTCTGTCTGTTGATGGGAAGGTGGTGGTGAGAACTCTGTCCTCCTGGGAAATACCCCCACCCCACCAGTCCTGGGGTCTTGGGCCTTGTTCCCTCTACTTGTGTCTGGGTCTGTTTGCCGGGCTTATTTCGTCTTCCTCACCCGCTTCCCGGTGAGAAGAGTCTAGCACGTTGCTGTCTCAGAGGCCGAGAGCCCAGATGGCTGGGGTTTCTGTCCCCAGGGGACCTGGCACTTGAGTTACCGGCTGTGCTGGGGGCACACTAGGACTGTTGGTTGGACTTGCTCCCAGGTCCCCACACCACAGTGACAGTGACACTTAGCTGCTTCACGGGCTTGTTCACAAGCGTACAGTTTCAGACTTTACACCTACACCTTGCAGCGCTGTGTTTCTTAAGAGGTTTTTTTTTGGGGGGTGGGGGTGGGCATGGCTGCAGCATGTGGAAGTTCGCAGACCAGGGATCGAACCTGAGCCACAGCAGTAACCAGAGCTACTACAGGGACAGCACCGGCCCCTTCACCTGCTGCGCCACAGGAGAACTCCAGCGTTTCTTTTTTGGCTCCTGTGGGCCCTGGAGCTCTTGGGAAGCCTGAGAATGACCCGTGACCCTTGCCCTCCTGGCCGTGACAACCCCGACCAAGCCCGGTGACCCTTAACCCAGCAGCAGTGGAGGCCAGTGAGCCCTTGAAGCCTCAGTCCCCAGGGAGGAGGCGCCCGCTTCGCCAGGGGCAGTGACCTCACCTGCCTGCAGCTGCTCCTGGGAGGCGGTGAGTGTTCACATCGCATCTCATGTGCTTCGTGAGGCAACAGCGCAGACATGAAATTCACATTTCGCTAACTGACTACAAAGTGCTAGCAGCTAAGATTTCAGGTCCAAGTAAGGATGCTGGTGATAAACAGCCTCTGCTTAAACTCCTAGGAGTATACAAGTGATTACACACCTCCCATAGGCCCTTTGTCTCTGCTGGTGCCAAACCCTCGGAGACTAGTTCTCCCTGATACTAGGGAATTCTGGATTTTCCATTCAAATCCCAAAGTGGTGATTCTTAAATCTGAGTCGTGTGCAAAGCTCTTTGAAAGGAAGGAAACCACAAATCTTTTGCTCCCCCAGGGCTGATTTAGCTGATTTGCTTATAATGTTACTTAAATAAGTCTGGACACCAAGTTATTTAAACTCTGTGTCCTTGATATCGCTTACATAACTCTGAAACCAAAATCAGTGTACAGATGAAATACAAAGTTCCAGAGTTCCCCGGTGATGCATCAGGTTAAGAATCTGGTGTTGTCACTGCAGCAGCTCAGGTTGCTGCTGTGGTGTGGATTCGATCCCCGGCCTGGGACCTTTTGCATGCTGTGGGCGTGGCCCCCAAAAAAAGAAAGGGAAAAAAAATAACGGAAAGTCCCTAGGCCGTGGAAACTCCACTTAGCTCACTAATGTGACCTCATGATAATTTTCTGAGCCCAACACTGATCCCTGGGCTCAGTGACGCCCCCTGGTGGGGGGTGGGCGCAATGACACAGTTCCTTCCTGTCTTCCCTGGAGACCCCGCACACCTTGCCCTTGTATGGGAGCCCTCAGAGAGGATGAGTGAAACCCTTTCCTTCATTCTTTTTCAAAAATCCTTTGTGGCCCTGCAGTCTCCAGAAACAATTATGAGATGATCTTTCATGTGATACGGAATAGATTTTTTCAAGATTTTCATCCAGGAAGTTCCTCTCCTGGCTCAGTGGTTAACAAGCCTGACTAGTATCCATGAGGATGTGGTTTCTATCCCTGGCCTCGCTCAGTGGATCAGGGATCCAGTGTTGCCGTGAGCTGTGCTGTGGGTCGCAGACACGGCAGCTCAGATCCCAAGTTGCTGTGGCTGTGGTGTAGGCTGGCAGCTGCATCTACGATTCAGCCCCTAGCCTGGGAACTTCTACGTACCGTGGGTGCAGACCTAAAGAAACAAAAACAAAAAACACACACAAAAAAGAAAAGATTTTCATCCAAATGAAAGTTCAAATTCTCATGGGGGGGTCATGGCCCTCCTGCACGGGGCGGTGCTTCATGGGGTGTTTGCAGATCTCTGGTTTAAAACCCCTGGGTCTGAGGTTCTGGCTGTCATGGGAGGAACTCTTTGTTGGCTGCAGCTACTTTCCCCGCCCTGCGGGCCTGAAGTTCCTGCAGAGGTGCAGGGTCTGCCTTGTTTTTGTTGTGCTTCCCTGGGTGGAGCCAGGCACTGGCACATCTGCAATTCGAGCAAAACACAAAGGGCTCTTTAGCGGCCGCAGGGATCATCCCTGCTGGGCCGGGCCCCCAGCTGTTCCCGGAGTGTCCCCAGGTCTCTGGCAGGGGCCTCTGCCACAGGCAGACCCTGCGGGGGGGCAGGAGGGAGGACTGGCTGCTAACTGTGCCTCCCCAAGAGGAAAAAATAGCACTTGGGTCTAGCAACTCACACGACCGGAATAGCAACTGGAGACGGATTTAAAAACAGAAACACCTGCCTTCGAATTGTGACAGGAAATGAGATTTCAGAAATGCCACAGTGAGGCTGGGGGCGGCAGCTGCCCCTCCCTCGTATTTCCTCTCTCTCTGGCCGCCAGCTGGGCCCGTCCCCAGGGAAAGCACGGTGGCCGCCCAGGCTGGTGCTGTCCAGCGTCGGGTCCTGCCGGGCTGGCCCCAGGGAATCCCCGGCTCCCAGGCGGTAACAGGGAGCTGGTCCCTGAGACCCCCTCGGACCCACCTTGCCTCGGCGGCCTGGGCAGCTCCTGGCAGGCTCTTTAGGGAAGGTGGAGTGGTGCTGTGTTCAGTCTGGGGTCTCTGAGGTGGGGTATGCACATCGCAGAAGGTTTGGAAGGTGATCCGTGGGGTGGAGGAAAGAAAATAATAGCCCCTCTATCTAGATTAGTGGTCTGTTTCAAAAGTGAAAGAGAAAGCTGGGCGATGTTATTAATGCTGAGTGCTGTAAGACAAACGGTGTGTGTGTGTGTGTGGCCCCCGCTGTGTGGGAGAAGGGAGAGGGGATCTTAGCACTTTGCAACTTATGTGTCCCCACCAAGGGGACCTAAGAGGTACCGTTAATCTCTTTTGAAGTAAAGGCTCATGAAAAGGACAAGTGACTTTAAAAGATTGTTGAAAGGAACCTTGGGTCGAAGATAACATTAACATGGAAATCTCAGGGGCAGCCCCAGGGGGCAGAGCTGACCCTCTCCTGAGCCCACTGTCAGCCCCAGGCTTTAAGCAGCCCTGACAGAGTTGACCCAAACTGAAATTACGTCTGCAGTCCTTCATGTGGAATGTTTCCTGAAGTGTATATTTCACCACGAGAGAATATTAATTTCATCTTTATCTTGTCCTTCAAAATCTTTATGGATGCTTTACTTTGTACGTGCTTTGTATCTATATATATATTTTTCTTTCTTTTTTTTTTAGGGTTGCACCTGCGGCATATGGAAGTTCCCAGGCTAGGGGTCGAATCAGAGCTGCAGCTGCCGGCCTACCCCACAGCCATAGCAACGTGGGATCTGAGCTGCATCTGTGACCTATACCACAGCTTGTGGCAACGCCAGATCCTTTAACCCACCGAGCAAGGCCAGGGATTGCACCTGCATCTTCATGGATCCTAGTTGAGTTCTTAACCTGCTGAGCCACGACAGGAACTCCTAGCACATAGTGTATTAATAGTACCTAAATATTGGGAGTTCCTGATTTGACCCCTAACCTGGGAACTTCCATATGCGCAGGTGCTGCCCTAAAAAGACAAAAACAAAAACAAACCTAGATATCATTTATAAAATAAGATAATCAGAACCTGCCTGGCTACGTGAACAGCTTTTCACCCCCGGGGCAGGGTGGGCCACACAGAGGCTGGAAGGTGACTGATATCAAACTTCAGAAGCCTCAGAATCACTGGAGGCTTGTAAAGACCCATAGGTCCCTGGGTCCACCCCAGAAGGTCTGGTCCAGGAGGTCTGGGGAGACATGAGAATTTGCAGGTTCCCAGGTGGTGCTACTGGCCTGGGCCCCCTGCTCTGTGGAAATGACCACAGTCTAAGGGGACACAGGGAGTTCCCTGGTGGCTCAGCAGGTTAAGGGTCCAGCATTGTCACTGCTGTGGCTCAGAAATGCTCAGGCTGTGATGGCCGAGGGTCTGATGGATTCCCTGTGTGGCCAGGGCTATTGTTGCTAGTCTCAAATCATCAGTACGATAACGTCAGTTCAGTGGGGCCAAAAAAGTCCTATGATTTCTGCTCCTGCTGCCTTCTACGAAGGGTGGGTCTTGCTGCCTGAAAGCTCTGGTTGCTGCCTCAGTGAAGTGGGGGGTCTGTGAACCTAGAGGGGCTGAGCTGAGCTCCCTGCGAGGGAAGGGATGGTGGCAGAGGGAAGGAGGAGGCTCTCGGCACAGGGCAGATGCTGAGAAGGGGGCTGTGTGCCCTGGGGGCGGCCACACGCTGCTCCTCTGTCCCCTCCACATCCTTAGTGTTCGAGCAGGGCCAGGAGGCAGAGTCCGGCACCCATATCTGGCAGCAAGGCCCGGGCACAGCATCGAGCCTTCGTGGCTCCCTCTGCCCTGCGCTCCCTCCCGTCCATCGGCACATCCACTTTTTTCTTTTTCTTTTTTTTTTTGTATGCATTTTTCTAGGAGATGCTTGAAAGCCAGAAGCAGGAGCACATCAAGGCGGAATTTCCAGCCCAGGCTAGGCAGTAAAGGGTCAGTGTCTTTTACATTGGACCCTGATCGTCCTTCCAGGGGAAGGCCCGCTGTACTCTGGCTTTTCTGCACCTGCCTCCACTGGCTGCCAAGGAAAAGCATTAGGATCCCAGCCCCGGGCACGCAGCCTGCGGGCAGAAGGGAACAGGCCGCCCTGGCTCCTGCGCGGCCCGCGGCTATCTGTGCTGGTGCTGCTCTGCCGGGGGCGAGGGGACCCTGAGGTCTTTCCTCCTCCAGCCCCCCTCCTCCGGGCGCCTGAGCTTTGTCTTCAGGCTGAGTTGAGGATCCGCCTTTCCCTATAACTTGGTGCCCAGAAGGGGCCAGTGTGGAGACAATCTCTGGGTCCAGATCCTCGCGCCCTGCGCCGAGCCTCAGTTCCTAGATCTGTGAAATGGGGTGATGAGGGCTCTGGCAGCACACGGTCCCTAGGGTGAAGTGAATCGTGTGAAGTGCTTAGCCTTTTGGCTGATCCAGTTTTTTCTAAATTCTGTGCGATACAACTTGTCTAAATTCGCCAATAACCCCATACAGCTTGTCTAAATTCGCCAATAACCCCCGTGGATCATTTTACTGAGGGCTAACCAGAAGATTCTCATCGTGGTGTTCCTGGGGCATTAACTTG
Source organism: Catagonus wagneri (assembly GCA_004024745.2). NCBI lineage: Eukaryota > Metazoa > Chordata > Mammalia > Artiodactyla > Tayassuidae > Catagonus > Catagonus wagneri. Next base: position 3,473,200 of record PVHT020000283.1, on the reverse strand, counting down.
TTCTCTCATCCACACACAAGTAAATATTGAGTGCCGCCGGCTGCTCGTCAGACCATAAGCTAATAAGTGTACAAGAAGAAAAAGTGGTAAAAGGGCTATTCGGCAGAAAGGGGCTTGGGGCTCCTCTAGGCCTCCCTGGGGACTGCGCTGCCGGGTGGGGTGGGGGGCGTGCAAGCAGCGCGCCATGTCTGTGGAGAGAAGCACCCCCGCCCAGGCAAAGCTGCAGAAGAACCACGGAGCAGCTACTAGGCCTAAGGGCCGGGTGAGACAGAGGTAGGCTGAGCTGGGGGTTGGCCCAGTCTCCGCCTCGCTCCGGGTGGGGGTGAGGTTGCTGGTCGGCACGCATTCCCCCTCCAGTCAGCCTGGGCTTTGGGCTCAGACCTGGATGTGGACCCTGCTCCCCTGCTCTGCCCCCCCTGGGGAAAGTCAGTTTTGTGGTCTGAGCCTCAGTTTTTCCATCTGTAAAATGGTGAGGCTGACGTCTCCTTCTTCACTCTGCTCACGAGAACCGGATGGGATTGTAAGAGGAAGCGCTTTCAGGACGATGGCGTCTTACACCCCACGTCTACCGTGTGGCTGGTCCAAGTGTCAGTGTATAGCAGCCGTCTCCTCCACTGATGGGCTCTTAACGTTTTGCAAACACCAAAGCCGTCACGAAATGAAGGTAACGGCAGCATGGAGCAGTCCGACCTTTCAGCCTCCTTATGGTGGGCACAGAGCTGCACAGATGGATGTGGGGAGAGAAGAGAGCTCTTACTGGTGCAGCTGTTCGGGCTCCCCCTCTGTGGCCAGCGAGCGCCAAAGCCACAGATCTCAAGAGGCCGCGACAGCTCGCCCCCTTCTAGACAGGCCCGGGGAACTGCACTTGGCAGTGACCTGTCTAGCGGGGGGACTCGCTGGTCTCCTGCTCTGTTCTTCCCCAATCCTTCCAGCAGAGCCTCAACCCACAAAGCACAGCCCCGATCAGGGGACACCTCAGAGCATGGCTCCGGTGCTGTTTTTTGTGCACTTATAAGCTCAGCCTAGTTTTCACGCTTTTAAACTGTGTGAAATTCTTCTCCAAAGAACAATATCCTGTGACATGTGATAATCATATGAAACTCAAATGTCAGTGCTGATGAATAGTCATTTGTTCCTTTGTGCTGTACTCTGCGGCTGCTTTCCACGCTGCTGGAGTTGAGTAGTTGTGACTGAAAATATTTATTATCCGGCCCCTTGCAGAAAGTGTTTGATGGTCCCTGACTTAGAGAAACCTCCTTTCCAGGATCATTTGCACTTTGATTCACACTTAGGCCTTCAGCAAAGGAAATGAGACTCTAACGGTGGAATTTAGGCATCTGTTTATGGCAGGTGGCTTCCTTGGCTGAACTGAACGGGGGAGGCTATACGGGAAATGAGGGCCACGTAACAAAGGGACAGACACAAAGGCCACAGGATGTCAAATGCGAAACTGGAGTTTCTAATTCCAGCTTCAGCTCACTAATGATTAATGTGATTTCGAGCAAAATGGCTTTTCTTTTCACACCCTGGTGCTTTTTTCATCCGCCCCAAATCTGCCCTTCTTGACCTCAAACAGGAAGGTAACACCTGTGAAATGTTTTGATACCCAAAGCATCACTCAGATACCAAGATGGGGCAGTTCCATTGCCTCCTGAGAAGGCGCATTTCTTCCTTAAGGCAGGGGAAACAAAGGTGTCTGCAGGTACAGCCACCTGGTTCTCGAGAACTTGCTTTGTCAAGACTCTTAAAAGCATTTGTATTGCTGACATCTCCGCCATCCCTAGGCCACCCAGGAGGTCCCTGACTGGTGCACCTGCTGGGCTGCGGAGGCACAGAGCTGAGTTCCTCGCTGCCTGCTGAGGGGCTGTCATGCGTGACCCAGCATCCTTGCCGGAGCAGACTCACTAGTCTCGTTATGACAGACACAGGAGCTAACGAAGTGATGTCAGATGTTCTTTGTAAGTGACCGTTCTGTATTCCTAACACCGGCCCTCTCAAAAGTCTCGGGAGAGCCTGTCCACGAGGAACATGCGTGTCCAGTAGAGTGTTTACTTGCAGTCAGGAGACTGGCGTGGGACAGCCATTTCTCGAAGCTGTCCAACATGCCTTTATGAACAAGCCCAGAAAGGGGCTTCTTTATGTGACAATCTAACTCTCCGGTTCCTAGAAAACGCTGCTTCCAATGGCATTTGATGACCCTGTGTGGCCTGAGGCCAGGAATGGACGACAACCACGTCTTATCTTACTTGGACACCCGACGTTCGCTGCAGGCTGTACGGCAGCCATGCCCTGCAGTGGTCCCAGAGCCTGCGGCAGAATTTGCACCTAGTTTATTTTCCTTCCGCCAGCAGAACACCTGATCTTCAAAACACACCCCACCCCTGAATCCACGCCAGACAGTTGCACCAAATTGCATCACCTGGATTCTTTTGGTGGTGATAGCTGGCCCTTGTTGGTGGTGCAAGTTGGCCGGTCGTGTGCTATTTTAAGCCCTTCCTACTTCTTTTCTCCTTTGGGCCAAGGGCACACAAGCCTGCCCAGAAGGGAGGTATTCAATCAGCATTAGAAAGATGCACTGAAGTCCTGTTTCCTAAACTCCAGGGGAGATCTCAGCTGGAGGGGAAGGCCGGGCCAGCAGCACAGAGCCCGTTTCCTGGGTCTTTTCCCCCAGGGAGGGCGCTCTGGGTGGGGGTGGGGGGCTCTGGGTCGGGAGGAGAGGCCTGGGAGAGGTGTGGGTGAGGGGAGGGGCTGGAAGCACTTCCTTAAGATTCATCCTGGCCTAGAGTTTTCTGCCATCCCCGCAGCCCCATCCTTCCGTCTGGCTGGGCACCAGCAGAAACGGGGAAGCGGGCAGGACCAGAACCCCTTTCTGGGGCCCGAAGCCTTGGGGAGCCAAGCTGCTGTCCTTATTGGGCCCTCTGTCCCTCAGGCATCTGGACTGCGGGGCCAAAGCCCACCTTTATCTCTGGTGAGTCGCAGCATGAATGTTTTTTCCTCTCCCTGTCGCCTCCCCCTTTGGTGAAATGGCACTTGTGGGTCCCACCCTACCCTCGGGGTTTGGGCTCCATGCGCTAACAGCCCCCTGGGGCCAGGACGCCCCCATCCCCACCCACGCGCGTCTGGCTTCACTCCACCGCCAGCCTGCCTCCCAGCTAGAAGCAATGCTGTCCTCAGGCCAGTTCTGACGCCTCTAGACCTGGATGGGGGGCCTCCAGGATGTCCAAACTCGGTGTCTCGTGGGGGTGGCGGGAGGGCAGGCAGCAGTGTGGGGAGGAGTCCGCCTAAGAGGGGCTTGTCCCTGCTAAGGGGGCCAGGTCGGCCCTGCAGACCCTGCAGACAGCAGGACACGAGGTGCAGCCCACCCCCTCCCTGAGGGCTGGGAGCTCGGTACCGTGGAGTAAGAGATGTACGGTTGTCTTGGAGAGTCTGTTTATGGTGAACACGGCCGAGTAGGCAGGTTTTTGGTTTGTCTGGCTGCGGTGCGCAGCACCTCGATGTGGGACCTCATTTCCCAGGCCAGGGAGTGAACCTGGGCCACGGTGTTGCAAGTGTCAAGTCTTGACTGCTGGACTCCCAGGGACCCCCCCAGCAGGCGGTTTTTTTTGGTTTGGTTTTTATGAACAAAGCTTCCCACCCAAGGACTGTGATTTACCGTAATTAATAGAAGCTGTGCCTCCAGAAAGCTTTAAACACTAAAAGGGAGTTCCTGTCGTGGCCCAGTGGTTAACGAATCCGGCTAGGATCCATGAGGATGTGGATTCGATCCTTGACCTCACTCAGTGGGTTAGGGATCCAGCGTTGCTGTGGCTGTGGTGTAGGCCGGCAGCTGCAGTTCCGATTGGACCCCTGGCTTGGGAACCTCCATATACCTCAGGTACAGGCCTTTAAAAAGACAAAAAAAAAAAAAAATACTGCTTTTTTTTTTTTTTTCTGAGGAAAGGAAGGCTCCAGGTCAGCACGGTGGGAGGTTGTTTCAAGCCAAAAGGGCAGCTCGGCTTCCCCAAGCCTTGCTCTGGCCTCGGAGCTTCCTGGGTTTCCAGTTCTAGCAGCCTCCCTGAGTCTCACTTCCCTCTCCTCTGCAAAGGTGGTAACCGCCCTGCCTCTAGGACCCGAGGAAGAAGGGTCAGACATCGTCCTAAAAGGAACTCATTCTGGAATGAATGAAAAGAAAGGCATTTAAGCGAGAGCATCGGGGCCCCGAGGTGTGCGGACTCTGGAGTAGGAAGCCTTCTCCCTGGCTCGGGCCTCAGCGTCCACAGCTGTACAGCCTGTCCCCTCTTTGCATCATCTTTCCTGGTCAAGATGCAATGTTTATTATTCAAGCAGAACTTCTTGTTCCTCTTTTACCTGGGCTCGGAAGCGGCAGCAACTGTGAAGCCCCCGAAGCCCTGAAGCCCCTGGCCGTGGGGAAGCCCGGGCAGTGGTTCAGATGAGAAAGGAGTTCCCAGAAGCCCAAGGAAAATGGCCAATGCTTGTGAAGCCGGAGGATTTCTCTCCTGACGCGGCTTTGCAGACGGTGAGAGCGTGAAGGGTTCTTACGACTGAGATCCCCCCGCCTGCCTCACATGAAAGCGGTAACACCAGGGGAATGGGGTAGGTGATCATTAATGTCTTCTAGGCTCGTTGATTTTACTCTTGGAAGCATACGCAGGAAGTTTAGTAATTGAAGGCATTTTAATGCCAATGACAGATGTTTGGAAAATGCGCGTTGTTCACTGATCAAGGGTAAATGCCACGCCTCAAAGAGACTTCGGGCTTGCAGTTTAACAAGGTTGGCTTTGGAGAGTGTAATGCCACCACTGCCACCCTCTCATAGAGCCTTGCCTGGCCCACCCACACCAACTGAGTCGAGCCTCAGGGGCGAGGTCCAGCACCAGCAAGGCTCAAAGGGCTCCCAGGTGCCCTAATATTCAGGAAGAATTAGCCTCGCCAACTCAGGGGTGTTTGTTCTCGAAGCCTAGGTTAGGAGGTAGAAAGGTCTGGGGCCTGATGGTTTCTGGTGTCTTTGTAGATGAGCTTGTGATTTCTTGACGATCTAAGCGACAGAGTGACAGATCTGTTGGGGAACTTGGCTGGATCCAACCGGTGTTCGTATCACATCTTAGAAGATTGGAAGTCACCAGGGTTAGTTCCAGGAGGCCCCGGTGCCGCACAGCGTGGGTGCAGATCTGCCAGGGAGGACCGAGCTCTCACACTTAGGTGACTTTTTCCATCTCTTGAGAAGGGGGAGCAAATGCTCTGAGCCCTGTAAAGAGAGCGTCTCCCAATCCCTCCTAAGGCCTGGAGGTGACGCTTGCTCCACGGAGCCAGGGTCGGTTGGGGAAATCACAGAAAAATGAGCTTTCCCAGAGAGGGGCAGATGTCCTGTGTTTCCACATAAAATCCTGGCACCCAGGACATGGATGTTTAGGCAGCTTGGTTCTTCATTGTGCTGCAAGCAGCACAGCATCTTTTACCAAACAGGTTCTGGGGCAACCTGATAGAACTGCCAGGTGATGGACAGTGTGTCCCAGGTGGTGGGTGCAAGAGAGGGAAGCCCTGGGTAGCTATAAAGCCAGCCCTTGGGGACCAGTGGTCTGGGGACTGGCAGCAGGCGAGACCCCTAGGGGACCTGGAAATTGTAAGAGATGGCCTCTGAAGGGGGCCTGAAGCTCAGGAATACAGACTTTGGCCCCTGCATCAGCACAGAAGCTGCCTAAGGCCAAGAACACAGAGCAGAGCAGGGGTGTGAGAATCCACCCACCGGGGCTGAATGCCAGTTCTGCCTCCCATGTGTGACCTTGGGCCGGTTCATTCATCTGAGGGGGTCCTCTTGTCTGTAAGAGGGGCTCTTGTCTTGTCACAGAGTTAAGGATTAAATGTGACTGTATATAAAACACTTAGGCGCATGTTTAACTCAGGTACTCGTAAATGGTGGTTACCTTAGCCGTTTAAAAATGTTTTTCTCTCAGTTGCCCATAGAACGTCTAGTATGTTGAACTTGCTCAAGTTGGCTAAATGAGGGCTCCGTGGCATGTTGATCTAAATAAACTCAAATGTTTTTCTAAAGCAATGGTTCTTAACTGGGGGGCAGTTTTGCCCCCCAGAGTACAATTGGCAGTATGTGAAGGCATTTTGGATTGTCACAATTGTGTGTGTGTGTGTGTGTACACAACTGATGTCTAGTCGGTGAAATACAGAGATGCTACTAAACAAGGCCCAGGACAGTGCCTCCCTCAGTTATCCAGCCCCGGATGTCAGCAGTGCTGAGGCTGAAAGCCCCCTATGTAAAGGGAGGAGCTGAGGTCAGCCCACTCAGATAAGGGGGTGGGGTGGGGGAAGCAAATAGGCTTATAAGTCTGGGATCTGGCAGTAAATGAAAACCCACACACATCCCTGGAAGAGGAATTTTCTTCTCAGTTTGGACACCTTTAGCAGTTATCACTCACGGCGTTAAGTTAGAGAAACTGGATTCAGAATTAAGACTCACTCTAAGTCAGTGGACTGATTTAAAGCATTTTGGAAAGATGTGAAAAAGCAATAGAAATAAGAGGGTGAGAACTGGAAGGCAGCTGGCTGTTGAAATGTGGTTCAAGAAAAAAAAAGAAGGCATCACACAGCAACATAGTAGTGAAAGAGATGAGGCCCATCTCTCATTTTTTCTTTTCTTTCTAGGATAAAGCAAATTGCATCCTAAGACACTATCCATAAATTTTTTTTTTTTTGTCCTTTTGCCTTATCTAGGGCCACACCCGCGGCATGTGGAGGTTCCCAGGCTAGGGGTCTAACAGGGGCTGTAGCCGCCGGCCTTCGCCACAGCCACAGCAACGCGGGATCCGAGCCGCGTCTGCAACCTACACCACAGCTCACGGCAACGCCGGATCCTTAACCCACTGAGCAAGGCCAGGGATTGAACCCACAACCTCAAGGTTCTTAGTCGGATTCGTTAACCACTGAGCCACGAAGGGAACTCCCAGTAAAGTTTTCATGATTCTGGAAAGACTGATTCCTCAAAAAGTTAACAGTTATCTGCCTGGGCCAATATCTTCTTATGATGTGGGCTCAAAGATGAACTTAAAAAACCCACATCAAAATACTGATTTGACCACGGTTTCAACCAGTTTTGACATTTCATTTGCTTTTCAGGAGCACTTTAAATGCCCAACCTGAGCCCACAAATCAATTTTGAAACAAGACTTGGTGCCTTCATCTAGCCCCTGTCCCTTGTGGTCGTGATAACTTGAAAATATGCATGAACCCTCTGTTATTAAGAAGTGCTGCTGAAATCTTTTGATGGGTAGGTCCAGGAATTAGGGGACCACTGCATTCTACGAAAAATGCTCACCCCTCAGTTGTGAGCAACTTTCGCGACATCTTCGATGAAATCTTCCTGAAAATGCTTTTCGATTAGGGGATTTTTATCTTTACCTTAAGCCAGTCACTTAAACTCTTAAGCCTCAGCTTTTTCTGCTCTGCGAAATGGAGATAATAGTCCCTGTACCCCCAGGGCTGTGGGAAAGATGAACTAAGATGAAGCACCTGAATTCACATGGCACTAACTGGGTCACCCAACGAAACTAAAAGTCGTCCTCTAAAATCGGAAGACTTTTTACTGTCACTTGACGTTGCTCTCAGCAGCACCTCAACATTTTCTTTCAAGGTCACGCTGGGTTTTACAAAGACCCAAACACAGCATCTCCAGGGCTTAGTCTCTTACCTGAGTTTCCCGTGGGTGATCACTCCCATTTTACAGCTAAGGAAGAGGAGCTCCACAGTGCATCGTCTGCCAAGTATGGCATTAGATGCCCTTGATGGAAACCAGAAAATAAGGGAACTGGAAATACAGTCCAGAGCTGGGGCGGAGGGGAGGGGAGAAGCTTCGTAGGCCTAGCCCAGGAGCCGTTTCCGAGACTAAATAACCCGGAAAGCGTGGGAAATAACTGAAAAATCAGACGTACTCAAACAGGTGGTACACCCAGTTCCCGTCAGTGCTCTATTTAGATGTCAAGACCTCAGAGAGACAGTCCAGGTGATTGCATGTTTTACCTGGAAGGGTTTAACCTAAAGTGCCCAAACGGCCGGCCTGGTAGAAGGGATCACTAAAGGGTGCTGCTGTTCTGGGGGAAAGTTACACAAACAAAAAAGCATGGGGGTGAGAACTGAAGGGAGGCCACTGAGAAGCGTCAAGAAATGGAATAGAGGAGTTCCCACAATGGCTCAGCGGTTAAGGAATATGACTAGCATCCATGAAGACGCAGGTTCGATCCCTGGCCTTTCTTGGCGGGTTAAGGATCCGGCGTTGCTGTGAGCTGTGTCGTAGGTCGCAGACACAGCTCGGATCCCGCGTTGCTGTGGCTGTGGCGAAGGCCGGCGGCTACAGCTCCTGTTAGACCCCTAGCCTGGGAACCTCCACATGCCATGGGTGCGGCCCTAAAATAACAAAAAGAAAAGAAAAGAAATGGAATAGAACATTCAGGAAGACTTGTTTACAAGTAAGGAAAGTAAAAGTAGAAGACCATTTCTGCATTTCTTGACCACAAATAGAATCTTGGATATGAGGGTATATTTTCCCAAAAGTAGTAGTTATCACCTGCTTGGGTAGAGAAAATATGAAATATGAGGCCGACTCAAGCATCCTCATCACAAGCTGCTGGGCAGGAGAATAAGATCTCACTGGTTTTCATGAGGCTCAAGAAAAGCTGCTGGGAACAGACCAGGAACATGAGACACCTGAGGGGTTTGCTCTTTTAGCCTCCAATGATATGGTGGCTCTAAGAACGGGATTTCTGAGAACCGTCATCTGTGTGCTGTAAAGACAAACGCAGAAAGCTCTGTCCAGCCTCTAGATAACCGGAACTACCAGAATTAAAAAGAAACCTCCTAAACAGTACCACTGGGTGACTTTAAAAAATGTGCAGTTTCCAAGAAGTTCATGTTCAGCCGTGTGCAGAATAACGGGGAAATTTGCTCTCTAATCCAAATACAAGCAAGTGCTCGTTCATAGTCCATTCTTGGTTTTTATTGAGAAAGGAAAAAAAAAAATGATCTTAACTGAAGGTAGACTGTTTTAAGTAGCTTTAAGAGAAACTCACGTGATTACTTTCACACATCCACAAGTCTTAAAATTCCCAGCAAGTTCTTGCTGTGGACGCCATCAGTGAGGAAGAAATAAACCGGCTCAACTCTCGTGTTTCTCTGTAGTTTAATAGTCTTCCTTAATAGCAGTGGGCTTGGCTATTTCTTATAAACCCTATGATCATATTCTTTGAATTGCCACCCAGTAGTGAAGCTCAGAGACTTTAAATTGAGATGATTTACAAATATTTAGCATTAGCAAACCCCAGAAACTATCAAGTATTCCCTCAAACCTTGTGGAAATCTTAGCTCTCTGGTTTTAGATTAATCTTTAAAGTACAAGGCCTAGTTTCCATACTTTAGCATTTTGCACCTATGACTCAAGTAGGCTTGAAACCACTACCCTGTTTAAATCTTTTGTTAAAATGCCTTGGTAATTCCCTTGAAGTTGCAGCAACGAGTCATGCAAAAAAAATTCCACTGTAATGTCATGGAATAGATAAGAGCCTTGGTTCTTGAAAATAGAGAAATACCTGTAGTTTATTTTCATTTTAAATAATCATTACATTCTGATAGTTCCAGGATCACATAGTTTCCAAAATGAACATTTGAAGGATTTTTTTATAGAGGCTAACTATTGTTGACTTATCCAAGAAAATTCCAGTGTAACAGAACCTGCATCTGTTTCTGGCACAGGTGATCTCTGTATTTTGAGGTTTTATACAGCCTTTCAGATGGTGAAAATGATTTTTCCTATTTTGGTGTTCAGAATGAATATACGCAGTAAATTATGCATAACTTAGCTAGAGGCTTTAGTAAACCCTGAAATGTTGCAGGTAGGCACTGAGCCAAGATTTATATAATCTTGGCCCTCATTTACTGTCTCTATTTTATTGACGTATAGTTGATTTACAGGGTTAATTTACTGTCTCTTCTTCAATGAGCAAGCTCATTACTAAGCCAGTTTTTTTTCAGTTTTCTATTGTGTATTCAGCTGAATATTGTAGCTCCTTCCTAAGACTTTCATATTTATTTTTTATTTTTATTGTTTATTTTGCATTTTAGGGCCGCACCAGCAGAATATGGAAGTTCACAGGCCAGGGGTCAAATTGGAGCTGCAGCTGCCGGCCTTCACCACAGCCACAGCAATGCCGGATCTGATCCACATCTGTGACCTACACCACAGCTCACGGCAATGCTGGATCCTTAGCCCACTGAGCGAGGCCAGGATTGAACCTGCATCCTCATGGATACTAGTCGGGTTCGTTAACTGCTGAGCCAGACTTTCATATTTAAATAGGTATTTTTGCATAAGCTCTTATAAAGGCTGAAGATTTATAATTTTTATATTTACATTTATTTTTATTTAAAATTTTATATTTTTATTGAGGTATAGTTGATTTACAAATTATGTTTGAGGTGTATGACATAGTGATTCACAATTTTTAGAGTATTTCCCATTTATAGTTATTATAAAATATTGACTATATTCCCTGTGCTGTACAATAGAGCCTCAGACAAGTACTCTGAACAATTTGAGCTATACTTAATTTAAAAATTGGAGTAGGATTCCTGCTGTATCACAGTGGGTTAAGAATCCTACTGCAGTGGCTTGGGTCACTGTGAAGGCTTGGGTTTGATCCCTGGCCCAGGAATTTCCATATGCTGCCAGGTGCAGCCATAAGGGGGAAAAAAAAAAAAAGGAAAACGGAATAAAAACTGGCAAATAAAAAAAAAATGGAATGTAAACACTGTCAAGTGTACCACTGTCAATCAATAATGTCATCACATGTCACTTTAAGTGGTAAATAAAGGGGAGAAAGCTGAGCTACCCTAGTTCACTTGCAAAAACAGCTGCTCTCTGGAATTTCTTAGAAGCATTATATAAAAGCATAGTACCCTTTTTGAAGGCTGCTTGCCATTTTTGCCTTTGAATTCAAATTTATTTAAAATTCGCTTTCTCTTGAAAGATTGATAAATATAATACAGAATTTATAAAGCAGATTCATAGGCTAAATACAGAGGTTAGGAGACACAGTAATGTTAACTCATTGTAATATCTTTTAAAAATATTTAATTGAAATTTGTTAACTTACAATATTATGTTAGTTTCAGGTGTACAATGTAGTGATTCAATAATGTTTAGATTATGCTCTCTTTAAAGTAATTATAAAATGGTAACTATATTCTCTGTGCTGTACAATATATCCTTATAGCTTATTTATTTTACACATAGTAGTTTCTATTTCTTAATCCTTTACTTCTGTCTTGCTCCTCCTTCCCTCTTCCCACTGGTAACCACTAGTTTGGTTTTTTTTTTTTTGATTTTTAGGGCCAAATCCGTGGCATATGGAGGTTCCCAGGCTAGGAGTCTAATTGGAGCTACAGCTGCCTGAGCCGCGTCTGTGACCTACACCACAGCTCATGGCAACGCCGGATCCTTAACCCGCTGAGCAAGGCCAGGGATCGAACCTGCAACCTCAAGGTTCCTAGTTGGATTCATTTCACTGCACCATGAAGGGAACTCCTTTTTTTTTTCTCTATATCTTTTAAACCCGTTTCTGTTTTGTTTTTGAAACCAAATTCATGGTTACCAAAGGGGAAACATGGTGTGCGTGGGGAGAATAAACTAGGGGACTGGGATTTATACACACTACTATGTATAAAATAGGTAACAAGGATCTACTGTGTAGCATAAGATAAACTATTCAATACTGTGTACTAATCTATATGGGAAAATAATCTGAAAAGGAATGGATTTGTGTATATGTGCAGCTGGTTTACTTTGTTGTACACCTGAAACTAATGCAACTTTGTAAGTTAACTATAGTCTAATAAAATTTATTAAAAAACAAAAACAAAGTAAGTCAGAAAGCCCCTCCTTTCAAGTACAAGATATATTTCTGTCTTATGTAAATGAAGGCAAAACAGCACGGAAGGACCTGGAGGGTATTATACTTAATGAAATAAGTCAGAGAAAGACACATACTGTGTGTTATCACTTACATGTGGAATCTAAAAAATAAAGCAAACAAATGATTTATAATTGTAAACACAAAGGCAGCAGGAACTCATTTAGGTGTCAGGTGACAAACATCTCCTTTTCCCATGAGACCAAAACACCCCACGGGCCCAAGAAATGTGGTTTCTCTTCAGCTTTTTCCCTCTTTTGCATTCCAAGCCCCATTTCTGATCACTGAATTCTATTTACGGTTTAAAAAAGCTAACCTCTTACCCTCCCTACAGAAGCTCTATGGCACTGGTATAGGAGCGCTATTTTTAAAATACAAAACCAGGGAGTTCCTGTTGTGGCTCAGCAGGTTACAGACCTGACTAGTATCCATGAGGTTGCGGGTTCGATCTATGGCCTCGCTCAGTGAGTTAAGGATCCGGCGTTGCTGTGAGCTGTGGTGTAGGTTGCAGATGCGGCTTGGATCCTGCGTTGCTGTGGCTGTGGTGTAGGCTGGCAGCTGGAGCTCTGACTCGACCCCTAGCCTGGGAACCTCCACGTGCTGCAGGGTGCGGCCCTAAAAAGCAAAACAAACAAACAAAAAACCAAAAAACAAACAAACAAAAACCACATAAACATTAATGTGGATGCAGCATAGAAAAATCCCCAACTGGCAAGGAAATTTAACGTTCATAGCTTAGTTCCCACGCTCAGCTGAAGACACTTACTAGGGGTAACTACTCTGAGATACTCAAGCAGGAAGGTATGGCAGTTTAAAGAGAACAGCTATGCTTAAGCTTTATTAAATGGGAACCTCCTTAGTAAGTTTCTCCATGTCCTTCCCTGTTTCATGAGTGAGTTATGTAATCACTAATGGAAAATGGTGAAGGTGTGGAATAGCCATAAAGCAGAATATTACTGCAACCACTAAAATGTGGAAGTATACTGACACGAAAAGATGCTCACAACATACAGGCATGCCTTGTTACAGTGGGCTTTGCTTTATGTACTTTGTACAAATTGAGACCTGGGTTGAGCAGGCCTGTCGGCACCATTTTTCCAACAGCATCTGCTCACTTTGTGTCTTTGTCACATAGTAGTAATTCTTGCAGTATTTCCAACTTTTTCATCATATTTGTTATGATCATCCGTGATCCTTGTCGTTACTATTGTAATTGTTCTGGGGTGTCATTAACTGTGCCCATATAAGATAGCAGACTTAATTCATAAATGTGTGTGTTCTGACTACTCCACCAACAGGCTGTTCCCCCATCTTTCTCCCACTCCTTGAGCCTCCCTGTTCTGCTAAAATATTGAAATTAGGCCACTTAATAACGCTGCCGTGGCTTCTAAGTGTTCAAGTGAGAGGAAGTCACACGTGTGTCACTTTAAATCAAAAGCTAGAAATGATGAAACTTAGTGAAGAAGGCATGTTGAAAGCCAAGACAGACTGAAAGCTAGACCACTTATGGAAGTTAGCCACGTTGTGAATTCGAGGGAAAATTCCTTGAAGGAAATCCAAGCAGCCAGAACATTCCCTTAAGCCAAAGCCTAATCCAGAGCAAGGCCGTGACTCTCTTCAATTATGTGAAGGCTGAGAGAGGTGAGGAAGCTGCAGAAGAAAGTTTGAGGCTAGCAGAGGTTGATTCATGAAGTTTAAGGAAAGAAGGGCCATCTCCATAACATCAAAGTGCAAGGTGAAGCCGCAAGTGCTGATGCAAAAGCTGCTGCCAAGTTATCCAGAAATTCTAAGATCGCTAATGCAGGTGGTTATACTAAATGACAGATTTTCCATGTAGATGAAACAGCCCTACATTGGAAGAAGATGCCATCTAGGACTTTGATTAGAGAGGAGAGGACAATACCTTTTGAGTCCTCAAAGCTTCAGAAACAGGCTGACTCTTAGGGGCAAATGCAGCGAGTGACTTGAAGCCTATGTTCATTCTCCATTCTAGGGCCCTGAAGAGTTACACTAAATCAGGTTTCCTGGTGGTCTAGCATTCAGGATTCAGCACCTTCCCCTCTAAGGCCGAAGGTGCAGTCCCTGGTCTGGGAATTGAGATCCCACATCAAGTTGCTGCATACTGCAGAGAATTACGTACATCTGCTCTATAAATGGAACAACAAAGCCTATCTGACAGCATGTCTATTTACAACATTGTTGAGACCTGCTGCTCAGGAAAATGTTCCTTTCAAAATATTATTGCTCCTTGACAATGTACCAGGTCACCCAAGGTCTGGTAAGAGATGTACCATGAGATTAGCACAGTATCTGTTCTGCAACCCATGGATAAAGTAGTTTCAGCTTTCAAGTCTTACTTTTTTTATTTTGGCCATGCCTACCACATATGGAAGTTCCTGGGCCAAGGATCAAACCCATGCCACAGCAGCAACCCAAGCCACTGCAGTGACAACGCCAGATCCTTAACCCACTGTGACACAAGAGAACTCCTTACTTTTTAAGAAACACATTTTAAGGCTCTTGCTGCCATGGATAGTGATTCCTCTAGTGCATCTGGGCGAAGTCAATTGAAAACCTTCTGGAAAGGGCTCACCATTTTAGATGCCGTTAAGAAAACATGCATGATTAATGGGAAGAGGTCAAAATATCAACTTTAATAGGAGTTTGGAAAAAGTTGATTCCAACTCTCATGGATAAGTTTTGAGGGGCTCAAAACTTCAGTGAAGGAAAGTAACTGGCAGATGTGGAAATAGCAAGAGAACTAGAACTAAGAGTGGAGCATGAATTCTGCCATCTCATGATAAAACTTTAATGGGCGAGGAGGTGCTTATTATAGATGAGCAGTGATTTCTTGAGATGGAATCTACTGCTGGTGAAGATGCTGTGAAGGCTGCTAAAATGACAACAAAGGAATATGAAATAAACTTAGTAGATAAAGCAGTATGGGGTTTGAGAGGGCCCACTCCAACTCTGAAAGAAGTTCTACTGTGGGTAAATGCTATCAAAACAACACTGCGTGCTACAGAGAAACCATTCGTGAAAGGAAGAGTCAGTCAGTGCAGCAAACTTCACGGTTGCCACAGCCACCCCAACCTTCAGCGAACACTACCATGAACACTACCATGATCGGTCACAGCAACCATCAACATCAGACAAGGTGCTCCATCAGCAAAAAGACACTAACTTGAAGTTGATGGTTAGCTTTTGTTTTTCTTAAGCAAAGTATTTTTAAAATTAAGGTATATACATTGGTTTCCTTTAGGCTATTACACTCAATAGACTATAGTATAGGGTAAACATAACTTTTATATGCCATGGTCTTGAACTAATAAACTCAGCAATATTTGAGGTATGCCTGTATTATAAATATCCCTAACCTGTATTATTGATGAAAAATTTTAAATGAATAAAACAGAAATTTGAGGGGAGGTTGCTAGGAGATTGAGAACGTTTTTATGCTAACAGAGCCACTAGTAAGAATAATTTCAAGTATAATAACATTTCTGTACCTATTTTCTAAACCTAATTAGTCTTTCTCTCTCTTGCTAAAAACCTACTTTGCAAGGGGATTCTCTTGATACATTCCTTTATAGAAAGAACTACATATCATAATAACTAAGGTGCTAGTCAATCCAAATGTTTTCAGTTTAGCCTCCAAGGCTGTGTAAATGGAATAACACCAAATCTTCCTCGGTAGGTTTGCCTAATTCTTGATTATTCACTCTGCAGGTTACCTGGTGTGGTGCAGAAATTCCCTGGGAACATGGGACCACGGGTTCCTGGAGCCTCTCTCCTCCTGCCCTTCCATAAATAAGAACATTAATGAAGGTATGTGAAGAAAGGCAGATACAGTCAGAGACCTTGTCTAAGCGCTTATCAGTTTTTCTAACACTGGTTTCAGACAAAGTTTTGGCTTCCTCTGGCAAGGAAAGCCTCCAAAGTAGATTATTTTCAAGGTCCTCTGAAAGATCTTGACTTCATATTTGGTAAAAGTTAAGGAATTCATATTCACTGTTCAGTCTATGCTGTAGCTGTATATACACACACTCAATTTAACTTGTATATTTCTGGAGGCTAATCCTAAAGCTAGTAAAATAATTCTATAGGGCAGTATCTTGCCCATCATTAAATCTATATAGTCCAGAGTCTTCTAGCACAGCCAGAGACTTTATCCAAAGCCTATAATGAAAAGACTTACTATGGTTGTGTAATACCTCTAAGTATTAAAAATAGAATTTTTATTTTATTAAAATTATCTAGAAATGTCTTCATTCTTGCTTTTTAACAAATGGCAACAGTTTATTCTAGTAAGCATCAAGTCAATTTCATTATTGGAGTAATATTTTTTCAACCACAAAACCTTTCAGAAGGTACTTAGTAATTAACTAAAAGCTAAAAACTTGTACCTTTATCTTAAAAAATCAGACAAAAATTAGTCTAAATATTGTCAACAGTTAGTTAATTAGTAGACTTCGTGATAAAACTAAAATCCATAACAAAGGATGGAAACTGTAGAGTATGATTCAGGATTTTAGTTAACATTAATATGTATAAAGTCATTCACTTTATTTACAATTAGGTTAACAGTGATTTTTTTGTGGTCACCTCTATGGACATGGAACTACACAATCTAAAACTAGCCAAATCTCTAATTTTGCTGTATGACTTATTTAAAGGAAAACCTACATCTGGATAGGAGCAGAAGCAACACAACACTAAGAACACACTAAAAAAAAAAAAATCACTAAAACAACTAAACACGGGTCACTGTCTGGGGAGAGGGGAAACTTTGTAAATTTTCTTTTTTTGCCTTTTTTGTCATTTTTTTAGGGCCGTACTCGCGCCATGTGCAAGTTCCCAGGCTAATCGGATCTGTAGCCACTGGCCTACGCTGCAGCCACAGCAATGCAGGATCCGAGCCGCGTCTGCAACCTACACCACAGCTCATGTCAACAACGAATCCTTAACCCACTGAGCGAGGGCAGGGATCGAACCCGCAACCTCCTGCTTCCTAGCCGGATTTGCTAACCACTGAGCCACGACGGAACTCCTGTAAAAGTAAATTTTCAATTCTGGCAAATAAGCAATCTTCCAGGCTAAATTAGTGATTACATGAAAAACACCAAGGAGAATACATTCAAGTTAATGGAAACAAGTCTTTATTAAGTAACTTTTAATATCAGAAAAATAAAACTCTTATAATTCTCTTTACAGCAAATATATAATATCAGTGCTTTGGCCATCTTAAGTTAAAGGCCCTTTATCATAAAATATATGGTTTTAAACTTTACTCAAATTGAATTTATAATCCCTATGACTTCCCTACATATACATAACAAAAGAGTGTAGTAAAATTAGCAAATACTAAACTATATTGATAATTTATCATTCTTAGTTTGTGGTTTTTAGAAACAGTACACGCACCTAATATATGTTGATTCCTTGGCTTATTAGTTGCAGTGTACAATGCAACAAAATACAAAATACATGCTTGGTGAACATTCAGTTTGTATCTACAAGACGGCAGCTAAAGATTAGGTTTCAATACTGACATTTAACTATCCTACTAGCAATTAGCATTACATCATAATATGCCATCAAGGCAATTTTTTATACTGAAAAAATCAAAATAAAAACCGTTATTTGTAAACTTTTATACGAAATGTAACTCTTCAAGTGGAAATAAAAAATAAAATTTATCTATTTACTATTCAATACACATAGGATTTCAATTTTTGTTATACTGAGAAAAAAAGCTCTTTTGTGTTGGGAAAATAACGTTTCAAAAAATAATTAGTAGAAAAACCCACCAGTACAATGTTTTGTCCGTTCAATACCAGCACAGATTTGGGAACATACTGAGGATGAAGTCACAGACATCCACAGGTGAAATGTAAAAGTGTATCTTAAATCTTTCCTTGTGATTGGAAACAGTTTTGAAATGAAGTAAACTGATTGGAGGTCGTCACAGCTGCTTTTGTGAATTATGCTAAGGGCATTATTACCCCTCTCCCCTCCCCCAAATTACTAAAAAATAAAAATATATTTATAATGTGCAAGACAAATATGGATTGAACATAAAATGTTTCACATTTTGATCTAGAGTCTAAAAATTAATCAATAGCTTGATCAGACTAATGAATGGAATGTTCACATCCTCAATTAGCCAATATAGGTGCATCCCAAAGCCCTTCCTGCAATGGAAAAACCCAGGTGGCTGTTTCCACATTCACCGAGGGAGGCAATGGGTAGGAATTCACAATCGACACAATTGCATTCCTGATCCACTGATCATACCAGCCGTGAGCACTCTGGGCGAGATGAAGGTCAATGTAGCAGTTTTTGTCCCAAATTATAACCAGTGGTCAAGTAAACTGCCATCAGCCCTATTATTACCAATAATTAATCACAATGCATTAAAAAGTTACTTGCAATCCTGCAGAATTAGGCATAAGTTGTTGTAAAATAAAAAACAAACAAACCTGTTTTGTCAAAACTGGCAGTGTAAAGAAGGCAGCACTGGAAGTGTCTGAATCATCTGTAATGCCAAGTACCCTCCATAAACTCTTAATGTGGTTAGGCTTTGGGACCCATCGTTTTGAAATCTTAGACGTATACACTTTTCTCATAGGGTCACACAACCTATGATTATCTTCACTCAGCCGAGTTGAACATCAGCTTTAGCAGTTCTTACACAAGCTATGTCTCTGCGTCTACAAGATAGTATTAATAATTCAAACCAAACTAATAGACAAGAGACCACTTAGGTTTAGTGTTACCATAGCAGCCTTTTATAAGTTTACTAACAACTTTAGCCTAATCCCAATAAAGCCTGATAACAGTCATAAGAATTCATTAGGAAGTTTACTGGGGGTACCATTATACCCATGCCTTTACGAGTCCATATAGAGATATAGTATTTATGTATATATATATAGTTAAGAGTGAATTTGGATTGCCTGAGTAACAGCTGTCTGGCAGACTGGACATGATGGCGTTCTCTTTTCACAGATCTTGTTGGCACATTCCATGCAGAAGAGGTTGTGGCCACATGGAACTAGGGCAGCAATAACTTCATTCTCAAAGCAAATCACACAGTCGTGCTTTCGTCTTGATTCTGGAGGTGAGCTAGAGGTGGAACCACCATTGGAAGAGGAGTAACTATTGGTACCATTAGAAAAAGCAGGGATGTATATTGGAAGGCCAACGTGGTTGCCTGTACTAGGTGGGTCGCTCCTAACCCTCCGAGCAAGTGGGTGTTCAATGCTCTCAGGAAATGTAGGAGACAGACGAGGAGTTGATGGCTGACTTCCTCTACGCTGAGTCTTCATGTTACCAGGAGGATCACTCCCAAAGCCAGAGAGTGGGTTGACTGGTTCAAACGGAGTCCAGATAGTTTGAGCGGGTGTTGGTAAAGAGTCAAAGGCAGGAGAATCAACCGCAAGATCTTCTGAGCCTACAGAAGGTAGTGTATCTCCAAACCAGAAGTTTCCTGTGCTAAATGGGCTTGTTGGACTAAAGTCAGCCAGCCTATTGCTTCCAAAGTAGGAATCTGTGGAACCACTTCCCAGAGAACTGGAACTATCATTTCGATAATTAGATATCATTCTGGCACGGCTAGGAGGAACTGGATTGGAGGAAAGCCATGCAGTGCCAAGAGTGCCACCTTCAAAGCTTACATCAGTACCGTTGTAATGGAAATCATTCTCTTCATTGAGCTCAATGTAGTTTCCTGTACGCATGGCAATATGCATTTCTATTTCTTCTCGAGCTCGGTCAACATTCTCGGGCATCCCTGTCACTTCAAAGACAGGTTCCTTATCTCTGCTTGGAGTTACTATGTATGTGTGGGTCTGCTGCTGAATTCTTTTAATAGTTGCTCCTTTGGGTCCAACTACTAATCCTACCACACGATAAGGGACCCTGACTTGAACGGTGGTTTGACCAGGCAGATTAGGACTACATGACAACCCTCCCAGGGCAGGGCCATTTTTGTTTCGAGATGCACGAATCATGGAGAAGTGCTCTGCAGCTGAGAGGATTTCTCTTTTGGCCATGGCAACATCTTCTTTCCGTCCAGTGACAACAAAAATGGGCTCTTCACCACGAACAGGCGTCTTGATATACGTGTTCGTCTTGGCTCTCAGCGCTTTAATTTTACAACCTGTTTGTTAGAAAGAAAAGATTCCATTAGAATCAACATCTACTTCAACAGTACAGATAAAGACAGATCAGGGAGAGATCCTTTTAAGCTAGGAGCCTGCAGTTTCCCTCCTTTTAGTTTTAGAGTTTTTTTCCTTATTAGAAAAACTTATCTCTAGACGATAAAACTTCCCTAACGTCGCCGAGACTCCTAACCCTGAAGTGCACTTTCCTGGGGTTCCCTCTTATGGGGAGAGGCAACACCTCTACTAGAGGTTTTAAACTAAGACATCAGGGTTACTGTTTTCCCTCTCTTGTTATTAGTCATTGCAAATGATGCAGGGAATACGCTATGGAGGATAGCTACACTATGAGTGGGTTGACTTTCAGAATACTAATAGATTACTCTAGTGTTGGTGGCAAAGAAAAACCAGTAATGTACATGTGAGACACTTAATATCTATTGTCTTGTTTAACCTACACAACAACCCTAAGAATGAGACTACTGCACTCCTTTTATTGCTAAGGAAAATGAAGTACAGAAAAAAAAAATGTATAACTTGTCCAAGTTCACACAGCTAGTAAGAGGCACAGCCAGACAGAGTTAAACCTAGTCTGACTTTAAAAGTTAGTCTTTGTTAGTCCGAGAGCCTCCAATTTCACGCAATTATACTATATGAAAAAAGCTCTTCAACTGACTTCCACTTAATTGTCTTATTTTACCTTAACATTACTCTTCCCTCGGTATAGTTCAATTGATGATAAGAAAAAGTGCTCAAAGGTAGTAGATCATCTCACTTCTGTTCCATCAGTTGGATTTCAGACTTAATTAAAAATCAGTTGTCTTTCTCCCTGTATCTGTTTATACTAACTGTATTCATGCACTAACTAAATTAATTATTACATGAACCAGTAACAATGCAAAAAGACATTGAACTAGCATGAACATTATTTTTAAAAATTTCAATACAGATGAGTACTTTAAAGGAAAAAAAAAAAGGATGCTGTTGGATGGGACAACTGTAAAATCCTGGGTAAAAAACTAACACAGAATAACTTTGCACTCACTGTAAAGTTCTTGCGAAATTCAAAAGAAACATCTTGGAAACTACAGAATATAGCCGTTGGACACGATTTTATTGAAGAACTATGCTGGCTGGCAGCTCCATTCTCAAATAAAATGCTTAAGCCCTAAATTCTAAGTACATCTAAGTTAAAGAAAATACCTAAGACACAAATGCATTAAGTTTTTGAAGTAATCACCAATTACGAGTGCCAACTGTGTAAAATTAGAGGGTTTCGAACTCTAACTTACAAATGTCAACTATATGAGTAAGGCATAAAACTCTGAGGTTATACTTTTCAAAGATCTCAACATGAAGCCTGCCAGAATAGGTTTTTTTCTTATGAATATATCATGCCATTCCTAGTTCCTCAAAATAAAGAAGCTAGGTGCTACTGAAGACACATGTCACAATTTGGGCCGATCTTTTTCTTAAATTTTCCTTCGTCCTCAACATGTTCATAACTGTACAAAAACTAATTCTTTCTACACATTTCTAACCTGCCTAATTGCAACAGTACCTTCCACCCCTGGCCTCCCCTCCCCCCAAACAAAATAGGTCTCCTTAACTCGTCTTGCCTCACTGCAACCCAGTCTATATTCACCCTGAGCAGATGATACTTTCTGTATAAAGCACAGATCACATGGTCAGGTCTTTGCTAAAGTGCTACCACAAGGATAAATTCTAAACCATACAGCACACACAAGGTCCCTCCTTACCTGGTACCTCATTACCTCTCTCTAGCCTTATCTCTGGACCACTTCTCTCTCCCCTTCCTCACTCCTTGAATGCCTCCACCATATTAAACTCCTATCCTTGCTCCCTTGCTTCCATGACCAGAATGTTCCTTTGTCCTTGCCCCTTTATTACCAGCTCTGCTTAACTCCCCTAGCCTTTCAGTTTTTCGTTTAGATGCTTTGCCCTCAATGAGGCTTCCTCTCCCTCCATCAGGACTGGTTTGTGTTCTCGAAGTGCTGAGTCACTCTAAGTGTATGCCACTGGGTGGCCATATGACATTTTCTGAAATAAAGATCACTGTTTTTCTATCCAAGAACACTGGACCTTTCTTATACATATTGTCATATTGCTTTGCATCTAAGTTTTTTTTTTTTTCTTTTGCTGAGCTTTCCTGAGCTTTCATATTCTGTACCCATACTGCTATTCTAACCTTGTTGAAAGGAACTGATGATGTTAACTTCAATTATAGCACGTTCAATACAACTTTACTCAACCTGCTGCTGAACTTTTGGGTCTGAACTGCAAATGAAGATCCTATTCCCCCTTCCAACCAACTGCAGAACCTAAGAAATGGCTGCTTTTTCATCGCTGGATCACAGGTACCTATCATGAAAAGATTTTTAGAGTCAGGTTTACTCTAGCCTGAAGGCTATATTTATTTGGGAAGACCTTGTGGGGTGGGTTGCAGCCTAAAAGCAAAATTGCAAAGTGCAGTGACTGGATGAGGTAGGTAAGAAGGGCCGAGTGGAGGGGGTGGCTTAGGGGCTATCAAGGAATAACTACAATGAGTCGAATTGATGCTACTGTAAAACATGAAAGTTTTTAGTATAGAGTGCTGTATTAAGTTTCTATCTACCACGAACTACAAAACTAGGAATAATCTCTATCTGCTTTTGTTCCAAATAGTAAGTGAATTGGAAGACCGAACAATAAAACTTCCATATCTACTTATTATTTGAACAGGCTGAATCTCTAGGAAACGCCTTTATTCAGTACAGCAGGTGTTGCTTGAAGCTGAGACCTGGAATCACTTTCCTTTGGCAAGTGTGTGACTGATGGAGAGATGCCTAAGAAAGTCCGATTGGGGTGGTGTGAACGACTTGTTCATACTGTACACTCAGGGGAGTTACCATCATTCTTTGGATATATGAGTTTATACTCTGGGCTACAACTTAACAAGAAGGCAGTCTTCTAGACCACATGTTTCTAACAAAGAGGGTCCTGGAAAAAAACACTGGGCAACTTCCTTTAAGGACAAAGGGAGAGTTAGCCTAAGGGTCTAGGGCTGGCTGGTCCCCTTTCAACCCTTACTACTGTGAACATTAGACAATTGAATTAAGAAACTTCTCTAGGAGTTCCTGTCATGGCTCAGTGGAAACGAATCTGTCTAGCATCCATGATGAGGCAGGTTCGATCCCTGGACTCGCTCAGAAGGTTAAGGATCTGGTGTTGCCATGAGCTGTGCTGTGGGTCACAGACATGGCTCAGATCTGGTGTTGCTGTGGCTGTGGTGTAGGCTGGCTGCTGTAGCTCCGATTTGGCCCCTAGCCTAGGAACCTCCATATGCCGAACGTGCAGCCCTAAGGAAGACAAAACAACAACAACAACAACAACAACAACAACAACAACAAAAACACTTCTCTGAATGCTTCTGAGACTACAAGCAACTGTCAGTTGCACCTCTGTAGAGTACTTTTTATTTAACACCTAGTAAGTACATTATTAACTGAGAAAATATGCCTCAAGGTACACAGACACTATCCAGCCTATGTTTGGCACTAATAAATCAGTGTTTAACACATGGCTTCTGAGGCAGACAGACGACAAGTGGTTGGAGCGTGGAACATCTCTAAGACAGGGGTGTAAGACAGGCCTGCCCTGCCCAAAAGAGCCATGTGCTTAGAACATGCAGGTCAGGGGAGGAAAGTAACAGGAAAATGGCAAAGCCAACTCCTTTTACACCACTGCCAACAGAAATGAAAGCATTTCTTTTTGCTCCTAAATTTTATAAAACTTTTAATTAACACAGTAGTCTAAACTCAGCTTAGCACTATAAGAAGCCGCATCAATCATAACGTATATATTATAAAGTTGGGCAGAATTTGAATAGGCAGAGTTTTAAACAGATGACACAAACTAAAAGAGAAAAAAACATGTTTTATTATTTTGCAGGTGGAGGAGGTAAAAAGCTTTTTGGAATATTTATTTTTTTAGGGCCACAACTGTGGCATATGGAGGTTCCCAGGCTAGGGGTCGAAATGGAGCTATAGCCGCTGGCCTACTCCACAGCCACAGCCACAGCCACGCCAGATCTAAGCTATGTCTGAGACCTACACCAACAACAGCTAATAGCAACACTGGATCCTTAACCCACTGAGCAAGGCCAGGGACTGAACCTGCGTCCTCATGGATGCTAGTCAGATTTGTTTCCGCTGAGCCATGACAGGAACTCCGCTTTCTGGAATATTTTAGACTTTTCTATTTGAAAGTGTAAAGATATTTTAAAAAACCATGGAAAAATTTATAATATTAGACTGGCACAAAATTTAGAGGATATAAAGATACTGATAAACTAGACTGAACTTTTAAAAGAATTTCTACATGGCAAAACTATATAAACAAGGTTAAAAAAATTGCTTACAACTCACATCACAAATAGCTAATTTCTCTTACATGTGTACCTATACACCTGGCTCTATATATCAAAACACCAAAACCCCACAGAAAAAAAATCGGTAAAAGAACTAGCTTACAGAAAAGGAAATGTATAAATGGCTCTGAACATGAAAGTTCCCATTTTCATGTGAACAGAGGTATTGTTTTCCACCTGTAAGATTGTCAAACACCAAAACCAGTGCTAGTAAGAATGGGGAAAAGGACCCTCATTTCTGCTGCTGAGAGTATAATCTGCTTGAAGGCAGTTTTGCAGTATCCATCAAAATTATAACCCCATGTATATGCTTTTGCCCCTACAACCCCACTTGCAGAATTGCATCTGCAGGAATACCTGCACAGGTGCAAAATGACCTTTGTATTATATTACTGCTAGTATTAGTGTGAGGCTGGTACAGCTATATAAGGAAACACTGCAGTCATAAAACTGGTTGACTTGGGGACAGAGTAGAAGGGAGACTTAATTTTCCTTGTATACTTTACTTTTACATATATGTGTGTATATATATAATATATACATATTATTATTTTTTGGGGGGTCTTTTAGAACTGCACTTGTGGCACATGGAGGTTCCCAGGCTAGGGGTTGAATCAGAGCTATAGCTATGGGCCTACACCCCACAGCCAGAGCAATGCAGGATTTGAGCCATGTCTGTGACCTACACCACAGCTCACAACAACACCAGATCCTTAACCCACTAAGCGAGGCCAGGGATTGAACCTGCAACCCCATGGTTCCTAGTCGGATTTGTTTCCGCTGTGCCACGATGGGAACTCCTTTATAAATTCTGAACCAAACTAGTACATTAGTTTTTTTTCCCCCAAGAAATGACTAAATTAGAAAAATTTAAAAATTAGATATGAGTAAATGATACATTTTACTAGACTTAGCATACCAATCAGACTTCTGGCTAGTTGAGATTTTTAAAAAAAAATTACGAACAGTTAGGTAAATGATTTGATAAACTCAAAGCTGAATAAGGCTTTTTTAAGTTCAAAGAACAATTTTTTCCTATAGCTACAAACAAAAACCAACATATGACAATATACAGCTTGTGTACAGACTGTATAAAGAACTAGGATAGCACTAATGACTTTTATAGTTGTAATTTGATTTTGATTTGGAAGTAAATACCCCACATAAAAAGTTTCCTAAGGAGTTCCCTGTGGCACAGTGGGTTAAGGATCCATCAGTCACTACAGCAGCTGCTGTGGTGTGGGTTCAGTCCCTGGAATGGGAACTTTCATATGCTATAGGCGTGGCCAAAAAAAGGTCTCCCCCCTCCTTTAGGAACTCATTTCCCCGTTCTATTTCACTGTGGCTGGGGGCTGTGTTTCACCTTAAAACCCTTTAGCTGCAGCCAGAATTCTGGACCTCTCACTCCCTGGTAGAGCAGAGGTTTGATCTCATTCTTCCAGGGTAAAGAGGGCCTCTCCCACAAGCCACCTGAGCAATTAAAAGGGAGAGATCCCCTGCTGCTTGAGAGATGAGTTGAAAGGAAGCAAAGGAAGTGAAACGATATCTTAAGTGTTTATCAAACCATGATTTGCAGTATCAATTTAATAGGTTCCAAATGTTTCAGTGAAGTATGTATACAGTGGGCTGCAATGTAAAATGTTCTTTTATTGCGGGGGGGGGGGTCACGGTCAGAAAGCTTAAAACCACTAGACTAGATCTTTTAGGCCACTTTTTAATTCCATGAAACATGTGGAATGATATACTTAAAGAACCAGATGTAGAATTACAGTCTGCAATGTAGATACAGTCCAAATCAATTCACCTTAAAATAGGAAGCGTCTCTGGATTATCTGGGTGGGCCTGACCTAATCACGAGCCCTTTAAAAGAGTGTTCTCCAGCTGGTCTCAGAAGTAGTCAGATGTGCTCTGGCTAGACTGGAAGAAAGCCAATAACCTATGCTTGACCTGCCCATGGAGACCTCACAGCAGGGAACTGCAGGCGGCCTCTAGGAGCTGAGAGCTAGAAGGAAAATGGAGCCCTCAATCAAGAAAATCTTTTGATTTTGCTTATTACCTACTTTAGTTTTCTAATGACAACTTAAACCACACAATGGCTTCAGTGTCACAAATTTTTTACTTTATAGTTCTGGGGGTCAGAAGTCTAACACGGGTCTCAACAGGGCTAAAATCAAGGTGTTTGCAGGCAGGGCTGTGTTCCTTTTAGGAAGCTCCAAGAGATAATCTATCTAGTTGCTCATTCAGGTTATTGGCAGGACTTAGTTGCTTACAATCATAGGACTGAGCTCCCTGCTTCCTTGCTAACTATCTGCTGAAGGCCATTCCCAGCTTCTACAAGCCACCAACATGGCTTACCAACCCCCTGTCCTTCCATCTTTTGAGCCAGCAATGGAGGTTAAATCTTTTTCATGTTTCAAATCCTTCCTCTGCTCTTATCTGGCCCAGCTGTGAAAGTTTTTCTGCTCTTAAGGACTCATGAGATTACACTGGGCCCACCCAGATGATCTTCTCAAGGGCCATACTCCATAAACATTCAGTTTCCAGGGATGTAGGGTGGAGGCATCTCCGGGGGAAGGTAATGCCCACTGCATTATCATTTGCCCTTCCTCCAAATATCTGTCCATTCTTCCAAGTCCTATCATCATTTCTGCTCTTGAGGAGCTCACAGAGTAGAAAGGAAGTAGTCATGCAAACAATATAGATATAATTGCTTCAACGAAAACAGACATACAAAGCAGCGAGAGCACAGTAAAGGAGAGGACTTTATTGCTTACAGTAAATGAAAGAAAGCTTCAAAGGCATTTGAACTTAGGCTTGAAGTGGTTTTGCCAGGTGAGAAGGAGAGCAGAGGGAAATACAAGTGCCAAAGCAGGAATCAACAGCACAAGATGGCAGCCAGGAGACCATACCTGGCTCAGTACTGTGGGAGCATTTAAGTGCCTGGAGAGTAGAATGTCAGGGGAGCAAGCTAGATGGGAGGTGATTTAGTATTCAATGTCAGGCAAGGGAGTTTAAACGCCATCTTGTAGGTGCAAAGAATTTGTTATTTAAAGAAGCCCCAAATGTTATGTGAGGTGTTGGTGATTTTTTGACAGAGGTTTTTGTTTCCCAGAAATTAAATATATTTTCTAATCATTTCGTAAGTTAGCTACATATATAAGATGATTTAAGCAAGCTAAAACCTTTATAAACACACTAAAACTATGTATACTTTTACTTTGGGTCATCCTTGGGGTACACTTTTCTTTAAAAATTCTAAGATTTTATTTTAAAAGGGAAATCAGTATACACATATATACATACGACACTAATAAAAATGAGAGGGAGTGAAGCTCCTTAAGTTTTTTACCTTCAAGAAAATTAGAACTCTTGGTTTGGTATTAAAATCACCCCCACCTCCCACCCCATCCTTCTCCCAGTTAAGTGGCCATTACCTACCTTCTGCCAGACCTCACCATCTCCTACGCATGCCTTGTTCCTCTTCTAACTCTGCTCAGATATTTCTCTAAATAAGCCGGAAAATCTTCCTAGTACCCCCTCACCCCACCCTCAATCTTCTGAGCGGCAAACTCTCCTGAGTAACAAACAAGGCCATTTGGAAAAGATGAGACTGTGTGTGTGAAAGCCTCTATGAACTCAAGAATAATACAAATATAGTTATGACTCTTACTATCACAGCTACCACTTACTAATCTTCCAAGGTCCAGTTTAAAGGAAACAATGTGAGGAATAAAAATCTGATTATCTGCAGGACTAGGCTCTAATCCACCCCCAGTTTGCTTGTGGTTTTCATGTTAGGTCATTCGACCTCTAGGTCCTTTCCAATGCTTTTATTTTTTGACCAAGATCCTCTTCTCCTAGAAAATACAACATCACTTCCTCTTTCTTAAGTCTAAAGAGCACCTGGGACAACAATCAGATACTACTATGTCTCATATGCATGTATCTAGCCTTTCTTTCCTCATGAAAAGTAGGTTGAGTAATAGTGGGGAACACAAGATTTTGGATAGAATATCACTAACCAGCTCTGTGAGCTCTAACAAGTCACCAAAACCTCTCTCTCGCCTTCATGGGTGAGGAACTGTAATTAGTATATTAACAGAATTAACAGAATTTTCTCATTTGGTTGTTGCAAGGATTACGTGAAATAATGTTCAAAATATTTATTACAATGCCTGTTATTCAAGGAAGTGCTCAGTAAATGGATAGTTTAGGCCAACTCCCCACCCCCTCAAGTATTTCATGACTTAACTGAGTGAATAGGCTTGGCTTTGAAATAATGAAAATTTGTAGCACACTTTTCAGTTTTCCAAACTCTGCTATATTGTCATTTAATCATCATAACAGAGTATTTCAGGAAGGATAGTAAAGACATTTCCCACCTGGAAAGTCAGATCTCAAACAAAAGTTGTCTTAATAATTCCACACTCTTCTCATTACTCATATTTTTCTCTAAACGCATTAGAGAAAACACCTTATATGTATAGTGTATGATATATTAAAATGGGGGGATATTATTTAATGATTTTACATATAAATAAGATCCCCTTCCTCTTTAATTTTACAAGGACCCAATTATTCAGTATTACTAGCTTCAAAAACTGATGAAATCATTCAGCTAAATCCCAGTAAGAGTGCTTCTTATGCACATAACTTAACCCAATATTTTAAAAAATTGTTCAGATCAGCAATGCTGTGGATTTCTACACGCATGATGTAGAAATAACTTTCCTTTCCAGGGTTCAAGACTCCTTCTTGTAGCTTACAAGATTTTCTGAAATCTTCTGTAAGAATACTTTTACTTTAGGCATCATTATGATGACACTTAAACAGCTTCATTTATGTGATTTTAGTTTTGTTTATTACCAGTATTCATACAGACATCTAACGGAGCATCTAAATCAAACAGACCCAAACAACTTTAGGTTGACTAGCTCTTCAGGTAAAGGCAAAGAAAGAAAACCCAAGTTACCACAATATGAAAACTATAACATTAAATAATTAAGTGGTAAGTTTCTAATCCAACAATTCAGTTCAATAAAATAAACAGCAAGCATCTGCTTTGTTCCAGGTACTTTTCTTTATTTTTTATGGTCACACCTGCAGCACATGCAAGTTCCCAGGGCAGGGGTTGAATTAGAGCTGCAGCTGTAGTCCTACACCACAACCACAGCAATGCCAGACTGGAGCCGCATCTGTGACCTACACTGTAGCTTGTGGGATCCTTAACCCACTGAGCAAGTCCAGCAATCAAATCCCCATCCTCACAGAGACACCATCAGGTCCTTAACCTGCTGAGCTACAATGGGAACTCCTGTTTCAGGTACCTTAACTGACATTAAGGCAGCAGAGTTGACTGAGACTCATCCTGCTCTCACTGATCTGTATCAAACTTCAAGCACCAAAAGGATTTGGTATCTACACGTGTTCAGGTATGGATATTGACCTGTCTTTTTCTTTTCTTATATCATTGACTGGTGATGGTATAGCCTTGCTGCTTTGTCTGCTTGTTTACCATTTACTAAGATAGAAGGTCTACTGTGACTGAAGGCTCCATTCTATTAGCTCGAGTTCTTGGATAAGCTACTAATATTTCCACAGATCTGTTTCTTCATCTGTATGGTGGAAATAATTATGGCGTTCCCTGGTGGTCTAATGGTTAGGACTTGGCACTTTCACTGCTCTGGCTTGGGTTCAATCCCTGGCCTGAGAACTGAGATCCCATATCAAGCTCCTGCACACTAAGGCCATAAATATAAGGGCTACAAGAAATAATCTAGTTCAGTCTCATTTTATACATGAAGAAAACTGAGGCTGAGAATTGCCCAAAGTTATAAACTAATGACTCCTAAGTACTCCATTCCCTAAATACACCCTTCTCTCCACCTGCCTTATCTTCCTAGTTGACTCTCAGAAGTGGAGAATTCCCTGTGTATGCATAGGTATTTTTAAAAATAGAGGTTAAATGTATAACCCGCCTCTCCTTTTTCACTTAGTTTAGACAAGAGGATCAAAAAAAAAATTTTTTTAAAAGGCTCATATTTAGCCTTTCACTAAAGCTGTGACACACAGATGAGGGTGTAAATTAGAGATGAAAGGCAGAACAATTTTCCTAGCTGGGGATTTTAAAATTGGGTTCATGTCCCTTAGAGGATGTTAATAAAAACCTCAGAATTACCTCGGTTTGGGTACCATATAATAGAATCAGGTTCATTTGTAAATGATTCTTTTCCAGACTACAGACTAGCTTAGGTCTTTACCAGCAAATACATTTCAAAAGTTCTGGTTTTAAGACATACTGTAAACTTTAAAAAAATATATCATGTATATATCACTAACTAGTACTATACTATATACCCTAAAAAAAAACTTACTAAAATGGTAATTTTTAGTTTTAACTAGCATTTGCTCAGAGTACAAATCTAGCAGTATATATATACATATATATATATACACACCTTAACCTCTCCCATACATAATTTACTACTTCTGTACTTTCAGTTGTACAGTGAATATGTACTAATGACGCCTTCTCAAACTTGATCCTCACAACGAATGGGAATAGAGAAGGGGCCAGGAACAACAAGTGGATGGAATGAGTTTTTTTCCTCCAGAAGAGGAAACTGAGACTCAGCAAGGTGATTTGTCTATGGTCAAGGCAACAAATGGTAAAACCAGGTCTTTAACAAGTTTTGTAACTCAAAGTTCAATGTCCTTTCCTGCAGGCACTGGTGGAAAGGTAGGGGATAAGCCAAAGGAGAAGAGAGAGTGGTACAGAAAGGAAAATAGTAATAAGGTCAGCCCAAAGGGCTAACCTTTTGAAGCAATTTTCTAGTAGTTTGGAATATTCCCTCCTCACTCTCTTCTAACTACATTTAAAACTACTTTGCTTATCTTCAACTACATCTTCAGTCCATTAAATAATTTTCTTTATCAAGGCCTAGTCTTACTATTTCATGATGTGACTTTACTTGAGGTCAAAACAGGCTTCCCAGCATACAGTGAACTGCAGTTCTTGTTTACTGGACAAAGGCAACAAACTATGCCTACCTGAATTGTTCTTAAACGCCAAACACTGGCACTAAAGAAGTGCTCTAATTATGCAGTGTAACTTAAAATTCTCAAAATCAGTTATGGAATAAAGACCCCAAATTTTCAAATAACATTAGGCTGTGCATATTTAATTTAGTATAGTTGGGCTTGGTATTATTAATATTGGAATATCATTTTAAAAGCTTAAATATCATACATAATCCTTATAAATGTCCATATGGTACCTAACTGATAGTATGGGGAAAAAAGTTAAAAGTAAACATGCATTATGGTATACAAGCCATTTGGAAAGGATTAAGATGCAGTTTAATAAACATATCACTTTAGAATCACCTGAAGATCAATGGGGTTTTAAAATAGATCATCCATATTTGGAGTTTCCTAAAAGAGTTTTTACTTAAGATTTTAAAATTTATAACATGTAGCCATCATGGCTGTTCATGAGTATTTGGCTCTCTCCTATGGGCACATGATTGTAATGCAATTTCTTGCCCATTTGAAGTGAGGTGTGGCTAGATGACTTACTCTGATTAATGAAGTATGAGTGCACGTGACCATTATTACTTCCGGGTCTAACATTTAAAGACCAGTGTGTTATACCACTGTCTCTTGTCCCTCTGGCACAGGGGATGACCAGCCAACACACTGAGATGGTGGATGCTTTGCTGGCCTACGTCCCTGAAAGACTAAAATAAGAAGAGCCTCTGTGAACAAGAAATAAACCAATGTTGTTTTAATATTGAGATGCTGGGATTTTTTGTTATCACAGCATCATTTAGGCCTATCTGGATAGAAGTGCTATGTGTCTAACAGGCATTCAGACATCAGGTGGTTCTAATTCTACCACATTAGACGAATACAGTAATGTGTGAAACTGCTAAAGCTGAAAAAAGGTGAATGAGATTAGACAGAGTGGTTCAAATTAATTTCAGATTTAACTTAACAAAAGTAGTATGTGGCTATCACTTAGTGTCATATATGTCAATTAATTTGTGTATAATTCACAGTCTCTAGAGATATTGTAGATATGATTATAACCCAGCTGAAGAAGAGAAATCTGAAGCCTAGGGAGTTTAAGTGATTTGTGTAAGACCACAAAGTGAGTTATTGGCACAGAGTAATCGGAATTTAGGAATTTTAATTTCTGACTGCTGGCTCTTTCCAACATACCACAGTTGAGCAGAGACTGTTAAAGGCAATTTGGGACAGTTTTCAATATACATTTTTATGTTAAGACATACATTCTAAAACATTTTAGCATTCAGTTTAAAACAAAAGCACTGACTTCTTAAAATGTGTACAAATACTATATTCAAAACCAAATCTACAAAATATTAAGTACTATCTTCTACCTCTCCTTGAAAACTTAAAATGTAAGAACGTAGAATTCCAACCTACAGACATTGTTGGAAGGAAATTTTTCAATAGAAATCTCTAGCAGAATAATAGTTCTCAATACTTGACTCCCTGGATCATTTTTAGGTTGCTCATATTTCTATGGGGGGGCAGGGCAGAAAATACCACTTATTTTCCATTTGCTCCTTAGTGACTCAAAATGGTTCACTAAGAAAATGCAATCTATATCCCCACCCATTTACAAAACAATTATAATTAAACCCCCAAGGATCCTAGAGCTAATAATACTATTATTTAGATTTTAAAGCCTAGAACAACATTTGATTTTTAAAGCTAGCATATACAGACACACACATTAACTTTGTGAATTACAAATGACAGTGAATTTCTAGCTAGACACATTAGAACTATAGTATGAGAATGATACTCACGACTTCTGGTTAACAGGGACACCAAAATTTTACAAAGTAAATTAATTTGGATAGTGATATTTTAAGTTACACATATTAGAAATAACATCCCAACTCATGATTAGGGCAGAAATTAACTCAAAATATGATTAACCTTCTTGAGCAGGATGCTTTAATACTGAGGCAGCAATGTAGAGTGAGGACTTTATTTTTACTATCAAACAAACTGGTCTAAATCCAAGTTCCACTGTCTGAGTAACTCACCTACAAGAATCTCAGTTTCTACACCTGTAAAATGGGGATAATGACCTAGCAGAGTTAAACAGTACCCAACAGAAAGAGAATGCCAACAATCCCCCTTCCTCTACAAAAGAAAAAGATAGTGTTCTTTAGCATTACTCAGAAATCATTTCTCCTTATGAAATGTATACTTCTTCTTAACCAGGGAATTAAGTACAAGAACAAGCTTTCTCTTCAACTTGAAGAGTTGTTCCACTCTAAGAAACGGGGAAAACTTTTCATAAGGATGTATTTAAGAAAACCTGGAGCAATGTAACATATTAATTGTTTAAAAAGTGACAGTATACATAACCACTGGGCATCAGTGAAGACAGCTCAAAAAAGAAGAAAAGAATTTCTGGAGTTCCCATTGTGGCTCAGTGGAAACCAATCTGACTAGTATCCATGAGGATACAGGCTCAGGGCTCGATCCCTGGCCTTACTCAGTAGGTTAAGGATCTGGTGTTGGCATGAGCTGTAGCGTAGGCCACTGGCTACAGCTCTGATTCAGCCTCTAGCCTGGAAACCTCCATGTGTTGCGGGTGCAGCCCTAAAAAAAAAAAAGACAAAAAGAGAAAAAAAAGAAAAGAAGAAAATTTCTAAGAAAAGTCTAGCTCAGAGATAACCAAAGTAGGGTGCAAGAAAATCTGTTGGAGTGCAGGGGGAAAAAATATCGAAACACTCCAATTTCCATTTTTATCTCATCCTTTAGAAGCTATTTACATGTTTTATAATGTATATCAGCACATGTATTATTCATAAATGTTCAGATAAGCGTATAAGCTTAAAGTTTTTTTGGACAGAATATACAAAAAGGCCAGAAATAGTTTTTCTCAACTATGAGGCTACAGGACACACATATACCATTAAATAAATCACTAATGAAAATAGCTGAAGATGTACATTCAATCTTAAACAGTAATATAAAACCTTGGGTTTTAAGTCTTTGAAACAACTGAATTTATGACATTATTTATTTATAATGTAGTTAAAATGTGCACAGAATTCTACTCCAATTCACTTTTTAGTCTAAGTGGTTATCAATGACTATATAAATTGGACTGATTTAAACATCTTGTTAAACACTATGAAATGTGTCTTGCTGGTACTACACTTAATAAAAGCTAGGTCTTAAATCTGTTGTCAGGTTTACTTTTGATGTCTATATTCTAAAGCTTCTTTGATGATCAATAATCCTCTTTATTTCCTACCTTTATTTTACAACATTGTTGGTTTCAAAATGAGAAGCAAAGCTTAAAAGGGGGGGCCAAATTGGCATTTGCAAATGACCACATGCTACTGGGGAGTATAAATATGAGGTCAACACTGCCAACTTTCATCACTATCAAAAGCAGTGGTTTGTATTTTTGAAAGACACTGGAACTAGAGCCCATCTACATGAGTTGCTAGTCTACATGACTCAGAATTCCATTTGTCCTACTCTTTGCTAAAGAGCTAAAGTCACAGATGTCTCCATCTGTGACATAATTACTTCCAAAACCAATTAAGAGATATCAAACAGAAAATTATGACTTCAGGTAATGAATAAAATAGCAGGAATGGATTATTCTTGAGGAAAATTTAGTTCACCCAAAGCAAAAAGTAAATTAAATGATTTGTTCTGTTTATTCACTTAAGAGAAAAGGGAAATTATCACACTATCAAAGGATACAAACATTAGAAACTGCCTGATTTTCTGTGCAAGTGGGAAAATAACTCAAAGGTTTTATGGTGCTGCTGAGGGGTGGGGGTGGTAAATGGGTCAATGATCCACTAGCTGTATGTTTCAGAACAGGAAAGGGGTAAGACTTTTTGCTCTTAAGATAAGATAGAGGATGATGACATACTTTTAACAGTACTGTCAACTCTGGGAAAAAATTAAGTGCAAAAGGAGTAGTCAGCAACTTGTCTCCATGTCCTAAGACATAAATAGGTTCACATTTCCTTATTAACTAGTAAGATCAGACCTAAACTGAAGACTTTATTTTATCGCTGTAATTTGGTACAAAATAAAAACTTGCAATGAAATAAGTTTACTTTCAAATAATGGAGCTGTATAAAGGGTAACAGCCTGCATAATTAAGGA
Source organism: Catagonus wagneri (assembly GCA_004024745.2). Taxonomy (NCBI): domain Eukaryota; kingdom Metazoa; phylum Chordata; class Mammalia; order Artiodactyla; family Tayassuidae; genus Catagonus; species Catagonus wagneri. The sequence continues at coordinate 3,437,456 of PVHT020000283.1, read as the reverse complement.
CCATTTTCCCATGCTTCAAAGTATATAATACAGAGGCCAGAATTTTGAAGTAACCTAAATATACAAAAGATCTTGGTATCTTTTCCCTTAGTAAAACTGGCTTGTACGTGTTCTTTTCCTCTGTTATCCTGAACTGTCACCATAAAGCACAATGAAGCAACTTGTGCGGAGGAAGTGGCATCCTAGTTCGGCCTGAACACACCTTCCCAGCCTCCTTTCACCACTCCCGTAAGTATCAGACCCTAAGTATCAAAACAAACAAAACCCCCGACAACTTTCCAATCTTACCTAGAGATTATTTCTCCATACATTTCCTAACACTGTCCCTCAGCCTTTCTTCCATCTCCATTTGTTAAAAGTCCTATCCATTTTCCAAGGCTTTCCAGGGTGGATTTTTCCTTTTCTTGTATGTATGACTTTGTCATACCCTATAGTTCATGCCATTAACTACAGATTAGATTAGTGCCATTCCACTGTCTATTAGACTGTTAGCTTCTTCAGGGCAACAAGTTAGTCTGAATCAACCTCACATTCCCAACTACCATAAACTCAATGCCTGGCAAAAATACAGGCTTGATATAGCAATTCCTCAATGCTGTTAACGAATTCCCAACCAATTCTGGATCTATAATTTAATACATTATAACTTTATCCCATGAGAGGTGAAAACAGTTCTCTCCTGAATTAGTATCTTCAGAATTGCAAAAACAACAATCCCCAAACCAAAAAAGGCAAAATTATTTAACAAACTATAGGTATAAACTCCTAATTGAATGGCCTCAGCTTTGAACACCACCTTTAAGTACCAGTCATCAGGCAGTCTCTGAAATAAGCTATCTTCCCTATCCAGATTTCAGAGGAACTTTTCTTATTAAAATCCTAGACGTAAGACATGTGCCAACTCTGATATTTGAAACCACCATTTCGACAGACCTCTTATTTATGTGTACTTTAGACCACTTGGGAAAGATGAGATCATTTAAGCAGCAGCGCCATCATTTCTCTTTATTTGACCCCAACAATGCTCTCAACCTAACAGTACAGAGACATGCATCGACCAGGTTAAATCGCATTGTAATAAGTCAGCTGCAGGTAATATTTACTCCTTTATAAATAGGGGAAAGCTACACTGAAAGAGCACAGGACGTTCCCTAAAAATGTCGGATACAGAGGTACTCTGGGCATCCCCTTCCCCCACCTTCACAAATCTACTCCTGGAATCTGAGACATAGGTCCTTTGTCTGAACAATGTGGGAGGAGTCTGTCTGCAGTACTGGTGTGCTGGCAAGTGAAGAAGAGAATTTACTGAAAACTGTATAAACACAAAGTTTCTTAACTCAATTACTTTACTGTCCAATTTTTCTCCATCGTGTACCCTAAAGTGTTCAAAAAGGTAACCAATGTGCCTCTTCGAGAGTTAGAATGTATCAAAAGCGATACACTAAGATCCACAGAGAGCTAGGCTGCTCCTCAAAAGCTAAGTTTCTGAATAGCGGAGGGGCGGAGGGGGTGGCGGTAGGAACGACCACTTGAACATGCCCTTCCCTCTGGAGTTCTTTCTACAAGCCTCCATTTCTGTCAATTTCTTCATCCCAACAATCTGCTGTAAGGGAAGTCAAGCCCTTTTACAAGACAGTGGGCTGCGCAAACTTGCCATCTCGAAGCTTTCCGTGCACAAAACCGAACCCAACCTTTTACCACCTCACTGAGGTTTTTGGTGTCATGCCAGCCGGGTGTTCCAGGAATTCAGCCCGAGTAGAGTGAACACCGCCGGACTGGGTGGCTCGAGAAACTTACCACCTTTCATCAGGCGAGGGTTTTTCGCAAGGTGACCCATCTTCCTCGACCCTCGGCTCCTCCCAAACCCCTTCGCGGTAGACGTGCGGGAACTCGCCGGGCTCGTCTTTTCTGCCCCAAGCTCGTTTCTTTCGTCTCCCCACCCACGCCCCGGGCCATGCCCAGCTGGACAACCCCCACACCCGTACTCACCCTGGCGACCGACAATCTCGGCGACATGCTCGGAGCTGGGCACCGGGACGCACTCGGTGGTGTTGACGCTCTTTCTCCGGAGCAGGGCCGCCTGCTCCCCGTTCAAGGCGGCTGCCGCCGCCCCGCAGCCGCCGGGGCCGTAGGCGTGGGACAGCATCGCCGCCATCATGCCCTGGGCATCGTCCCCACCGTAAAGTACTCCAGCCGCCGCAGCCGCCGCGGCCGCTTCCCGAGCATCGAAGCCAGCGGCGGGCAGCAGCACCGACCCCAGGGACCCGCCTGGGATCGGCTGGGTCTGGGAGGCGGCGGCCGCGGGCGGCGACAGCAGCAGCAGAGACGGCCGGTCCTCCTCTTCTGCCTCCTCCAGCTCTTCCTCCTCCAGCAGGTCTCCGTCCAGCTCCGCTTCCTCCCCCTCCTCCTCGTCCTCCTCCAGCTCCAGCTCGGCCGACTCCGAAACCCCGGGCCGGCCGGGCGGAGCCCGTTCCTCCGGAGACAGCCCCGCCGCCCGCTGGGCCTGGCCCTGCGCTGCCGCGGCCCGGAGTGCTGGGGCGCCGGGCTCCGCTGGGCTGGGGTCCTCGAGGCCTAGCGCGGCCAGGCGCTCCCTCAGCAGGAGCCCGTCCCCCTCGAGCTCCGGGCCAGCCGCGGGCGGCGGCAGTGGCGGCGGCGGCGGCGGGGGCGGCTGCGGCAGGGGGGCCGGGGCCGCCGCCAGGGCCAGGGCCGCGGAGCTGCCGCTCGGCATCGCGGCGGCGCGCTGTCAATGGCGGCGGCGGCGGCGGCGGCCGGGTCAGGCGCGGCGGGCGGCGAGCCCCATGGCGGACAGGGCCCCGGCCCTGCTCAGCACGCAAACACCTTTCCTCTGGAGAGGCGGCGGGGCTGGCGACCCGGGCCGAGGACCGCCAGGGCCGCTGGAGACCAGAGAGGGCGGGGTGGAGGGGCAGGGGAAGGAGGCAGAGGTAGGTAACTAGGTGGGTGGGTGGGGACGGCGGCGGGGCGGGCTGGTGGAGGTGGCAGCAGCTCCCCTCTCAGGGTTTCTTTTGTTTCATGGCCTTAACCAGCCCCCGGCGCGCGCGGCGGCGGCGGCGACGCCCCACGCCGCTCTCCGAATGAAGCCGGCGGGCTCTGATTGGCCGCTTTTAATCTCTGGGAGCCCGCCCTCTCCTCCCCGCAGTCTTCTCTTTTCCCTAGCTCCACCCCCCCTACCCTCTTCTTGGGCCCCGCCCCGCTCCTCCCCAGAGCTCTCTGATTGGGTGACCAGGACGAGCCAGTCCCCCAAGCCTTCTCCTTCCTTCCTCTGTCCTCCCCCCCACCCTCCCACCCCTTTCCCTACTGGCTCACGAGGAGAGGGAGTGTGATTGTTCACTTTACACGTCACTCTTTGTGACGTACACAGGTGGGGGCGGGACGAAGGCGTGGCAGCAGAAGCTGAAATTCGGGGCCGAATAAGGGTTTTTGCGCAGGCGCACGCACTTGAAGCACACACCTGGGTTTCTCTGGTTCTCCGCATCCCTCTGGCCCACCTGGGTGGGGTTTGTTAGCGCACAGAGGGCGCGGCCTTGGAGTGTGGCGTAGGCTTGGGCCGGGAGAGCGTTGTTGAAGAGATTTCTCTCTTTCAGGGTAAGGGCCTAGGGAGAGTCATCGAAGGAGGGGCCAATGAAGTGTCCCCCCTCTCCAGCCGCGGGGGTGGTTTCCTGAACCGCGTGGCTCCTGGGCCTTCCCTGCACAACTCGGGAAGGCTCCTCCCTCGGGGCAGAGCTCTCCCACGCTCAGCTGGCCCGGCTCCCAGTGCGTGGCCGGTCGGTTACATCAGGAGCCTTAAATGCTGAACTTGAGTTCTTTGGGGGCTTTTCAAGGAAATTAAATCATCATTTCCTCTTTCAAGACGTTCTTCCCACAGTATTGTCCGGTTGGTCCCACGCAGTGGCTGTCTTTTATAGGGGTTTATTTTTAAATGACTTGTCAGAAAGAAAGCCTATTACTTACCCTCATCTTATGCTATGACTGCCGTCACACACCCCTCTCCCTTGCTTCCGGCTCCCTCCACCTCTTTAGTACCAGTAGCCTCCACAGGTTAGTCTTAATCACCTGCGTTGTTTTATGGAGATAGAATGTGAGCAACGTAATGTAATTTTAAGGTTTCTAGTCTCCGCATTACAGAAAGTAAGAAGAAACAGTTTTAATAAATATACTGAGTTCAGTGTATTTAAAATATTATCATTTAAACATGCAATTAACATACATTTATTGACACGCTTTATAGCTTTTTATGCTAGCTTTGAAAATAGTGTGTATTTTACATTACGATAGCTCAATACATGTTAACTTCACACTAGCCATATTTCAAGTGCAGAATAACTACTAGAAGTTCTTGATTTTTGAATTATAACTTGAGATGCTTTCTATACTGGATATCTTATATCTTGCTCCCTGAAACTCATTTCTTATGTGTGAACTTGATGAGCGCCTGCATTTCTGAATTGTCTAAGGTGTTACAAGATAGTAGTCCCAGGGAAAGCTGAACTGTTGTCTTTTGTTTCTTATTTTGTGCCTTTATTGCCATGTACACAATCCTACTTCTCCAGAATTGTAGCTAACACTAACCTTTCCTGTTACTCCAGTGTTTCCCTAGTCCTCATGTAAGCCTGTGTGTTACTTTTCTAACAACTCATTTGTAGCAGTAGCCTCTGGAGCAGTGATTTATTTTGTTGTTTTGTTTTTTGCTTTTTAGGGCCGCATCCTGGGCATTTGGAAGTTCCCAGGCTAGGGGTTAAATCAGAGCTGTAGCTGCTGGCCTATGCCACATGCACAGCAAGGTGGGATCAGAGCTGCTTCTGCAACCCACACCACAGCTTGTAGCAACTCTGGATCCTTAACCCGCTGAGCAAGGCCAGGGATTGAACCCCAATCCTCACGGATACTAGTCGGGCTCCTTTCCGCTAAGCCACAATGGGAACTACCTGGAACAGTGGTTCCAACCCTGGCTATATGTACATAAAAGTCTGGAATGTATTTAGGAGTTCCCTTTGTGGCACAGCGGAAACATATCCCACTATGAGGTTTCGGTTTTGTTCCCTGGGCTAGCTCAGTGGGTTAAGGATCTGGAACTTCCATATGCGAGAGTAAGGCTGCAAAAGGGGGGGGGGGGGTGAATGCAGAGCAGGAGGAGACAAACTCTGGATATTGGGATTGGGATTAAGTAGGTCTGGAATGACAACTTGTTTTTTTTAAAAAGGACTATACATCTCAGCCAGAGTTAAGAACACTGATCCAGGGTGCGTGTTTGGGGTTTACAGAGGAATTTTTCTATTTACTGAAAAGTGACTTTCTCTCCCCTACTTTCCAGTTAGGTATATAATTTTCACCGATTTATTATGTCTGCATCCTTTTGGTGATATATCCCAAGGACAGATATTCTACAGCATCTTAATAAAGGTACTGAATCTCTTTTTAAATTTTATTTTATTTTGTTTTTTATTGTTACAAGTGAATAGCTTGACATTTACTTACAGGATATGCACATACTTGCTGTCTGATATTTCCATCTAAACAATAACCGTTATTGGAAGGATAGATTTTCTAGCAAAGCAAATCTCATCAAAGGAGAAAGTGAAATTAAACATGAAGTAGCCATTCCCAGGATATTTTCATCTTTGTGAGAAAATGCATAACAGAATAACAAGTGAAATTTGGAAGTTCTTTTCTCTACCTCTTTTCAAGAGTCATCGTTTAATGCTTACTCCTTGGTCTTAAAGTTGTCTTCCCAAGGACTCAAAGCAAACTGTAGCAGAGTGAGAGTTCCTGATATATTTTTCTTTTGAGAAAGGAAGATGTAGAGTCGATTCATGTAGATGAGATTCATTCAGCTGATTTTTTTTTAAATGCTAAATGGTTTAAGTGTTCGTAATATAAATATTGCTTTCTGCTTCTTTCTCATATGGTAAATGAGGTTTCTTAAGATCCCGTACACAAACGTATACATTCATTCATTAATTTATAATTGATCAATATTGTGATTTATGAACAAGGCAGGAGTTATTGAAGCTCACAGACCTCCCTGTTTGGGTCTAAGTTTATTGTCTTGTACTAAATCTCATTTATGAAGCAAATTTAAGATATGCTTTTGCTCTAAATATAGATATGCTTTTGCCTGGGATTCTATCCTTTAAATCCACTAAAGTCGGTAATCACCTCCATCCTCACCTAGTCACATAACACATTAATTTGCCCCTGAATAAAGTTTCTCTTTCATTCGTCTATTGTTTATTACCTAGGCTGATACACTGGGCAGAAGATTTGCTTTAAGGATCTTAGGACAAAAAGAAAACTCGAGTTGGGTACATTTTATCAACAGGCAAGCTGACTGCTAAACTAGCCTTAAGGCTAGTTTAAAAATCTGTCTAGTTGTAATGATATTAAGGTTGGAACCATTGCAAACTAAACAGACCTTAGCAAAGATGTTTGTCCTAGTAAGAAAACGAAGATAATTAGATAATAACTTTGAAGCAATGCTGCAAAGACTGAGATAAAAGCATGGTGAAAGCTTTGGCTGACAACTTCACCTAGAACCCCAAAGGAAACATCTGCTTTGTTTTAAGGCAGGATGAGTTTCTTTAGGCTAGGATGTCCCCTGGGAGCAGCAATACCCGGCTCCATGATCAGTCTCTTTCAAGGAACGTGTCATTCTCGTGCTTGTAATGGTTCCCAGTTGTCTAAGAACAAAGTCTCCTATCTAGAATTCCAGGCCTTCCACACTCTGGTACATTCTTCCAAGTGCATGAAATTGTTACATGGACATGCTCAGATGGCTCCTGAATTAACACACAAACTCTTCCTTGGTGGTACATTGACCTCTCGCGACCGCTCGTTATTTTCTACTCCACATCAGCCTCTTCAATAGCTGTCTGTTCTTTACTGCACACTGCAGAGACCCTGTGGGCTCTCCTTGCTTCATTGAAATTGTCCTCATTTTCGTCATTGTACCCAAGGAGCACTTTTTATCCTTATTCCACTTACTTTTCCATGGTAGGATTTGGCACCAACGATTGCTCCTCAAAGAACTGTCTTCCCTCAGCTTTCCTCCCTGCTTGCATAGTCGTTCCTCAGTCTCCTTTGCAGGCTCAGTGTCCCTGTCACTCTTGGGATGGTCAAGGATTTGTCTTGGGCCTGCTTTCTGCTTACTCTATATTCTGCACCTAAACATCTCATCTTCTCCTAAGATTTCTGCAACCTTGTTGACAATTCCCAAATCTCTGTCATCGTTCCTGATCCCTTCATTGAGTGCCAGACCCAAGAATCCCACTGTCTTAAGGAAGTCTCCACTTCGTAATTAAAATTCAACCTCTCAGCTTCCCAAACTGAAATCTCAGCTGAAATCTACTTTCCAGCGCAGTGTTAGGTAGCACTCCTGTGCTACTCAGTTTTTCTGGCTCTAGGCCAGGTAGCCATTCTTGATTTCTCTTTCAGTCTCCATAGCCAGTAAAGACCAAATCCTGCTGCTCATTCCTCTCAATTCTCAAATCCATCTAGCCTTCTCTCTCTTTACCACCATGACCACGGTCGAGGCCACTATCATTTAGGCCATGAGCTACTACAGTAGTCCCCAGGACAGTATTCTTACACCCAGTCTTGCTTTCTTCCAATCCATTTTCCGTGCTGCAGCTGGAATGATCGTAATTCATGTTTACGCCTTCTACTTTTCTGCCTAAAACCTTTGTTGTTGTCCCGAGAATAACACTGCTATGCAATATTACTTTTAAGGTCTTCTGCATCTGGGCCCCGTTTTCCTCTTTTAGCCTCCTTTCATGCCTGCCTTCCTGTTGCCTTCAAGGGGAACGCAAAGGCCTCAGCCGTAGAGACCTTCCAGTAGCCGTTCTTAATAGTCTCCATACTCCTCTTATGCCTCCAGGCCTGGAATATGGCTTTCCTCTGCCTGTTCTTAGCTTAGCTAACTTCTGCTTGTCCTTTAGAGCTCAGCTTATGCATCACTTCCTCTAGGATGTCTTTTCTAACCTTCTAGGTAAGGTTTGGTGGCCTCGTAGTAGGCTCCAATTGCATCCTACCTGTCCCTAGCCACAGTGTACATACTTTCAAAAATTGTCCTTCTTTCTCTGTTTTCATCTTATTAAAGCCAGGGCCTGCTTTAGTCCCTGGCGTGTAAGAGGTACCAGTATGTGCTTTCTGACTAATCGAGTATTCTTCCAAATAAACTCAATACTTGAGCTAGTCTGAGCTTTTGACCATTATGCAAACATGCATTGCAGCTTCCCATCTTTTGGGCCTCCGCTTGTGCTGGATTTCTGCCCAGATTGCCCTCACCTTCCATACTCACCTCTGATTGTGTTAATGTCTCAGCTTAAATTTGACTCCTTTCAACGTATTTTCAATCAGGACTAGTCCTTCTCTCTCTCATTCCAGGAAAATGTACACGAAGGCAACATTTTACATGCATCTTCTGAATATTTAAACAACCCCCTTTAAAGTCTATCCATGGATCTTTTCAGGTTCCATAGACCTTTGACTCACACTGGCTAGATGTTTACTAACCTATTTCCTCCTCTTCCTGAGAACACAACCAGACTACATTTCCTGGCCTTGACTGCAGCTGGAAGCAATCATAGACCAAGTTTTACCAAGTGTACAACAGTTGAGACCTAGCCCTGACAAATCCTTCACACATTATCTTCCACATTCTTTTCCCCTCTGTGATGTAGATGAATATGAGGACCACATGTTAAAAGTGGCAGAGCCAGGAGTTCCCGTCGTGGCACGGAAGAAACTAATCCGACTAGAAACATGAGGTTGCAGGTTTGATCCTTGCCCTCGCTCAGTGCGTTAAGGATCCTGTGTTGCTGTGGCTGTGGTGTAGGCTGGTAGCTGTAGCTCTGATTTGACTCCTAGCTTGGGAACCTCCACATGATGCGGGTGCAGCCATAAAAAGCAAAAAAAAAAAAAAAAAGGCAGAGCCATTAGTTGAAAGGTGTATCACCCCATGTAAGAGAGATGCCCTCCAATCAGTTATAGCTGTTTTAGACTTTTTTATATGAAAAAACAAATATTTTTATTGAGTTTGGAGTATTATACATTTTTGAATTACTTAACCAATATAAAATGCTGGGTTAGGAGTTCCCTGGTGGCCGGGCAGTTAAGGATTCAGTATTGTCATTGCTATGGCTTGGGTCACTTCTATGGCACTGGTTCAGTCCCTGGCCTGGGAACCTCCATGATAACTTGGATGCCAACCCCCCCGACACAGTGCTAGGTTAAAAAAACTCTGGTTTGTAAGGAAACAGTAAAACAGTCAGCGGTTAAGTGTTAAGAGGGAAGAAAGGATAAATAAATGCAGCACAGAGGATTTTTAAGGCAGTGAAATCATTCTGTAGGTAATTGTAATGGTGGATATATGTCATAATACCTTTGTCAAGATTCATAAAATATGTAGTACCAAGAAACAGTGCTATGGTAAACTACTGGCTTTGGTTGATAATGATGTATCAACGTAGGCTATAGATTGTAACAGATGTCTCATTCCAGTACAGGTTGTTAATAGTGGGGGAGGCTGTGCTATGTGAAGCCAGGGCATGTATAGAACTCTTTGTACTTTCTGCTTGGTTTTGCTGTGAACTTAAAGCTTATTTTAAAAAGTAAAATCCATTTAAGGAAAAAAACAAAAATATATCAGTATTTTGAACATTTATAATTTGTTGAACTGCTCATTTGCTCTGATCCCAAACTTCCTGGGGCTGTCCCACTTTATAGCATAGAGCCTGATAGTATTTATTTATGCTAGGATTAATACATCAGGATGGCATGGCAGTTCTGCATGTGTATGTACTAAACCACAGAGCTTCAAAATATAAGGAAAACAAATGAATAAACAAAACCGAAAAGCCTGATAAAGCTGAAAGGAGAAATAGCCAAATTCATAATTATAGTTGGGCTCTTCAAAATCCCTTTCCAGCAGCTGACAGAGTTGTTAGTCAGAAAATCAGCAAAAATATAGAAGGACTGAGTAATACCATCGGCCAACAGGATCTAATTGATTTTTACAGACTGATCCACAGAACAACAGAATACACATTCCTTTTTTTTTTTTTTTTTTGCTTTTTAGGGGCATACCCACGGCACATGAAGGTTCCCAGGCTAGGGGTCGAATTGGAGCTATAGCTGCCAGCCTACACCACCACCACAGCAACATAGGATCTGAACCACATCTGCGACCTACACCACAGCTCACGACAATGTAGGATCTTTAACCCACTGAGCGAGGACAAGGATAGAACCCGCAACCTCGTGGTCCCTAGTCGGGTTCGTTTCCGCTGCGCCACGATGGGAACTCCAGAATACATACTCTTTTCAAGTGCCCATGCAGCATTCACATACATAGATCATATCCTGGGTATAAAACCAATTTTAGCAGATTTAGAAGAATTGAAATCCTATCGCAGTATGCTTTCTGGCCATAACAGAATCAACTAGAATTCAGTAACAGAAGGAAAATTAGAAAATATCAAACTATCTGGAAATTATACATTATACTTCTAAATAATTCATAGGTTAATGAGAAAGTTTCAAGGGAAATAAAAAAAATGTTGAACTGAATGAAAATGAAAGTACAGCATACCAGAATTTGTGGGACACAGCTAAAGCAGAGCTGAGACAGTAATTTATGGCACTACATGCTTATATTAGAAAAGAGGAAAAGTCTCAAATCAATAATCTAAATTCCTATCTCAGAGAGAGGGAGAGAGAGAGAAGAGCAAGATTAACCCAAAAAAAGCAGAAGGAAGGAACTAATAAATAGGAGAAATCAATGACATTGAAAAGAGGAAATCAATGCAAAAAGAGAAAAACAATGCAAGAAACTGATTCTTCCAAAAATAATAAAATTGATAAATCTTTGGCAAGAGCGAAAAATATGATAGAAGACACACATCACCACTGTCAGCAATGGCAGTAGCACTATAAATCCTGCAGCCATTAAAAGGATAAGAGGAGAATACTATAAACTTTTTGTTCATAAATTTGACCACTTAAAAGTGGACCAGTTCCTCAAAACCCACAGACTACCAAAATTTAACCAAGATAATCTAAATAGTCCTATAATGATTAAGGAAATTGAACTCCTGAAAAGGAAAGGAAAGGCTCTTGAAAAAGAAATCTCTAGGACCTGATGGTTTCACTGGGAATTCTACTAAATATTTAAATGAGAGTTTAAGACCAATATTATACAATATCCTTCAGAAAATAGAAGAGGGAATACTTGCAGTCATTTTATGAGGCCCGTAGAGATTCTAAAACCAGACAAAGACAATACAAAGAAAACAAAACTACAAAGTCTCTCATGAACATACCTAAAAAAATCTCAAAATACTATCAGATCAAATTTAGCAACATGGAATAAGAATCACACACCACCACCAAGTGGTGTTTCTTTTATATATTTAAGGCTGTTCCAATACTAAGAAGGCCATGAGTGGTAAATATATGTGCATACAAAAACTTGGGCAGGAATGTTTGTTGCAGCATTATTCATAATGGCCAAAGAGTGCAAACAATCCAGATTTTCAAGTGAGGATTGGATAAACAAAATGTGGTATATTCATACAGGTCAGCCGTAAAAAAGAATGACATACTGAGATACGCTACAATGCAGATGAACCTTGAAAACATCATGCTAAGCAGAAGTCAGTTATAGAAAGCCACATATTATATAATTCTACTTATAGGAATATCCAGAATAGGCAAATACCTAAAATCAGAAAAGCAGATTAGGGGCCTCCATGGACCAGGGAGTAAGGAGAAAGGGAACAAATGTTGAAAGGTATGGTGTTTATTATTGTAGTAAATAAAATGTGTTGCACTTAGTGGTGATGATTCAAAACTTTGTGTTAAAAGCCATGAAATTATATTCTTTAAATGTGTGAATTATATTATAAGTTAATTATACCTTAAAAAGCCAATCAGTATAATCTCCCATATCAACAGTCTAAAGAAGAAAAATCATATTATCCTATTGGTACAGAAAAAACTTCTCACAAAATCCAATGCCCAGTCATAATAAAAACTCAGAAAATGAAGAATAGAGGAGAACTTTCTTATCTTGATACAATCTACAAAAAAATCCGTAACTATCATTATAATTAATGGCAAAATGCAATACTTTCCCCCTAAAGTCAAGAGCAAGGCAAAGATATCCCTCTTACCACTCTTATTTGACATAGTACTAGGAGTTTTAACCAGAGGAATAAAGGAAGAAGAAGAGATAAAAGATATATAGATTGGAAAGGAAATAATATTTACTTACATGGAATTATCAAATATAAACAAAAAGTGGAAGACTATCTCAGTCAAAAATTTCAAGTCTCAAAATAAAAGGAGAAAAATCAGTAGAATTAATTCCCAAATTACATGGAACTGATTCTAAACAGCTCAATGTAAAGGAGTAATTATTAAAAAAAAAAGTACAGTCAAGAAAAACAATATTAAAAAAAAAAAAAGAGCCACACGGGAAGTCCAAGAAAAGCAATATTTAAAAAAGAAAGAAAGAAAAGCAGTATATTGGCAGCAAGAAGCTGAGAAAGGTAGGAAAAAAAATCTAACTGGCTAAGTAAAGAGTTAAGCCCATTGAACAAAAGGATAAACTATGGCAAATACCACATAAAACATATGAAGGCGTAAAACTTGATTTAAAAACGTATAACTAGAAAAACTAAAAAAAATGAAGAGCAAGTTGTAGAAAACAGGGAAAGAGAAAAGTAATGAAATGAATCTGGAATAAGTAAGTATTGATAGAGAAGCTGAAAAAAGTATAAGATTAAAAAGGAAATTTGATAATACAATGCAAATAAACGACATGACTTGAATATATATGAAGTTTATGATTAATAAATGATAATCTATGTAAAGAAATTTGATTAAGAAATGCAGAAGTAATTATATTCTTTTGCCTTAAATTTCTGCCCTTATTTTGGATGACATCAATATGACTTCGGATTCTTTTCTCTCCTATGTTCTCCATTTCTGATTCTCCATACCTGTCTTTAAAATTTAATCATTCTGAAATGGTGGTTTTTCTAACTTCTGAGATTCATCAATTCAGAATTCAGCGTCTCTACCACCAAGTTCCACGGGATCTGTCTTCTGGAGACAGTGGGAAACGTGTACTGAACAAAGGGGGTCTGCTGCTTTTCAACTTGTCAAATTGTTTATCCTGCTGTGCCTCAGCTGCTTCACAAATAAAATATGGATTCATTCGTTCATTCGTTTCTTCATTCAGCAGATAATTATTTAGCGTCTACTATGTCCTAGGCACCATTCTATGTATCTGGAATACATTAGTGAACAAAAGAAAGATCACTGCTGATCCCGTGGAACTCATACATTCTCTAAGGGGGACACACAGAAAAACACCAGATGTAATAGATGAGTAAATTATGCAATATGTTAGTAGGTGATAATGCTATAGAAAAAGAAACAAGAGTGGAATAGGGTAAGGATGAGATGGACGCGAGGGGCCTGGGCCACAGTACAGTTTTATGTTTTATTTTTTTTGTCTTTTTGTCCTTTTTGTCATTTTTTGCACTCGCGGCATGTGGAGGTTCCCAGGCTAGTGGTCTAACAGGAGCTGTAGCTGCCGGCCTACACCAGAGCCACAGCAATACAGGATTGGAGCCACGTCTGCGGCCTACCCCACAGCTCACAGCAACGCGGGATCCTTAACCCACTGAGCGAGGCCAGGGATTGAACCTACAACCTCATGGTTCCTAGTCAGATTTGTTTCCGCTGAGCCAGGACGGAAACTCCCACAATGCAGTTTTAAATAGGGCGATCAGGGTAGGCCAAGTGAGAGGGTGATTTCTGGGCAAAGACTTCAAGGTGAAGGACTTAGCCAGGTGGAAATCTGGGGGCAGCATGTTCCAGGAAGAGTAGCACACTTGGAGCAAAGGTCAAATTTGGGAGCAGATCGTGCAAAGCTTTGTAGGCTGCGTTACAGACTTCAGTTTCACTCTATGTGAAATGAGAAGCCACTGCTGGATTTCCAGCAAGGCCGTGATATTTTCAAAGTTGTGGAGAATCTTTACCGTGGGAAGCATGAATAGGAGCAGAGTCATAAGGAACTGTAGGATCTGGGACATATTTTTGAAGAGGAGCAACCGGAGCGATGGTGATGCCTGCTGGAGGGATTGATGCAGGCTGAGCAAATCGAGGGTAAATATTTCTAGGGTTTCTTGATCTTTGGTGGTCTCTGTTGTGGCTCGAATCCAAAAGCCTCTTCTCTGACATGGTGTTTCTCACAAACCTTACTGCCAGTCCTCCTCTTTAGCTTTGCAGCCCTTGAAGTCTTAGCTTTAGGGAGGAAAAGCAGCCTCATTTTCCAGGCAGCCTATAGGCTGGTTCCTCTTACTTAGGGCTTGGGTGTATATCTCTCTGCTAAATGTTCTCCCTCAGGGCACTGGTCCTAGAGTGAATATGAATGACTCCTATTTGGGGGAAAAACCCTCCTAGTACTTTCAATATTTTCTTTAAAATTTTTTTCATAAGATTAATTTTCTTTCTTTTTTTTTTTTTCTTTTTTGGCCCCTCTACGGTGTATGTGGAGTTCCTGGGCCAGGGGTCAGATCTGAGCCCCAGTTGCTACCTGTGGCACAGCTGCGGCAACACTGGATCCTTTAATTCGCTGTGTGCTGCAAAGATGCCACCCATCCTATTGCCGCACAGCGGAAACTCCAAGCCTTTTTTTTTTTTTAATAAATTTTTCTTAAACTTATATATTACAGTAATTTAAGTTTTAGAAGCAAACCTCATCATTTTGTAGCACTAAGGGTTAATTTTTCTAAGGAGAACATAGACACGTTTCTTCTAGTTTTTAGCAGAATGTTTGAACCTTGAGCAGGAAAAATTCCTCTTAAGGATAAACAGGAAATATGCTTTCTCTATCAATCTTATCTCTTCTCTCTCTCTCTTTTTTTTTTTTTTTTTTTTTTTTTTTTTTTTAGGGCCTCACCTCTGGCACGTGGAGGTGCCCAGGCTATGAGTCTAATCGGAGGTGTAGCCACCAGCAAGGCCAGATCCGAGCCGCATCTGTGACCTACACCACAGCTCACAGCAACACCGGACCCTTAACCCACTGAGCAAGGCCAGGGATTGAACCCATAAGCTCATGGCTCCTAGTCAGATTCGTTTCCACTGTGCCATGGTAGAAACGCCTCTTACTTCTTTATTTTGGGTCATCTGTAGGAATCGTTACGTTTATAGCCGACAGAATGAATTTTTAAAATATTCCAACTGTCCACTAGGACCTGGGTTGAAATTATTAACTGATTTTATTCAGGTCTCTGCATAAGTGTGATAGAGGCACTGGTCCCCATGGTCAAGTTTGCACTAAAGTCATTGCACAGCAAAACCTCCCAAGGCTACATTTTTATGTTTCATTTTCAGACTGTTGGTGCCAAAGGAGCAATTAAAATGTGTGAATAATGTCTATTTCCCTCTGATAAATAATGTGGATGGCCTGCAGTCTGTTCATATTCATGGCAAGGGATTTAACAGCTATTGTGTTAGTAACAATGTGGATGCAAATTATAAACATTTATCATCTCACAGTTTCATGTCATTTTCAAAGCAATGTCAGTTGAAACAGATGCTCTAAACCCCGCAAATAAAACAATCTTTAGATGATTTCTCCACATTCTCCCAAAACAATTTGTCTCTCAGTAACTTCTATTTATTACATCAAATAATATATTATAAAATCTACTAGAAAGTGAATTGTAGTGGATAAAAAGTTTAATGTAATATCATCTAAAATTGATTTCCTCTCTCTCTAGATGCTGTGAGCTATTATTAAAGTATATCAATAACACCTTCCATATGCTGTAATAATAAGTTCCTCTGCATGTTTATTAGCATGTATATTAGGAGGTAAACTACATATATGCTAGTGAAAATTTCCCAATATCGTTATCTATTTATCTCAGAATTTTACAATTGATATTATCTTCACTCCAGAAAATCGCTGATCCTAACAGGAAAGTCCAAAGATTTGAAAGTGTTAAACTCGAGTGGATATTTTGCCAAGGGGGAAAAACTCTTTAAGAATTATTATATAGGGGAGTTTCCGTCATGGCTCAGTGGTTAACGAATCCGACTAAGAACCATGAGGTTGCGGGTTCGATCCCTGGCCTTGCTCAGTGGGTTAAGGATCCGGCGTTGCCGTGAGCTGTGGTGTAGGTTGCAGACGCGGCTCGGATCCCGCTTTGCTGTGGCTGTGGTGAAGGCCGGCGGCTACAGCTCCTGTTAGACCCCTAGCCTGGGAACCTCCATATGCCACGGGTGTGGCCCTAGATAAGGCAAAAAGACAAAAAACCCCAACCCCCCCCACCAAAAGAATTATTATATTGGAATTCCCTTGTGGCGCAGTGGAATTCGAATTCCCTCTGGCATTGTCACTGCAGCAGCTCTGGTCACTGCCATGGTACAGATTTGATCCCTGGCCTGGGAACTTCTACATGCCATGAGAGTGGCCAAAGAAATAAAAAAAACTAAAAAATAAAGGACTATTATATCTCCTAATACAGAAAGTTGGAGGACATGGATCAACAAGCATTGACTAATTTGTTATAAGGCCTTGGCCTAGGCATGTGGGAATACAGAGAAACATAAATCGTGGACTTGACCTCAAGGGGCTTATTATCTAGTTGGCAGGATGGTTAAAGTTAAAACATACAAGAGTCTAATAATTAAATGGATATCAGAGAAGCACATTTTAGGCATTCTGAAAGGAAATATTATTGTGAAATAATCAGGAAAGATTTTATGGAAGAAGTGGAATTAGGCAGAGATTAGGAGAGGTGAACTCTCAATAGGCGAAGATGAGGGAGTGGATAATGTGTTGATGAAAAATGAAGGCAAGAGAAGCTTGGGGAGTAGTGGTGGTAGGATTGGGAGGTGATGAGTTTAGAGCGAGGGATAGATCTATGGCAATGAGAGGAAACAAAGCCTGGTAATCAGTATGCAAAAGGCTAAGGCATTTAGACTCTACTCAGAGGCCCATCTACTATGGGGAGGTTTGCTTCTCGGGAAAGGAGTCAGGCAGAGAAGAGATTAAGTCCCAGCTCCACCACCTATGAACAGTATGTGATTTAGTAATTTAACTTCTTTGAACTTCAATTTGCCTTCTATCCAATGGAGATTATACCCACTAGGCAGCGCTGTGAAGGCTGCATGAAACAGCATTTCCTTGTTACATTATTTGTCACCTCCTCTCCAGTTAATGGGTGGGGCAGGGAGGCTACGTGAGGGCCTGTGAAGAGGAGAATGACCTCATTAAAGGAATGGATGTCGCCTTAGAGGATTAATAGTTTTGGGATGGTGTGCAGGATGAACTGGGGAAGGGGAGCATGCCTGTGTTGGAGGTGAGTGGATCCAGGAAAACAAGTTGATTAGACCACACCCAGGGTCCCAAAGAGCCAGAGTGGCTATGGCCAAACCAGTGGAAATGACGAAGTGATTGTCAGAAGGGAAGACCAAAAGGATTTGGTGAAGATAGAGCCAAATGTGAAAAAGTGAGATTCAGAGGAAAAATCAGTGGACTCCAGGATGAGGAAAGAAGTATTGAACATAGAACAAAGCATTAAGACGTATGTGTTTGGGTGCTTTCTGCTTTGTTCTGCTCTGTCTGCCCAGTGCCCTATCCTACCCTTTCCTTGGGGTTAGCGCTTCTCGCCCTTTGATGGCATGTCTGTATCTGGCAAATCAGAGCCCTTTATTGTCTTGGCACAACGATTGGTCTGGAGGCGAGCATGTCATAAGGCTGGGCCACCCAGAGTCCTTCCCCAGGATTTTTCTACCTGAGGATAAATCAAGTCCTCTTACCTCTCTGAATATAGAAGCTAGAAGGATCTCTAGAGCAGGCTGATGGCAGGAATGTGTGAAGCCAAACGGAGACCACAGGGGAGTAGAGGAGAAGCAGAAGGATGGATTCAGAGGTTGACGATGTTATTAATTTCATTTCCCAAGATCCACAGAATTGCCCCGATTTCTATAGGATTCCTTGTGAAATTTCTGTGAACTTCGATCCCTCAAACAAGTCCTCTTCTGTTTAAGCTGGGTTGTGCAAGAGACACCACTAGATCTGACTTCAGAAAAGTTAAAGTTCGTATAAGCCAAAATATTATAAACAAAACCAAGTCGAATAAACTGGGAAACATTCCCAGTTGGAAACAAAAACAATATGACAAAAAAGAAACTCTTCTGATTGCATGGAGAGAGGTTATATGTCAACAAGAAAATATTGGAGTTTCCTGCTGTAGCACAGTGGGTTAAGAATTGGACTGCAGCAGCTCAGGGCCCTGTGAGGTGCAGGTTCAATCCCGGCCATGGGTGTGGCCATAAAAAAAAGAAAAAAACCTCAAGAAAATAATAACATTCCAAGAAAAAAAAAAGAGCAGAGACCATGAACAGCCCATTTGCAGAAGAAGAAACAGAGTCAATAAATAAGAATCTGCTTCAAAAACAACCACAGAAGTATAAATCAAAACAGCAAGATATGATACTTCACTAATCAAACTGCAAGGTGAAAAATACAGTAAAAATGCTTGGATCAAAAGTAAGTGTATGCTGTTTTACTGTTCTTGAGGACTCCTCTGCTTAATGTATCAAGAGCTTTAAAAATGTCCACAACTTTTGATTGAGCCTGTGCATATTTTTCGTTTGCTTGTTTGTTTATTTTTGTCTGTGCCCATGGCATGTGGAAGTTCTGGGCCAGCGACTGAACCAGAGATTGAATCTGTGTTCCTGTGCCACGGCTGTGACAATGCTGGATCCTTAACCCACTGTGACACATGGGAACTTCCCACAATTTTCCTTTTCTTTCTTCCTCCCTCCCTTCCTTCCTTTCTTTCTTTTTCATGGGGTGGGCATGCGTCTGTGACATATGGAAGTTCCTGGGCTAGGGATCGAATTGTTGCTGCAGCTGCCAGCCTATAGCACAGCCACAGCAAATGCCAGATCCGAGCCACATGTGCGACCTAAGCCATAGCTTGCAGCAACACCAGGTCTTTAACCCAGTGAGCTAGACCAGGAATCAAACCCACATCCTCATGGATACTAGTTGGATTCTTAACCCACAACAGGAACTCCGACTTCCCACAACTTTTGATTGAAATATTCTTCTTCTAGGAATGATCTTAAGGGTATAATCAAAGATGTGCACAAAGATATATATCCGAGGTTATTAATGGCAATGGTGTTTATAATAGCCTAACTGGAAATGTAAAATTGAGTGATAGTTGAATAAATAATGAGGAGTAGGCAGTCATATGATGAAAAATTATGAGCCAAAATAAACCTTGTTTTTGGAAAATATTTTTTGACCTGGGAAATTCTCCCTATATAATATTAATGGAAATCAAGTAGGATGCAAAATGATGTAATATGGTCCCAGTTATTATTATTTTATGTGTGTGTACATGTATATGTGTATTAGGGTATGTAATGGGACTTTTTCTAATGTCTGGAACTGAGTATTTGATAAATGGTATCCTTTCATTCTCAAGAAAGGGGTTAGACGCAGTCTCATGGTATTTAAATTCAAAAAAAGAAAAAAGAAAAAGGAAAGAAGTATAGCAGCCACCACTACTCTCAGGAATAGTCCATATGAGATTTCTTAGGAAGGATTACTTGAAGTAGATTTATAGGAGTAGAATGTGCTTTTCGGCATAGACCCTGGTGCCGGATGCTGCCCTGGAGGTACCTAAAGCTGAGATGTTGACTGGTGGAGTCCACGATGCTCGGCCTAGAGGGAGGAGGTGGCAGTGGAACACAGGCCTTACTTTTGCCCTTGGGATAAGAGTATGTGCACTTTCCCATGGGGTGTGTGTGGTGGGGCAAAGAGAATGAAAGACCAGATCATTCATTACCTTCTCCGCTCCAAGTACGTGAGCTACAGAAAGGCCTGGGCTCAGGGCAGAGAGACGCACTGACTAGATCTAGATCTAATAGAACTTTTCATTCCTGCACATAAAACAGTTCCACCATCTGAAGGTGACAGAAAGGAAAGCCATGGGTGCTTGGATCATGGGCAAGGACAAGCGGACGGAGAACTGATCAAGCTTGATGGCAAAGGTGGAAAAGAAAAATCAAGCTGCTTCATCTTTGTGCTCCACTTTGCCATCCTGTTTAATCACCTCTCCTAAACACATGCATCAACATTGGGGCAAAAAATACCTGAAAATGTTATCTGACATCCTCTTTGAGTGGTGAATGTGGAGGTACTTTTTAATGCTTTTTAAATATCTATTTCTGCATTTTTCAAATTTTACAAAATGTATACTTTTCTGGAATAACAAAAGACATAAAAAAAAAAGAAAGATAGGGAGAAAATGGCTCAAAAGAAATGAGAAACACCAAGATCAAGGCTTTAAAAGGGAAATGAACCATCGCCTAATTAGCTTAATGAGCGTTCTGTATCTGGATTTCTGTTGAAATGACTTTATACCTCACCCTCTTTTCACATTCATGTCACCACTCTAGTGCCGAGCCTTCCTGCTCCCTCTCAGAAGACTGAAGTGACATTATAATTCATGTATTTTTCTCCTATCAACTTCCACCCTACTGATGGGACCGTCATCTCTAAACACCTCCTCTTTGGAGTTCCCGTCGTGGCGCAGTGGTTAACGAATCCGACTAGGAACCATGAGGTTGCGGGTTCGATCCCTGCCCTTGCTCAGTGGGTTAACGATCCGGCGTTGCCGTGAGCTGTGGTGTAGGTTGCAGACGCGGCTCGGATCCTGCGTTGCTGTGGCTGCGGCGCAGGCCAGTGGCCACAGCTCCGATTAGA
>PVHT020000283.1:3392224-3415632 GCA_004024745.2 Catagonus wagneri | reverse complement strand
AAAAAAAAAAAAAAAAAAAAAAAATAAACACCTCCTCTTTGGATTCTTTCATTGCTTCCTGATTTTCCCAAAACAACCCTTCAACTTCCATCAAGGACAATTTCTTTATAGTCTCATCAGGGTTGAGCTTAACCCTATGTGGGCTCTTGTCAGTTTCCAGCATTCCAAAGTGACCTCTCAGTCTATTCAAATTATAACTGTTTCCTGGAGCTCATCTCAGTTCCCATATTTCAGAGGGCAAAAGGCACTTGGTTTGGAGGTTGGTTACATGTGAAACAGAATTCTCTGCTTTTTTGTGCGTATAACATTGAATTTATCTGAAGATTTACAAATTCTCCAAGTAATGGGGCCATGCAGGATACTTCTGTGTACATATCCTCATGTCACATACAACATTGTTTAGCACATAGTAGTCTCAGGTAACACTGCTGAATTGATTAAATCTAAATAGTTTTCACAAAACTAATCTGTTAATTCATGACCCAAACTACTAGGATTCTGCCACTTAAAATAGTCCCGCTGGGTTCCTTTCCTGAATCTTGTAAACTTTCAGCCTTCTTTCTTTTCATTTGTGGTGGTTGGTCATGTGAAACTAATTTGATGTCATAATATCTAATATGTAGAATAAGAGAGTGGACTTCAATAAAACAACTCTTATTTAAATCCATTTGAAAATTTTAAATGAATTTGTACTTTTGTATTACCTCTGCCATTTAAAAATTACTTTTTTTGAGCCTCCTAACAATAGTTACTAAAAATATAGAAAACCTTTCACTGTTTTCCCTACTTGAGCAAAACATTTTTCTCTTGACCTTTCTGAACATATCCAAGAGAGAGAGGAAAAAAAAAAGAGGCTCCTACTTGTTTTCTCCATACTTAAATTTTTTTTGTAAGTAAATTTACCCTGACTCAACACAAGCCAAGGATTAATTAAAGTATGAGAGAGAGGTGGGGGGAGATTGGATATAGACAAAGGTCAACTTTTCTCTGAAGTCTACAATAGGGCCATGTCCAATGGTACTGACATACAACATTTCTGTGGGCTGAGTAGTTCAGAATCCATGATATAGAGTATTAAATTTGATTTGACCTCATTAACAAACAGTGCTGATCACAATACTGATTTACTTTGGTTTTTTAATTTTTTAAAAAAATTCCTTATTTAACCTCAGTAGAAACCCAGTGACACATTTTCTTTAGTCCCCATGCCTTCTTCCACTGGAACCCCCAACTCCATTGCCCTTGGCAGCAACAATGCTATAGATCAAGCCTGTCTGATGTGTTGAAGTTCAGGGAAGCAGCCTGAGTCTCTGGAGGACCCTAAAACCCAGAGGCATCTTGGCTCTTCCATCCCCAACCCCTCTGAATTCTTCCTCCTGTGTAGCCTTGGTTTCACTGCCCAGAGTCCCACCCTTCCTGCTCCCTAGCCCCTTTCTTAAAAACACAACTCTCTTAACTTTTGGCGTTTCCCTTCCGTTGGGTTGGCATGCTGTGGAAGGTAAAAGCCAGGCTGTTCATGCCAGTGGCAGAGGCAGAGGTGTGTTCATGGCTGGAACTCAGAACTCATTTAACCATAGAAACCGAGATGTACTATTAGGTAGGTTCTAGACTACCCTTAGAACTCCAGTTGAGGTATGTGAGTCAGACGGACTTGTGTGAGTTCTCCCGGGCATCCCCCTGCCCCTTTAAGTTTGTTTCCATAGGAAAATCGCTTGACTTCCAAACAACTGACCATAAATTGTCTTTGTGTAGAGGGAGTCTGAGGGGTGTAGGCTTATGTTGTTTGCCCACTGTGACCTGTGACAAGTTTGGGTCCCTTTGAGGGGCTCAGCCCTCTCTATCCTTACTCAAGGCCGAAGACTTCTGGGGAAACAAGGAACCAACTTGGAGTGAGCACCAGAAAGGGAAATGACAGGCCTGACTCGGAGAGGGTGCACGTGAACTTGATGGAAGGACCACGGCTGGGGCAGGACGGGCAGGAGCCTCAGGGAAGAGGTGGGTGAAGGTGGGTGAAGGTTTCCAGAAGGTCTTTTGGACCAGCCCCTAGAGATGGTAACTGCATTATATTGTTTCTATTGACTTGTGCCAGAGTTACTGGTGGGGGCTTATGGTAAAAAAGCAAGTGGAGCAAAGAATTATATCTTCAGCATTCTCTAAGTAATGGGAGATCAGGAATAGCTATCTTGTGGCCTGGAAATAGAGTACATTACAGGTAGGTGTGTGTGTGTGTGTGTGTGTGTGTGTGTGTGTTTATGGCATTAACCTGATCAGTTGGAACAAAATTACTTTGTAGCTACAGCCAAGGCAACTCCAACCTAGTGATGGCAGAACGTGTGACAGTACCAGTAGCTAAAGCTTGAACCCTTATGAAATGATGAAAGAACTGAAGCCACCATAAAGAGGGGGAAGAATGTTCACTGTCATTGATGAATCAGTGGTGGGGGGCAGGGGGCATAGGATCAGAAAGAAGAGAGGTTCGAGAGCACCGGGGTCCAGAGATTGAGATGGAGTGGTCTTACCGAGGTTTAGCAAATAATTACTGATCTGGTGGCTCTTTTCATTGTGTCCTGGGGAAACCCGGCTGCTTTTATATACCCCCTTGGTATTTAGCAGAGTATCATGTATAGTAAAATAAGCCTCAATAAATGTCACCCTGAACAAAACTAAATATAATTAATGTAATAAAACCAAATAAACATTTTGAGGTTCAGGCAAAAGTCAAAAAGTTTTATTGATGCAATACTGAAGACACACTGTGTAGGTTTGGAAACTGATTTCAGCCTTTGTTTTTTTTATTATAATAACTATTGAGTGTGCCTATCCAGGCTTTGCCTTCAGAGGAGCCGGATAGAATTAGGAAGAGAAACCAGCCTTTACTGAGGCAGTTAACATTAGTTTTATGGTCTTTGAAAGCGGTTTGCTAGGGCCCTAAGCCCTCTGTCCTAACAGAGAATGTGATAGATGATAAAGTGAAGGACTTGCTGATGGCAGAACTCAGTGGCAGTGGTGGTGGTGGTGCCTGATAGGAAGGGATTTTTGCTGAGGGGTGTAATGTCTATTTTGGCCACTGACCCCTGTAGTTGGTTGGAGCTGTCATTCTAGAATCCTTTCTTCCCACTACCCTTGATAGTTAAATGATCATCACCCATTCGTAATGATGTTGTCTCTAAATATTCCTTGGATCCATCTCCTTTACCCCAATTCTACTCTCACTACCTTAGTATTAACCCTTGCTTGGGGTTTTGCAACCCCTGCTGATTTCTTGCTCTTCCAGCCTCTACGTCTAATTGTTTGCACAATTCTTTTTTTTTTAATCACTTATCACATATTGCTTTATATTGATATTTGACTCTTCATGAGTGTGCCCTACCTCTGTCACAAAATTCCAAACTCTATGTGGATGAGGATCAAGCTTCAAGTCCCCGGCTGCACCTAGCATGTTATCTTGTTTATGGAGGGTACTTAGCACACGTGTGTAGATTTCCTTCTGTTGGATCCATTCTCGAGTCCCAACAGCCCCACATATTGGTGAGCTTTCCATGAAAGGGTTCAAAGAAGACAAGGTCAGTAAATTTAAATTTCCAAATGTAAAATTTATTCGAGGTCAAATCCATCAATTCCCACAAAGGGGGATAGTCAGTTTTGTGAGGTGCCTAGCAACAGTCTCAGGTTCTACTGAGTAAGTCCTAGGAGTCTGTGACTCTTGTGTCAATGAAAATTATAATTACTGAGTACAATTACAATGCTGTGGAAATCATGAATATTATAATTCATGCATCTGTAAAACTGCCATTTCAAGGCTCATGAAAGATACAAGCTCAAGACAAAGGAGAACAAGAAAACCTTGGAACTAGATTTCCGGTCATGATAAAGAAGTTCCTTTAAGACAGTTTGGGATTGTAATTTTCCCTTTATATATATATGCTTATTTATTTTTGAGTGTTTCACCTTAAATTGAAGTTCATGAACATAGAAACTCTTCTGGTACTTCTGTATATTATATCTTTCTGCTCTCAAGATTCTCATCTGTTTTCATGACTTCATTATGATTATAATGAGAACTTTAGTCAGTGCCCTGATCATCTTGACATATAAGCAGTTTTTCTTCTAAAGTCTTAGGTGTAAGTTCCAGTTTATTTATTCTCCCATAAAAGTTAGTATTCTTTCTATTGTAAATAACATTTGTTGGCTCATCAATGTTGAAAGTGTAGGGCTAGATCAAGCTTCAGGCACAGCTGAAGAGCTAAAAAGATGTCATAACTGCTTGGCTTCTTAACATCTTCCTTTTCTGTCAAGTGTTGCCTTTAGTCCTAGTCTTCATGCAGTAGCAAAATTGTTACAACAGCTCAGGCCCTGTAGCTCTTTAAGTTTCAAGACAATGGGAATGAGTAACGCTCCTTCCTAAAAGTCCCAGCCAGCGGATCTCACTGGCTCTCAGCGGTTTTGTGCCCACACATAAACCAATCACCATGGCCACTATTTACTTGAACACGAAGAGAAGGCATGGTAGGTACCCCTTCCAAGGGTGTAAACTGCTCCACCAGAATCTCATGGACAAATTGTGTGTGTGTGTGTGTGTGTGTGAGAATTGGCATTAACTTTGTAGAAACCTGTCTGCTGAACTCTCAGGAGCTATCGACCTTGTTGACCACTTCCTCTTTCAGTAATACATTTCCTTGGATTTTGTGATGCCCTAGTCTCCCGTTTCGCTGGTTCTTCTTTTATCTTGTCTCTCTCTCCTTTCTCTGGCCATTAAAAATTCAGGCCTCTCAAGACTAGGTCTTAGGCACTCTCCTTTTTTTTGTTTTTGTTTTTATTGTTTTGTTTTTCTTCTTTTTAGGGCCGCACCTACAGCATATGGAAGTTCCTGGACTAGGGGTTGAATTGGAGCTGTAGCTGCTAGCCTACACCATGGCCACAGTAATACAGGGTCGAGCTGTGTCTGTGACCTACACCACAGCTCACGGCAATGCTGGATCCTTAACCCACTAAGTGAGGTCAGGGATCAAACCTGCGTCCTCAAGGACACTGTGTTGGGTTCTTAACCCGCTGAGCCACAGTGGGAACTCCATAGGCACTCTTCTAAATGGTCTCTATGCTAGGTGATTTCATTTATACTCAAGGCTTTCATGACCACATAAAACCGTAGGACTTCAAATTTTCTCTGAAAGCCAAAGGAAATTTTGGCGGCTCTAGGTCTGTGTCCAGCTGCCCACTGACCTTTCTATTTGGTTCTCTTAAAGTCAATTCAAATTCAACGTGTTCAAAACTACGTCTTCTGTCTCCCAAATAAGCCAGTTCTGAGCAGGTTTATTGTTTTCCGATATGTTCTCTGCTGAACTGAATCTATCCAGTTCTGCAAGTCAGAAATGTAAGCACCACCTTTATCAGGGCTTTCACCCTCACTCCCCACTGCTTAGCTCATCTATCATCATGTGCTACAAATCTTGCTTCCTCAATTATCTCTCAAATCCTTCCACTTCTCTCCACCTCTGTTGCTAACTCCTTAGGCCAAGCCATTAGCTTCTATCACCTAATTACTGTACAACTTCTCAACTCACTTTCAATGTGTTTCTGCCTTCTTTCAATCTATTTTTCTTAAAAAAAATTTTATGGCTGCATCTTTGGCATATGGAAGTTCTCGGGCTAGGGATTGAATCTGAGCCACAGCTGCAACGTACACTGCAGCTGTGGCAATGCTGGATCCTTTAATCCACTGTTCTGGGGATTGAATCTGCACTCCACAGCAGCTGAATCCACTGTTGTTGGGTTCTTTTTTTTTTTTTTTTTTGTCTTTTGTCATTTTAGGGCCGCATCCGTGGCATGTGGAGGTTCCCAGGCTACGGGTCTAATCGGAGCTGTAGCCACTGGCCTACGCCGCAGCCACAGCAACGCAGGATCCGAGCCGCGTCTGCGACCTACACCACAGCTCACGGCAACGGCGGATCGTTAACCCACTGAGCAAGGCCAGGGATTGAACCCACAACCTCATGGTTCCTAGTCGGATTTGTTAACCACTGAGCCATGAAGGGAACTCCTGTAGTCAGATTCTTAACCCACTGTGCCATGACAGGAACACCTCATCTGCTTTTTAATTTTGTAGTTAGAGTGCATTTTTTCAAAATGCAAGTTCAGTGATTCTCTGTATTGAAGATACAGAATTAAATCCCTACCACGGTCTACAAAACTTTGCTAATGTGACTCTTTCCCATCTTCTCGTCACCGTAACTCCGTACTCCCCTCTTGCCCTTTGCATGCCATCATAGTGGTTTTCTTTTACTTTCTTGACACACCATGGTAGACACAATAATGACCCTCCAAAAATGTCCACACCCTACTCACCGAAACCTCTGAATGTGACTTTGCATGGCGAAAGGAACTTTGTAGCTGGGATTAAGTTAGGGATCTTGAGATGGGAGAGTAGTCTGTATCATGCAGGTGGTCCCAATATAATCAATCACAAGCGTCCCCATAAGAGTAAAGCAGGAGAACTGAAGGCAGAGAAGGACGTGTGATGATGGAAGCAGAGGTCTGAGTGACAGGAGGAAGGGACTGTGAGTCAAGGGACTGGCAGCTGGAAGAGGCTGAAGACAGAGCCTCCTCTGGAGCTTCCAGAAGGCATACGGCCCTATCGACAGACATCTCAGTTTTAAGATTTCAGAACTGTAAGTGAAGAACTTTGTTTCATTTTAAGTCATTTAAATTTTGGTAATCTGTCACAGCGCCAATAGTGAAGCAATACACACATACCGGAGCTGTGTATCTTCAGTTTGTCCTTCCACATTTATTCTCCACTCTTCGTTGTGCTGTTGCTCTGTGCCCCAGGGCTGATCTGTGTGTTCTATGTCACTGAGACCTCTTACCTTCTGACCTGGACTGGGCTTGGCCAATGGGAGATACACACAGGAGATTGGAGGACAGAAGGAATGTGAAGTGGGCTATTTATATCCACCTGTCGGGTTTCTGTGGGCTGGTTGCACTCCCTCGACTGAGGGCCCCAGCTCCCATCAGATGGCTCTACCACACAGCTACCTGTTCCATGTCCCAATAATTACTTTACTCCCCTGTGCTGTCAAGCTGGGGTGGGGTGGACGGGCTGTGCTGGTGGGGGTAGTGGCGGTAACGGTGGTGCCTGACTCCTTGTGGTTGCTAGCCTAGGGCACTGCACTATTCGGTACTATTTTTCCTGTACCCTGGCCTAAACACTTTTTAAAATTTTCCCAGGTCAAAGAGGCCATCTTTGCCCCGACAGGATGATGACTATACAGACCTCATTCTTTCCTCTTCAGCCTCAGGGTCTTTGTACATACTTCTGCCTTTGCTGGGAAAGCCTTTCTTCCCATCTGTGCTCTCTTCTCGTAATAATCTTCAGATTCTTTTTTTTTGTCCTTTTTGTCCTTTTTATGGCCGCACCTGTGGCATATGGAGGTTCCCAGCGTGGGGGTCGAACTGGAGCTGTTTTCGCCAGCCTACGCCACAGCCACAGCAATGCGGAATCCCAGCCGCATCTGTGACCTACCCCACAGCTCGTGGCAACGCCGGATCCTTAACCCGGTGAGCGATGCCAGGGATCGAACCCGCAACCTCATGGTTCCTAGTCGGATTCATTTCCGCTGCGCCACGATGGGAACTCCTAATCTTCAGATTCTCAAATAGCACTTCCTTTAGTCTTTCCTTCTGGCAGATGAAGTTAGGTGTTAAATAATCTCATAAACCTATGTGTCTATACTCCTTATCAGTTATAGTTGTTTATGAGTTCATCTGATTAATATTTATCTTTCCTTCCAGAGATGCATTATCCTCTATCGTAGCCACTAATCATTTGTGGCTATTGAGCACTTGGTATGTGGCTAGCTTAACCAACTAACTGGCCTTTAAATTTTTTTTAATTTAAGAACTAATCAAGTTATCAAAAAAATTTTAAGTATGTGTGGAACAGCTTAGGAACATGAACCCACTCAACAACAATTTATGAAATCTAAAAATAGATAATTTTCTGATGAAAATTTAGTGTCTGAAAAAAGATAGTTTGTAAGTATAAAACACACACTGAATTTCAAAGACAATACAAAAAGAATGTAAAATGTGTCATTAATGATTTTAAAATATTGATTATATGTTGGAATGATAATATGTGGCTCTATTGAGCCAAATCAAATATACTGTTAGAACCAATGTCACTTTTACTTTTTACTGTTTCTAAACTAGAAAATTTAGAATTCCATATGTGGCCCACCTTGTTATTTCTCTTGGTAAGTGCGTCTCTAGAGCATCAAGTTCAAGAGGGCAGTTTTCTCACCCTTGTTTCCCTTTGCATACTTGCCTCATGCTTTTCAGAAGATACTCCTCAAATATTTACACACGAGTGAACCAGTGGAAAAGTGTGTTTAGTCTAACAGTGCAGAGTAGCCTTAGGGACCATCTCTCCTTGAGTATCTGTGGATTTCTAGTCTGCATCACTATTTTTTTTTCCTTTTCGGCTACCCCGAGGCACATGGAGTTCCTCTGCCAGGGACAGGCAGGGATCCGATCCAAGCCCAGTTGTGAACCACGCCCTAGCTGTGGCAACGCCAGATCCCCAACCCGGTGTGCCAGGCTGGGGATCAAACTCGAGTCCCAGGGCTCCAGAGATGCTGCCAATCCTGTTGCGCCACAGTGGGAACGGCTGTGCCACTCTGCAGTTTAAAAGCCAAAGTTTTAGGGA
Source organism: Catagonus wagneri (assembly GCA_004024745.2). NCBI lineage: Eukaryota > Metazoa > Chordata > Mammalia > Artiodactyla > Tayassuidae > Catagonus > Catagonus wagneri. The sequence continues at coordinate 3,406,928 of PVHT020000283.1, read as the reverse complement.
CAATCGTGATAAAACCTATACATTTATTTATTTATTTATTTATTTTTTGCCTTTTGTCATTTTAGGGCCGCACCTGCGGCATGTGGAGGTTCCCAGGCTAGGGGTCTTATCGGAGCTGTAGCCACTGGCCTACGCCATGGCCACAGCAACGCAGGATCCGAGCTGCGTCTGCGACCTACACCACAGCTCACGGCAACGCCGGATCGTTAACCCACTGAGCAAGGCTAGGGACCGAACCCGCAACCTCATGGTTCCTAGTCGGATTCGTTAACCACTGCGCCACGACGGGAACTCCAAAACCTATACATTTAATGAGGTCCTGTTTTGTTTCTGTCTTGGAAGTTAAGATGCCTACAGCTTGATATGCCTAGTAGCTGTGTTTTAGCAACTGCAAGCTAGACCTTATCTAGTGATGGGGTATGATTGTGTTAGTGGTGGTAGAGCAAACTTTGCTGCACTTGACAGGAAGCAGACTTCTAAGTGGTTTTAAGAGAGGTGAGAGCCAGCTGTACCAAAAGGTCTCCTGACACTCACATGTGAGAATAAACCAGGGCTACTCCCTGCCAGCTATGCTCCATTCCCTATAAAGGCCATGTTTCCTTTTTGTGACTCTCTCCTCCTTTCCCCCTCGAACATCATACTTGTCATGTTACTCTGGTTTCTCTCAGCCTAATCTCCCAAGACCCACCATCTAACTGGGGGTGCTTATTTTGTGGACAGAAGGCTTTTTCTTTTTCTTTTTCTTCTTCTTTTTTTTTTTTTTAGGGCTGTAGAAGTTCCCAGGCTAGGGGTCGAATGGGAGCTGCAGCTGCTGGGGTACACCACAGCCACAACAACGCCAATCCACTGAGCGAGGTCAGGGATTGAACCTACATCCTCATGGATACTAGTCGGGTTCATTTCCACTGAGCCACGATGGGAACTCCTGGCTTTTGCTTTTTTGAATGGACTCTTGAAAGGGAGATGGGGCAGTTTGGTTTGGGCCAAGAAATAGATCATCTGATTTTCGTTGGAAATCAACCATGTAAATCAGACTTCTGCATTTGGGTGACAGAGCCCCATCTTTTTAGCCCCAAGCACCTTTTTCCCACTTGTAGAATGTCATCCTCCCAGGTAGCTTATCTCTTGTCAAACCCTCCTCTCTCTGAGAAGAAATACGTACAGACACAGGCAAGGTAGTGATTTCACATCTTTATGATTAAGGTCCCTTGAATGTTCACTCTGCCTGTCTGAATGGTGATGTGCTAAGTTCTGAGTCACTGGGAGCCCAGTCGGCTGCTCTGCTCAGCTCCTTGCATTTTTCACAGATTTTACACGAGCCGAACCCAACAGCTTATTTTCATTCATTCCATCTTTACATTTCCTTTAGAGCAATGACCTACTTAAGTGAAAGGGAAATACAAACCCCCAAGGAGACTGGCTGACAGCTGTTTCCTGGGTAAGAATTAGGTTGGGCATGTGTCTGAGACAAGCTTATGAGCTCTAAGAATCGTTTGGCTGAGGATGGGAGTGGAAAAGAAGGGTCTGAAGGTTGAAAAAAGAGCGTTAGGCACAAGTGTTCCTGGGGAAGTGATTGGAAACTGGTGCTGGCAGGGAGTGTGGGGTAAGAGTTTCTCAAGGACAGTTTCCATGCTCTGTTTAGTCTCTTCCCTCAGTTTCTTGCTCAGAAGCTCTACTCCCAAGGTCATGGTTCTAAAGAATGTCGGTGTCCAGATAGAGCAGAGGAAGCCAAACCATTATTAGAAATAAAACACACTTTTGGTAGGCAGGAAATGATGGCACAGTTTGGAAGATTATTTCAGGTCGAAAGATAACAGGTAGAAACAGCTTTAGACCGAGAGTGGGGACACTGGAATTTTTATCTTGAATTTTCCAGGAACTGGCTGTGTACATTAAAGTCATTTTGACTCCTCTAAGCCTCACTTTTCTGTAAACTTGTGGTTCAGACTTAGATCATGGCTAAGGTGCCTTTAGCTATATTCTTGAAAATAAGGAAATTAATATCCTTGAAAAACATAAAATGATTTACCTACTGGCTAATTTTGCCAATAATCATTTTACTTAGGAAAACTTATTTTCCTAAGTAGACTGATTTATGATTCATCCTCCCCCCCACTTCTTTTTTCTGACGGAGGTTTTAGTAGGCTGGCCAAAAGGTAGGGCATAGGAAAGATCAAAGAGCTAAATAAACCCAAGACCAGACAATGGCCTCTGAATTGTGGACAGCTGATTGGCTGTGGACTTTTGGTGCCCTCTGGTACGAATCATTGGCCTCATCAGCCCGGGCATCCAGTCCCATGAGGCCATTCTTTTCTCATCTATTTGTTTGGTGTGTGGGAGGGCCACCTACCTCTGTGACTAACAGCCCAGAATCTCCTGACTGAGCCCTAATGCGCACGCATGCTGTTTTCAGTCAATTGTAGTGGTGTGAATGGAGTGGGCACTGAATAATGTTTGATGCTAAATTCCACACTTAACCGTCTGCTGTTTATTAGAGGAGCTGTCACAACTAGTTAGAGCAGATCAAAGGACTCTTAGGTCAGTTTATAAGCTTAAACTTAAGTGTTAGAAAATTTAGCTTTAAGAGAGACTGGAATCCATCTAATCTAATACCAACACTTTAGAGATAAAGTGAAGATGAAATGACTTGCCCAGAGTTATAAGTTACTGTGAAATCAAGACTTGAAAATACTATCAGATTCTCAAGTCTGTGTTCTTTCTGCTGTAATCTACTGCTTACATAAGAATCTGAGTATAGGAGTTCCCTGGTGGCCTAGTGGTAAAGGATCTGGTGTTGTCACTGCTGTTACTGCTGTGGTGTGGATTCAATCCCTGGCCGAGGAATTTCTGCATGCCCCTGGGATGCCCCCCCCACAAAAGAACCTGAGTATATTTTAAATATGGTTAATCTTGTATAAGATTTGAGTATTTTAAAAACAATTCATTTTAAATATGCAATGCATGCAGTACAAAATTTAAAAGACAAAGGGTTTACAGTGAAAATTTAGTCTCCTGTTCATTGTGGAGGGGTAGTTCCTGTCGTGGTTCAGTGGTAATGCACCAGACTAGTATCCATGAGAATGTGGGTTCGATCCCTGGGCTCACTCAGTGGGTTAAGGATCTGGCGTTGCCGTGAGCTGTGGTGTAGGTCACAGATAATGGCTTAGATCTGGTGTTGCTGTGGTTGTGGTGTAGGCCGGCAGCTACAGCTCCAATTTGACCCCTTAACCTTGGAACTTCCATATGCTGCAGGTGTAGCCCTAAAAAAAGGCAAAATAAAATAAAGTTTGTAGATAGTTCTAACTTTTCTTCTTTCAGATGACTATCCAGTCAACTTACTAGCTGAGAAGTTGTGTTTCCCTTATTTGTGCTTCTGTTTTGGAGTTTTCTTTTTCTTTTTTTTCTTTTTTTGGTTTCCTTTTGTCTTTTTAGGGCTGCACCCACAGCATATGGAGGTTCCCAGGCTAGGGCTCTAACAGGAGCTGTAGCCGCCGGCCTTCGCCACAGCCACAGCACTGCCAGATCTGGGCCAAGTCTGTGACCTACACCACAGCTCACAGCAATACCGGATCCTGAACCCACTGATTGAGGCCAGGAATCGAACCCGCCACCTCATGGTTCCTAGTAGGATTGGTTTCCACTGCACCATGATGGGAACTCCAGAATTTTCATGTTTGTTCTTGCTTGATTTTTTCTCCTGTATTAACTTGAGAATCAGCTTGCACATTAAAAAAAAAAAATGTTGGTTTTTAAAAATGGGATCATGTTAAATTTATAGATTAAGGGGATTTGACAGTGTTATGAAGTCTGCTGAAAGTCTTCAGGACAAACTTTCCTGTTTGATAAAAAGAAGCATGGAAAGAGGTCCTATCCTTTCTGCCTTTTAAGGCTGCTCTGTGAGGGTGCGGCTATCACACCTTCAAACAACACACCTTACCTCACAGCTTGCACTAAAATACATTCCAGTCATACTGGCCTCTTTAATGTTTCTTCAACGCAACTGATAATGTTCTCCCTGCTCAGAACACTCCCTATCTCAGTTACCTGCATGGCTCTTTCACCTGCCTCAAGTGTTTGTGCAAATGCCAATATCCCCTTGAGCTTACCCTGACCCACTCAATTTAAAATCACTCTTGCCCCACTCCCAGCTCTCCTAATTTTTTTTTTTTTTAGGGCCACATGTGCAGCAGGCTAGGGATCAAATCGGAGCTACAGCTGCTGGCCTGCACCACAGCCACGGCAACACTTGATCTGAACCACAACTGTGATCTACACTATTTTATTCACTGCTGTATCCCAAATGCCTGAAACTGTGCCTGGCTTATAGGAAGTGTTCAATCAGTATTTAATTGAATTAAATAAGGTATCTATCCAATAGGAGATTTTTATTAAGAATAGACATTGTATTTTTATAAATATAAAATGCCTTTTTATCATCCATGGAAAAATCGTATGACTATTTTCTATTTTTATTCCAGACGTGGGAATTATATATTACATTTCCTAATAGTAGAACATCTTTGCATTCCTGGAGTCAATGCCACTTAGTCATGTGTTATTCTTCTATAAGTTGCTTGATTTTATTTGCTATCATATGTATTATATTTAGATTTTTGAGTTGATACAAAAAGCGAGATTAGTGTAAAGTTATAACATATTTGTTTGGCTTTGTTGTCACTGTTATGCTAGCTTCAATAAATGATTCGAATACCCCAGACACTGCTTTTTTTTAATGTTTTGGAATAGTCCATGTAATATGGACTTTATTCTTTCTCTGATGTATAGTTACTTATACATTCTCATGAATATAATCTCTGGGTCCTCAAATTTTTTTTTGTTACGCTTAGTATTTTTTAAGGTAATAATATTTTCACTTACAAATTCCAAATTAATCTACAAAATTAAGCTAACTAATCTAACTGCCTCAGAAACAAATCATCTCACACCACACGTTCTTTTTAACCAAGTTTCAATTAACTGGAAAGTTTGGGTAATACTGCTCTTATGAACCAAACTACCTTCTTTCCTTTCCTCCCTACTTCCCTCCCTTCCTTTCCTTTCCCTTTTTTTGAAGTGATCAGGTGTTGGCTCCAGTATTAGCTTTATTTTTTACATAGACACACCAAAAAAAAAAAAAAAAAAAAAAAAAACCAAACCAGGAGTTCCCATTGTGGCTCATCTGGTTACGAACCTGACGAATATCCATGAGGATGCAGGTTTGATCCCTGGCCTCGCTCAGGGGGTTAAGAATCCCGTGTTGCTGTGAGCTGCAGTGTAGGTCACAGACGCAGCTTGGATCCTGCATTGCTGTGGCTGTGGCATAGGCTGGCAGCTGCAGCACTGTTTCGACCCCTAGCCTGGGAACTTCCATATGCTGCCGGTGCCACCCTAAAAAGCAAACAAAACAAAACAAAACAAAACACCCCCCAAAACGAAAGCCCCAAGCCCAACCCCTAAACTATGCATTTTCATACTTGAAAGTGCATACCATCTTAAAGTTATAAATTCCTTGTCTTCTAGATGATAAATAAGAGGCCCAGAAAGTTCAGGTCTCCTGCCCACTTTCATTCTCACAGGAGAAACAGAATTAGGTCCCAGATCGCCAGTGCCCTTTGCATCACACCTCTTCTCCTTTTACTTGTTTCTCTCTGTGTGTATATGTATGTGTGTGTGTCTCCTGTTCTTCCTTCCAAGCTTTCTTCTCCCTTCCACAGACAAATGTCAAATACCAGGTATGTTCCAGCCATTGTTCAAGATGTCAGGAAATAGAAAGATGAACAAGTAGTCTCTGTTTTCTAGAAATGTACAGTTTAGTGAGGGACTCAGGCAAATAAACAGATAATTACAATACATCATGAAGACAGGTGCATATCGAGGGGGTCCAAAAACATAAACTTCCAGTTATACAATAAGTAAGTCATGGGGTTGTGATGCATAGTATGGCGACTAGTTAGTACTACTGTATTGAGTATTTGAAAGCTGCTAAGAGAGCAGACCTTAAAGTTCTCATCACAAGAAAAAAAATTTTTTTGAACTATGTATAATTGTTACCAGGCAGGGTCCTTGGATTCCTTAATCAGTGGAAATTGACGACAGGCCAGATGAGGAATCAGGCAAGGCTTTCCTGGGACTCCTGCTGCAGCACCAGGGAGGGAAATCCAGTAACAGTTTCCCTTGATCACTCCCTGAGGAGAGGAGGCCAGCTGGTTCCTTATATGGGGTGAGGGTGGGTGGGGGCAGATGGGTAGACTGGGCTGAAGGGATGGCTTAGGCGGTTTGCTCACCCTCTTGATGGTGCCGTGTGCAGGGATCATGCCTGCTACCCTGCTTTTGCTCCTGGCCCCTCAGAAGTGGCAGTTGGGTTTTGGCCTTTTTTCTATCTTGTTTATAATTTGCCCCAACTGCGCATGCATGCATGCATGCATGCAGTTATTTTTAGTTCCTTATAGTTTCTTTGTATTCTGTTGTTCAGGGAGACGTTTGTCCAGGTGCAAGCTCTGCAGTAAAGTGTCCCAGGCCCCAGCCTGTTTCACAGTGACAGATGTTACCTAGACTTACGATGATGACCATTTTCAGTGTATACAGATATCAAAAATCATTATTATGTTGTACATTTGAAACTCATGTTAGGAGGCAGTTATACCTCAATTAAAAAAAGGAGTTTCCCTCATGGCTCACTGGTAACAAACCCAAGTAGTACCCATGAGGACTTGGGTTCGATCCCTGGCCTCATTCAGCTGGTTAAAGATCCAGCATTGCTGTGGCTGTGGTGTAGGTTGCAGACATGACTCAGAACCTGAATTGCTGTCGCTGTGCTGTAGGCTGGCATCTGCAGCTCAGATTTAACTCCTAGCCTGAGAACTTCCATATGCTGCTGCTGTGGCCCTAAAATGCAAAAAAAAAAAAAAAAAAAAAAAAAACCCCAAAAACCCAAAACAAAAATAACCAAAAAAACCTCTATATCTATCCCTTGAATATTGACTAAAAAATTAAAAATTTTAAATTAAATTCACTTATCATGCAAAAAAATATGGTGTTCCTCAGGAGTTCCCTGGTAGGTCAGCAGATTAAGGATCTGGCATTGTCACTGCTGTGGCTCGGGTTGCTGCTGTGGTGTAGATTCAGTCCCTAGCTCAGGAACTTCTGCATACTGTGGGCAAGGTCAAAAATAGTGTGTATTGGAGTTCCCATCATGGTGCAGCGGGAATAAATCTGACTAGGAACCGTGAGATTTCAGGTTCGATCCCTGGCCTCGCTCAGTGGGTTAAGGGTCCGGCATTGCTGTGAGCTGTGGTGTAGGTCACAGATGAGGCTCAGCTCTGGCGTGGCTGTGGCTGTGGCTGTGGCCGGCAGCTACAGCTCTGGTTAGACCCCCTAGGCTGGGATCCTCCATATGCTGCGGGTGCGGCCAAAAAAGAAAAAACAAAACAAAAAAAAGGGTGTGTATCAAATGTAAATGATACACAAAGCACAAAAGAGGGTCAGTAAATGTGACTGAAGGGTCAAGAAAAGCTTTAGTCTTGAGCTTGGCCTGACAAGGATGATTCTGCTGTTTGTTGCCATTACTTGAAAACAAGTGTTCTATCAAGAACTGTATGTATCTAAAAATATTCTCATTCCAGAGGACCTGCTTCTGCCTACAGAGCCCTGTGGTTGGAAGTCCTGGGTCCTCTGTATTGTGATCGCCGTAACTCTTTCTTTTTGTTGATAAATACTGGCCCCCAGACCACTCTGGAGTCCTTGGTTCTGTTCTACAGGCTTCTGCTCTCAGATCCTCTAGGTAGCACTGTCCTTTGGTGATGTTCACAGCCTTCAGCAGTTTATGGGTGGTAGGAGTTGATTCTTGGGGGGCAGAAGATGAGCATGTTTCCTTTTGTATTTAAAATAAAGGTCCTCTGGCAGTCAGTCAAACTGTGTTCACTCAGGCCATTGAGGTTAAAAATTGATTTAACTAAATGTCCATCAACAGATGAATGGATTAAGAAGATGTAGTACATCTATACAATGGACTATTACTCAGCCATAAAGTAAATGAACTAATTAATGCCTTTTGCAGCAACGTGGATGGATCTAGAGAATCTCATACTAAGTGAAGTAAGTCAGAAAGAAAAAGACAAATACCATGTGATATCACTTATTTGTAGAATCTAAAGTATGGAACAGATGATCCTATCTAAAAACAATTTACTGACAAGCAACAACAATAACCAAAAAAACCAGAAACAGATCATGGCCAAGAAGAGCAGACTTGGGGCTCTCAAGGGAGGAGGAAAGGGGAGGGAGTGGGATGGATGGGAACTTGGGTTTTTTTTTTTTTTTTTGATATAAACTGTTATATTTGGAATGGATGGGCAATGGGATCCTACTGTATGTACGGCACAGGGAAATGTATATGATTGAGTCACTTTGTTGTACAACAAAACTTGATAAAACATTGTAAATCAACTATATTTTTAAAATTTATTTTTAATTGCTTAATGAATTTTCTTACATTTATAGGTGTACAACAATCATCACAGCCAAATTTTATAGCATTTCCATCCCAAACCCCCAGTGTACCCCCCCCACCTTGTCTCATTTGGAAACCATAAGTTTTTCAAAGTCTGTGGGTCAGTATCTGTTCTAAAAAGAAGTTCATAGTGTCCTTTTTTTAGATTCTACATGTAAGTGATAGCGTTTGATGTTGGTGTCTCATTGTCTGACTGACTTCACTTAGTATGATAATTTCTATGTCCATCATGTTGCTGCAAATGCCGTTATTTCTTTCCTTTTAATGGCTGAGTAAGCTATGCTTTAATAATACTAAAAAATTGATTTATCTAGCCCAAGGAACTTCTCAGTTTATTTATGTTTTTTTGTTTGTTTGTTTGTTTGTTTGTTTGCTTTATAGGGTCGTACCTGCGGCATATGGAAGTTCCCAGCTTAGGGGTTGAATCAGAGCTGCAGCTGCCGGCCTACACCACAGCCACAGCAACATGGAATCCAAGCCACATCTGTGACCCACACTACAGCTCATGGCAACACCGGGTCCTTAACCCACTGAGTGAGGCCAGGGATCAAACCCACATCCTCATGGATACTAGTAGGGTTCCTTACCACTGAGCCACAATAGGAACTTCCTCATTTTATTTACTCTTGTCATCATTCCTAAACTAATTATTTTATTTAATGCATCCTTAGTGTCTGCTGTGTGTTTATGTCTGGATAAGGCATCGTGAGACACAAACAAAACAATTAGAATACATGTTCCCTGAATTGTCTTGTTCCTGACTTCCTTAAAGAGGTTTCAGTCTAGTTAGGAAGACAAGACAAATGAAAATCAAAGATAAATAATAAATAAGTCATTGTAAAATATATCTCAAGTGGGACAGTTACTACTACTGAGTGCAAAAGAGTGATTGCTGTAGAATATTTTCCCCAGATTTTCCCATCTTCAAGCCTGTTATGATGAATTTTATGTGTCAGTGCTAGGCTCTGATATGCAATTATTTGGTCAAACATCAGTCTAGGTATTGCTGTGAAGATATATTTTAAGATGTGATTAACATTGAAATCAGTAGGCTTTGAGTAAAGCAGATTACCCTCCGTAATGTGGGTGAGTCTCATCCAGTCAGCTGAAGGCCTTACAAGAAAAGACCTGAGTTCCCTGAGGAGCAGAAGCCCTGCCTCCACACTGCCTTCAGACTCAACACTGGAATTGAGATTCTTCCCTGGGTCTCCAGCCTGGCCTGAGCACCTCAGTGCCGACTTTTCATGTCGTAGTGAGTATGTTGGAGTTTATTGTTCAGGCCATCTGGAAGCCAGGGGAGGCTTCTGAGTAGAGAGTGATGGTGAAAGTTGGGTTCTGGAGGCTTAATCTCTGTGTGGAGGGAACTGAAGTTCAGGACAAACTGCATCCCAACTGGCTCCTTTGGTACACTGATTATTTTCAAGAAATCTCTTGAAAAACATCAAATGCAGGAGAGGCTTTCCTCTCAACTATCCCAAGACAGATACTCCAAGAGGAACTTAATTTTTTGTTTTGTTTTGTTTTGCCCTATGGAGGTTCCCAGGCTAGGGGTCTAATCGGAGCTGCAGCTGCCAGCTACAGCCACAGCTACAACCACACGGGATCCAAGCCGTATCTGCCACCTACACCACAGCTCACGGCAACACCAGATCCTTAACGCACTGAGCTAGGCCAGGGATCAAACCCGCATCCTCATGGATACTAGTCGGATTCATATCTATTACCTCTGAGGAGTTGCATCTACCAGGAAGAACTGAATCTTATCACAGGAGAGGAAACTGGAAGTTGACTGCACTGAGAAAAAGCATCCTCCCTCCTTTTTGTTCTTCCAAGGGCACATTTATCTTCCTTTTTTTTCTTTTTATCTTCATTTGGCTGCCTTTGCAGCATGTGAAAGTTCCCAGGCCGGGGATCAAACCTGTGCCACGGCTGTACCCGGAGCCATAGCAGTGACAATGCCGGACCCTTAACCTGCTGATAATGGGAACTTCCCATTTATCTTTCTTAAACACCATTTACTTTCTCTGAAATTGCCTATGTCCCCCTCTCCTTTTGCCATTAAGATGATCTAAAGCTCTTGAATCTCACTACTTTTTTGGATATTCAGTTTTCCCCCTGTGATATCCTCATGCCTGTGATATTAAGAATTGATACATTTGTATACTTTTCTCCCATTTATCTGCCTGTTTTCAGTTTATTTAGTAGACCCAGCTATTGAAATTTCAGGGTGGAGGAAAAGTCTTTTCTCCTACTGAGGACACTGGCAGGTAGATGGGACTGGAGGCCAAGAGTCATGTAGCAGCTTATTACAGCTGTTCAGACTCTAATGTCTGGGAGAAGATGGAGAGGAAAAGAATGAACATTGGTGGGCATAAGAAGCTTGGTAAGGAGACTACTTTGGATGAAGATAATGTGTTTTTTCTTTTTTTTTAAAGAAAACGTTCATTTTAAGGTAATAGTACAATGCGTGCAGAAGTCTCATCTATGCAGACAAATATGTTGATTGAAAAAAAAAAAAGGCACAGACCTGAAAGTTGGGGATTATATTTTAATCAGCAGATTTTTTGAGGATTTAAGCCTGGGAGGCACCTCTCTGATGGCTCTGAGGGACGGCTCCAAAGAGGTAAGGGAGGAGCCAGGGTGTATAGGAGTTTTTGCAACAAAAACCAGATGGTCGGGAACACCAAAAGATTACTGGTAATTAAAGAAAACACATCTTGGGTTAATAAATCGAGCATGTTTCTAAATGGGGAGATGCAAGAGTCTGGGCGTCTTGGAATCATTCCTTTGATTGCACCCGAACTATCCAAAGCCAAGATCCTGAATCCCCTTAGGGTGCACAGTTGGGGGTGACTGCAGTGGCTGCGGGCCTGATGGAGCAACATCCTTTGTTGAAAGGTAGGGCAGGCAATCTTCACTGACCACAGATGTGTGCTTAGGAAAGAAGATAGGACCGAGGTTTTAGGAGTCAGCAGGTTAGCAGGGACAGGCAGAAGAGTAGAGGACTAATTCTTTGGGGAAAGAAGTGGCAAGAGTAAAGCAGTAGATGGAGGGCTGAGGGCAGTTTGTGATGTCTCTTCTCTTTCCCTCTTGATTTTTTTTCCCTTAAAAGCCCCCATTTCTCACCAGGGTTATAAGTGAGGGTAGTAGAGGCAGGAGCAGTTCCCAGGTAGTCAAGATCCTTAAATGACTGTGTATTACATCAGTTATCCAGGTGTTTCCTGCAAGGTTGACTCCATTTGGGACTAATTGCTGAAAATTAGTCTGATCATCTTAATGTTTTTTGTTACTCTGGTCCTCAACCAGGCTAGACAGCCTATTTATTACCATAAACAGAACATTGGCTAGACGAGAGTTCCCATTGCAGTGTATCGGAAACAAACCTGACTTGTATCCATGAGGATGTGGGTTTGATCCCTGGCCTTGCTCAGTAGATTAAGGACCTGGTGTTACCATGAGCTGAGGTGTAGGTCGCAGATACAGCTTGGATCTAGCATGGCTGTGGCTGCGGCTATGGTTGGCAGGTGCAGCTCCAGTTCGACCCCTAGCCTGGGAACTTCCCTATGCCGCGGACGTGGCCCTAAAAAAAAGAAATTCTTTTTCAGAGTTCCCTTGTGGTGCAGTGGGTTAAGGATCTGGTGTTGTCACTCCAGCAGCCCAGATCACTAGGCCCATGGACTTCTAAGGCATGTGGCCAGTGTGGCCAAAAAAAAAAAAAAAAAAAATATATATATATATATATATATATATAAATAAATTTTTTTTTCTATGAGAAACAATGGTGCAGTGAACAACTTTGTGCTTAGGTCATTTTACACATGTATGACAAGTACCACTAGAGAAAACGTTCTTGGAAGAATTGGTGGGTCCAAGAGTATAAGTATTTGTAGTTCTGATAGACACTGCTATCAGTATTCCACGGAGGTATACTCAATTTAGCCTCCTGTGGTGTACGAGAGTGTTTGATAGATAAACCATAGCTTCTTGAGTTTGTCTTTTTACAGCGTGACTGAGCACCTTTTCATATGTTCAGGAGACATTTTTTAAAAATTTGCGTTTTTAGTGTCCCCCCTGACTTTGTGAATCTTGGGCAAGGTCCAGTTTGCCCATCAGTCAGCTGGGTCACTTGCTTCTTGCCAATGGTCAGGCCCTTAACTTTCCTTCCTCTTGAAGACGTTGATCGAATTGATAGGTCAGGAGTTCCCTCTTCTTGAGGCTCTGACAGAGCTCTCCCTGGACAGAGGGCATCTTAGCCCCAGCTGGCCCTTCTCCCATCCTCTACTCATGGCGTTCCTCCTCCTTCACTAAAGTCACCTGCTTCAAACCTCCCATGGGGGGGTCCCGCAGTTGGTGTCCTGCCCTGGCCAGCAGTCTGCTGCACTGACCCAGCCTTTCCTGGCTGGCTGTTGTCATCTGGGTCCAGCTGGAGTTCCATACTTTCCCAGCCTGCCTCTGGCCGCCTAGTCTCAATGCTGCCAGCGCTCTGTTTATCCACCCATAATGATGACTTCTACCCCTTCTTTTTTTCTTTTTATGGCCATACCTGCGGCATATGGAAGTTCCTGGACTAGGGGCTGAATCGGAACTGCAGCTGCCGGCCTACGCCATAGCCAGGCACACCGGATCCTTAACCCACTGAACAAGACCAGGGATCAAACCAGCATCCTTATGGAGACTACATGCAGTCCTTAACCTGCTGAGCCACAATTAGAAGCCCCTCTACCCCTTGTTTGAGAATATGCTATATACCCCGCACTATTGTCTTAGTTTAAGCTACTGTAATAGAATACCATAGACTAGGTAGCTTATATTTATTTATTTTTGACTGTACTCATAGCATGAAAAAGCTCCGAGCCAGGTTTTGAACCCGCACCATAGCAGTGACCTGAGCCACAGCAGTGACAACACTGGATCCTTAGCCCACTGAGCCACCAGGGAACTTGGGAGCTGATAGACAACAGAAATTTATTTCTCACAATTCTTGAGGCTAGAAAATTCAAGATGAAAGCACCAGCTGATTTGGTGTCTGGTGAGAGCCCTCTTCCTGGTTCATGGCTGGCTGGCTTTTCCCTGTGTCCTCGCATGACAGAAACGGTAAGGGAGCTAGCTCTCTGAAGTCTTTATTTTATTTTTTTTGCTTTTCTTTAGGGCTGCACTTGAGGTGTATGGAGGTTCCCAGGCTAGGGGTCTAATTGGAGCTACAGCTGCTGGCCTACACCACAGCATGCAGGATCCGAGCTGCATCTGCAAACTACACCACAGCTCATGGCATCGCTGGATCCTTGACCCACTGAGTGAGGCGAGGCCAGGGATTGAACCGACAACCTTATGGTTGGAACCTCATGGTTTCTAGTCGGATTCGTTTCCACAGCGCCGTGACAGGAACTCCTCTGAAGTCATTATAAAGGCAGTGATCCCATTCTTGAGGGCTCCATTCTCGTTACCTAATCTCCTCCCAAAGGCTGCACGTCCTAACAGGATCTCATTGGAGATTATGTTCCAACACACAAATTTTTGGGTAGGGGTGGAGACACAGATATTTAGACTTTAAAAACTGTGCTAAGTGCTTTGCAGGAATTAATTTTTTTTCTTTTTTTTTTTCTTTAGGGCCACAGGTGTGGCATATGGAAGTTCCCAGGCTTGGGGTCAAATTGGAGCTATAGCTGCTGGCCTACACCACAGCTATGGCCAATGCAGGATCCAAGCCACATCTGTGACCTACACCACAGCTCAAGGCAAGGCCGGATCCTTAACCCACTAAGCGAGGCCAGGGATCACACCTGCATCCTCATGGATGCCAGTCTGGTTTGTTTCTGCTGAGCAATGATGGGAACTCCAGGGATTAACTCTTTAAACTTTTACAAGAACCCTATTTTAAGGACAAGGAAACTGGAGCTTGGAGAGGTTACATCATCTTCCTGCGGGCAGGCAGGTGGTGAGTGGAGGGGCTAGAACGCCATCTCTCCAAGCCTGTGCTGTAAATTGCCCTAATGGTGATGTGAACCAGGTCTTGACTTCTGGAGGTTTGCTCTTGGTTGCTTTTTGGGGTTTGCTCCAGCTCATGTGCACCTTTTTCTTCCTCTCAGTCTATTAAAAAAATGTCTTCCTCTTCGAACTGGTCAGGTCTATTTTAGGGGAGATGAGTGGGAAGGGAGAAACCACAGCAGGGGCCCTGTAGCATAGGAGTGACGGCCC
>PVHT020000283.1:3346586-3387083 GCA_004024745.2 Catagonus wagneri | reverse complement strand
GTCATCATTTACAATGATGGTCATTTACATTTACAATGATGGGTTTGACTAGCCTGTCTCTGAACTTGTGAGGAGAGGCAAAAGCAATTGTCTGCCTTCACTAAGGCAAATTACCAGGGCCGCCAGCTTCCAGCCACTGAGGGAAAGAGCACATATCTTTTCCATGCCTAGTCAATCTCAGGTTCTCGATCTTGGTTTTATTGATATTCTGGGCCGGATAATGCTTCATTGTGCAGGATTCCTGTGCATGGCAGGAGGTGTAATGGCACCCCTAACCTATACCAATAGGACCCCTCACCACCAGTTGTGACGACCACAGATGTCTTCAGGCATTGCCAGATATCCCCTGGAGCTGGGATAAAATCCTCTCCAGCTGAGAATACTGGTCTGCCTTATAAAAGTTGTATAGATTCTCTTCCTGAAATAAAATCTTCCTTCCAAGGAAGCCAGACAATAGATCACAAAAGCTGCTGCCCCATCCCTCTGTGCTTTGTAACCCAAGGGCTATGGACACAAACCACGGCAGGTTTAGCAGCTGTGAGCGTATTTCTATTTCTCTGTATTTACCCTGGTCTTAAAGATCTTTACACTGGTTACCTGGCAAACAGTGGTGTCTGATGAGTGTTTTGAAGCTCTGGGAGCAATGGATGTTAGCTCACATGAACAATATTTCGTCTAAACTTTTTTTTTTTTTTTTTGGAGAAACAAGGAGACTCTGTATATTGACTCCAAGAAACCTATCTTAGTCTAAACGCTAGACCTTCTAATCTTTGCTCTGGGATGCTTGTGACAAGATAGGCAAGCCTCCACTTCGATGGATCTGTGTGCTTGATGGGGTAGAGCCGCAAGATTTTGAAGCTGTGTTCAACAGTGGAAGACAATGAAACTAACCTGCAGAGCTAGGTAACTGCAGAGGACAGACCTATGAGTGAGGAGGAAATGTGGATGGTTGAATCAGTTTGCTTCCCAGAAAACAACGTCGCTCAGTGCCACTTAGACAGATGCAACTTCCGAGGGGCTTATAAGAAATGCCACTCTCATGGGATGCAGGTAAACTGGGGGATTGACACCCCCATCCCTGCAATCAGTGTGCCTGACTAGAGATCTTTGATCAGGCTGTACTTCCAGGATCAGCCTTGGGAGAGAAAGGGCTGGGAGGAGACTTTGTGTCAAGGTCAAGTTCAAGTGAAGCCTGAGGTGGGAGTTGGGGAGGCTGGTGAGGAAGACAGAGACGTGGCTGCAAAGCACAGTCCTTTCTCATTTCCTGATTCTGTACAGGGGGCCTCATATATTTTCAGCAAAAGCTCACAGCCCCACCCCAGCCACAAACATTTGGTTCTCGGTATAATAACTCCTCCTCCTCCCCAGTTCCCACCCCAGATCTGCAGCCAGTCCTTTTTGTGATTTGCCAGCGCTGACATTGCAGGTCAAGAGGAGATGGGGTGGTGCTATCTGCAGACATGGGTTCTAGGAGTGTTGGAAGCAGGACTTTCTGTAGTTCTTATTCTCTCTCCTGCCTCCCACCCTGTCTCTGTACCTTACTTGTAAGAACTGTTCTGAACTCTGGGCCTTTCCTGTAGCTTCCTTTCCCTACTTCCTCAAGTTCCTGTTTGTCCTTTAAAGCTTCATTCAAGACCACCTCCTCTGAGAAGACTTCTTATCCCCTTAGGCTCAGTTGGAGCCTCTCACATTTGCTCATATCACACCAGTCTCTGTCTTCGAAGGCTTATCCTATTTGGTCTGTGTCTACTTTCACATTTATCTCTCCTCACCATCTGCTGAACTCCTTAAGGACAGAAATAAAATCTTCTATCTATATATGGTTTAGACTTTTTAGGGTTAGCCCACAGTAGGTCCTAAAGAAATCTCCACTGTTCAAATTAATATAGAGAATTTAGGAGTTCCCGTCGTAGTTCAGCGGAAATGAATCCAACTAGGAGCCATGAGGTTGCGGGTTCAATCCCTGGCCTTGCTCAGTGGGTTAAGGCTCCGGCATTGCCGTGAGCTGTGGTGTAGGTCGCAGACGTGGCTCGGATCCCATGTTGCTGTGGCTGTGGTGTTGGCTGGCAGCTGTAGCTCCGATTCAACCCCTAGTCTTGGAACCTCCACATGCTGCGGGTGCGGCCCTAAAAACTGCAAAAGACAAAAAAAAAAAAAGAATTTAGGTGGCCCATCAGAATTTCCTGGGTAGAGTTTTCAAAATATGCATCGCCAGATCCACCTCTAAACACACAAACTCTCTAGGTCTGGACTGGTGTTCATGGATCTGCCCTTTGGTAAAGTCCCATATGATTCTGAGGCTCATCCAATAGTTAAGAACCACTGACTTCACTTGATCTATTCTTCTGCCCACTCTGAAGCCAGAGACAAGAAATGACATAGCTAATATCATGCAGAATTGAAGTAAGTGCCCAAATATCCTTACCCTCAATCATGTCCTTTCTAAAAAAAAAAAAAAAAAAAGTTAGAAATGTGCTGGGAAGAAGAGATTTGATGTGAGGCAGGAACAAAATATCAGTATGAGATGAAAGTTCTCTAGTTCTTCCACAACAGTCATTGCCGTTAATGATAATAAACCCCATTGTGGTTAGAAGTATAGACCTTACCAATGACGGAGCAGACGTTTGGGAGGAAAAAACACAGCGATACTCAGCTGGTGGCAGTGCGGGGAATGACGCAGCCCTGATCAGCCCTGCTTCCTTGCTTATAAGGTGAGTGGACGGCGCTTGCCTAAGTAAACGTCCTTACAAAGAGCCATCCTTGGATTTTTGGAGGTGGAAGGGGTATAGCGTACATTTTAGTCCAGTGACCCCATTTTAGAGATGAGGAAACTGAGGCTCAGGGGTGGGGATGGGTAGTGACTTTCTCAGGTGCCGCAGCCAGCTAATGGAAAAGCTGGGCCTACAATCTAGTTTCTCAACTCTTTGCCGAGTATATGCACACTGGTTATTCCTGATCAACCTAGGTGAATATTCCCAGGTGCAGCACAGCCTACTGATTCCCCCAGGAGTCACCGAAAGTGTCCTGTCCAGCCCAATCCTTTAACCTAGCGATTCAAATTTGATGGAGCTGGAGTCTCCATAGTGAGGAATTCAGCTTCCTCTTTGAGACGGTCTGCCTCTCCGCTTACCTGGGCCTCCTTGGACCACTTGAGGGAATGGCCTTGCAAATGCCGCTGGATCGAGGGATTCTCACTTGCCTTGACCCTGGTCTTCATGATTGAAAGTGGACCTTCAGTTCCACTCCCGCTTCCCTCTACGTCTGGAGGAACAAACTCTTTACCTCACTCAAACCAGTTTCCTTGTCCACCTCTGAAAAGCAACTTTCTCTGCTACCAACAGTATCCTCCACCTTGAATGCTTCTTCATGTCAAAATCTCCACTTACTAGAGTCCTTCCCGTCCTTGAGAACCTCACGCACCTTCGTGTCCCCTGAGAGGCAGTCCTTGTACTTTCTGGTCTCGGAGCTCTCCTGCCTCTTAGCTCTTCAGAAGTACGTGTAGTCCACACCCATCATTTGGTGTGTATCCCACGGCCTTGTTCTGCGCTTGGCAACAAGTGTCTTCCTGCTGGATGACAAGCCCCCAGGGCCACAGTTTACGTATGTTATTAATTCTCCGCAGTGTATGTGCTGTAGGGCGGTTCGAGTCAACAAACGTTTATTGTGCTTTGTGATGCTACCTCAGGACTTCTTGGTGTAGGGAAAAATAAATGTATTGATTGTTCAAAACTGCTTTTATTGGGGTTTGTGCTTCGTTGTAGCCAAAAGCACCATAACTAATATATAAACCAAGTTAACAGACGTGGACGCAGACACAGAGTTTTTCTACAATTTTCTCAACTTGGGGTGTGTGTGAAGGGGAATGATGGAGGAATGGGGAGTTAAGGGTTGATGTGTGTGTGTGTGTGTGTGTGTGTATAAAAGCACAAAGTCAAAGGAAACACAGAGTGGATCTATGCATGTGGAATAATGAAGGAGAGAGAAGGGCAATTATTTAGAAGCAGATTAAAATAATAAACTTCATGTACGGTGTTACCCCAGTATAGATTATTAAAATATAGATATCCTTTTTTTAAATTTATTTGATTTTTTTTAGGGCTGCACCTGCAGCATACGGAGATTCCCAGGCTAGGGATCTAATCGGAGCTACAGCTGCCAGCCTACGCCACAGCCCCAGCAACGCGGGATCCGAGCCACGTCTGCGACCTACACCACAGGTCACAGCAATGCTGGATCCTTAACCCACTGAACAAGGCCAGGGATCGAACCAGCAACCTCATGGTTCCTAGTTGGATTTGTTTCTGCTGTGCCATGATAGGAACTCCTAGATATCCTTTTTAATGATAAACATTTCTCGAGTGCCCCAGGTAAGCCAGCGGTGGCCAATAACACTCTGTTTCTTCAAATTTTCAACTCACCCCATCCAAGCCAGTGCATCCTAACATGAAATTTGATTTTCCTCTCAAAAGATAAAGAAAATAGTTTTTATTCTCCATTTAGGTCAGAAGCAATTTTGGCAGCAGTTCAAACACTCCTCAGGGCACCAAGAATAACTAGAAGCTTATCTCCGTGAATGTCTTTTTTGGGGCCTGTTTCTCATTCTCTGGTATTTTTTCTTCTCTAGTCTTTCGGATTTTCTTTCTTTTTTTATTTTGCAGTTTTCATTTATTTTTCATCACATCTCTCTTCTTTGATGTCCCTCCGACGGCTTCCTTTTCTAGGTCTTCCTCTCTGGGAATAATTCCTATTAATGGAAGGGAGAGATTTGGAGTCCTCAGAGTATGAGGGGAGCAGTTTGGTCAAGTAGAGGAAATCTTGGACTGGGGTGGGGGAGGCCTGGATTTGGTGCAAGACTTCATCACTAACTAGCTGGATGCCTTTCAACTTCTTGGAGCCTTAGGGCCCTTATCTCTAAGAACAAAGATTTGACCAATATGATCTCAAGCCATTAACATTCTGTGGCTTTTATTAAAAAAAAAAACAGCTTTATTTAAGAAGTAAGATATGCATTTGGAAATATGGGTCTTTGGTGATAATTAGCACTGGATTTAAAAGTCATTTTGCATTCTGCAACTTTGTGGTTACTTGAGCTTTGTAAATGAGGGCTGGGATTTGGGACCAGCATTTCCCAGGTTGTCATCAATCAAACACGGGAAACTTTTCCAGGTAGGAGCCAACTCTGAAAGAAAGAAGGAGATAGAATTATAATAGTCCTTGATTTGTGCGTGTGTGTGTGTATTTAATTGTGGTCAAGATTCATAACATAAAATCTCTGCTAGTAAATGTTTAAGAGCACAGTACAGTATTGTTAACTGTTCTTGTACTCAGACTTCCTGCACTTTTTCATCTTATGTGATTGAACCTCTGTACTCACTGGACAGCAACGCCCTCATCCCCCTTTTCTCTCAGCCCCTGGCAACCACCATTCTACTCTCCGCTTCTATGAGTTTGTCAGTTTTTTAATTTTTATTTTTTTATGGCCTCACCCATGGCGTATGGAAGTTCCCAGGGCCAGGGATTGAATCTGAGCCACAGCAGTGGCCTACACAGCAGCTGCCACAATCCTGGATCCTTTAACCCACTGTACCAGGGTGGGGATGAAACCTGTTTCTCCACAGCAACCTGAGCTGGTGTAGTTGGAATCTTAACCCACTGTGCCACAGTGGGAATGCCTATTAATTTTTTTTAATTAAAACAATTTTAAATTTTATATAATTATTGATTGATAATGTGTTAGTTTCAGGTGCACAGCACAGTGATTCAATTATACATATATCCATTCTTTTTCAGATTCTATAAGTTATTACAGAATATTGAGTAGAGTTCTCTGTGCTATACAGTAGGTCCTTGTGATTATCTACTTTATTTTATATATAGCAGTGTGTATATGTTAATCCCAAACTCCTAATTTGTCCCCCCCACAACCTTTCCTCTTTGGTAACCATAATTTTTTTCTTTTTTTTGCTTTTTAGGGCCACACCCGTGGCATATGGAGGTTCCCAGGCTAGGGATCTAATTGGAGCTACAGCTGCCGGCCTACACCACAGCCACAGCAATGCCAGATCTAAGCCATGTCTGTGACCTACACCACAGGTCACAGCAATGCTGGATCCTTAACCCACTGAACAAGGCCAGGGATCGAACCAGCAACCTCATGGTTCCTAGTTGGATTTGTTTCT
This sequence comes from Catagonus wagneri, assembly GCA_004024745.2. Taxonomy (NCBI): domain Eukaryota; kingdom Metazoa; phylum Chordata; class Mammalia; order Artiodactyla; family Tayassuidae; genus Catagonus; species Catagonus wagneri. Next base: position 3,380,904 of record PVHT020000283.1, on the reverse strand, counting down.
GCTGAGCCATGATGGGAACTCTGGTAACCATAAGTGTGTTTTCCAAATCTGTGTGTCTATTTCTGTTTTATAAATCAGTTCATCTGTCTTTTTTTTTTTTTTTTTAGATTCCACATGCAATTGATTTGTCTTTGTCTGATTCACTTCACTTAGTATAATGATCTCCATTATTTTGTTCTTTTTTATGGCTGAGTAATATTCCACTGTGTATTTATACCACGTCTTCTTTATCCATTCCTCTGTCAATGGACATTTAGGTTGCTTCCATGTCTTGGCTATTGTAAATAGTGCTGCAAAGAACATTGGGGTGCATATATCTTTTCAAATTATGGTTTTCTCTAAATATATGCCCAGGAGTGGGATTGCTGGATCATATGGCATTTCTATTTTTCGTTTTTTAAGGAACCTCCGTACTGTCCTCCATACTGGTTGTACCAATTTACATTCCCACCAACAGTGTAGGATGGCTACCTTTTCTCCATACCCTTTCCAGTCTTTACTGTGTGTAGACTTTTTGATGATGACTGTTTTGACTGATGTGAGGTGATACTTCATTGCAGTTTTTTTTTGGGGGGGGTCTTTTTAGGGCCACACTAATGGCATATGGAGGTTCCCAGGCTAGGGGTCCAATCAGAGCTACAACTGCCGGCCTACTTCTGAGCCACTGCAACGCCAGATCCAAGCTGTGTCTGTGACCTACACCATAGCTCACGGCAATGCTGGATCCTTAACCCACTGTGCGAGTCAGGGATTGAACCTGAATCCTCATGGATACTAGTCAGATTTGTTTCCACTGAGCCACAATGGGAGCTCCTCATTGTAGTTTCTATTTGTATTTCTGTAATAATTAGTGATATTGAGCATTTTTGCATGTGCCTACTGGCCATCCATATGTCTTCTTTGGAGAAATTTCTATTTAGATCTGCCCATTTTTTGATTGGGTTGTTTGTTTTTTTTGATATTGAGCTTCATGAGCTGTTTATATATTTTGGATATTTATCCCTTGTTGGTCGCTTTGTTTGCAAGTATTTTCTCCCATTCTGTGGGTTGTCTTTTTGTTTTGTTTGTGGTTTTCTTTGCTATACAAAAGCTTTTAAGTTTAATTAGGTCCCATTTGTTTATTTTTATTTTCGTTACTCTGAGAGATGGATCAAAAAAGATATTGCTGCACGGAGTTCCCTTTGTGGCTCAGTGGTTAACGAATCCGAATAAGAACCATGAGGTTGCAGGTTCGATCCCTGGCCTTGCTCAGTGGGTTAAGGATCCAGCGTTGCTGTGAGATGTGGTGTAGGTTACAGACGCGGCTCGGATCCCGCGTTGCTGTGGCTGTGGTGAAGGCCGGTGGCTACAGCTCCTGTTAGACCCCTAGCCTGGGAACCTCCATATGCCGTGGGTGCAGCTCTACATAAAGGCAAAAAGACAGAAAAAAAAAAAAAAGATATTGCTGCAATTTATGTCAGTGTTCTGTGTATGTTTTCCTCTAATCATTTTAGTATCTGGCCTTACATTTAGGTCTTTAATCCATTTTGAGTTTATTTCTGTGTATGGTGTTAGAGAATGTTCTAGTTTCGTTCTTGTACATGTAGTCGTACAGTTTTCCCAGGAGCACTTATTGAAGAGACTGTCTTTTCTCCATTGTATAGTCTTGCCTTTTTTGTTGTAGATTAATTGACCGTAGGAGTTTAGATATTTCAAATAAGTGGGATTTTACGGTATTTGCTTTTTGGTGATTGGCTTATTTCACTTAGCATAATGTCCATAATATTAACTGTGTTGCAGCATGTGACAGAACTTCCCTCTTCTTGTTCTTTTTTTTTTTTTTTTTTTGTTTTTTAGGGCTGCATCCATGGCATATGGAAGTTACCATGCAAGAGGTTGAATGAGAGCTGCAGCTGCTGGCCTACACCATAGCCACAGCAACGCAAGATCCAAGTTATGTCTGTGATCTACACCACAACTCATGGCAACGCTGGATCCCTAACCCACTAATGAGGCCAGAGATTGAACCCATATCCTCATGGATACTGGCTGGATTCAATTCCACTGTGCCACAATTGGAACTCCAGAACTTCCTTCTTTTTAAAGGCTGTGTAATATTCCTTGACTTGTATTCTCAATTGGTATCTTTACTGACTTTTATACAAATAAAATTAAAACTCTCATATTTTGTCTCAGCACATTTTCCTGCTCTGACTGGTAGTTCATGATGCCCTTACCAGTGCAAAAAAAATTCAGGATGGATTGGCCTGGTATCCACTCACATGTAAGGATGGCTTTCTTTGCTTCTGATGTTTTCCCAGTATTGCATGATTTAGTGGTCTTGTTTGTTTTTTTACTATTTCTCATTACAGTTAGGTTATACAAAACCAAAGCCTTTATCTACAAACATAGCCTTTTAAATGAATGGATCAGATATGGGGGAGGGCAATCTAGATTCTTGTCTTGACTTTGCACAGTCTTGGGCAAACTTCTGCCACTGTGGGCCTCAGCTTACTCATCTGTAAAATGGGGAGGTGAGACTAGATCAGTGGTCCTTACTGAGGGCCATTTTGCCCTTCAGTGGACATTTGGCAATGTCTGAGGACATATTTGGATGTCACACCCAGTGAGGGGTACTGCTGGCATCTACTGAATAGAAGCCAGGAATGCTTTGCACAGGCCTTCTCCCTCCCCTACAAAGAACCATCCAGTCCCAAATATCAGTAGTGCTGAGGCTGAGAAATCCTGGGCTAGCAGATAGCTACCATCTCTAAAATGCCACGACTCTTCCACCTTTTTAGTTCTTCCCTTCACTCTCTCAGTGGCTCACACCTAAGACGTAAGTGTGAAGTAGGAGAGTTTGTCCAGTATTTCTCTCCTTCTTTCATTCACTCTCCCCCTCACAAGCATTCATTCTCTTTCCTTTTCCTTCAGCATCTGATCATGGTCTGGGATGGGTTTAAGAGGTGTACCCATTTGAACAGAGTTTAAACTCCGGGTGGCATCAGGCTGGCTTGAGGGAGAAAGACATTTGATCGGCCTCTGCCTTGGCTGCCACATTGCTTCCTTCTCATGTTTAGAAGTCTGTATGTGCCCCCCGACCTACGCAGTTATGCAAGCTGGGGGGCACTACAATTTAGTATTAAAAGAAGATGATTAGTTTTCTCCTGCTGTGAGATTTTGCTCTTTACGTTTTCCTATCCTGATAGTCCCTCTCTTGCATAGACTTTTAATGTGTAAAAGTAAAATGATAGGTATACGCACATTTGTGGGTTTAGTCTAGAGAACTAAAGCCATAACATCCCTTGTATATAAACGTTGCCTTTAAGACACAATCTTTAATGATCTCTGGCATGTCCTTGGTGCTAGAAATACCTTAACACAAGTCATGGGAGTTCCTGTCATGGCTCAGGAGAAACGAATCTGATTAGACTCCGTGAGGACACAGGTTCAATCCCTGGCCTTGCTCAGTGGGTTAAGGATCTGGTGTTGCTGTGAACTGTGGTGTAGGTCGTAGACATGGCTTGGATCCCGCATTGCTGTGGCTGTGGTGTAGGCCAGCAGCTGCAGCTCTGATTTGACCCCCAGCCTGGGAACCTCCACATGCCACAGGTGCAGCCCGAAAAAGACAAAACAAAACAAACACACAATCTAAAACCTAGGTGTTATCTTTGAAAATTGTTCCTCTCTCATCTGTCAACATAATGCATCTCCAAGTCCTGTTGATTTGGCCTCCTCAATATCCTCCAACTCTACCATTTAATGCCACCTCTGCCGATAACTCCAATGCAAGTTCCTGTCATCTCATCCTGGACCACAGCCATCTGCCTTTGACTAGTCTAAACACATCCACCCTGATAAGGAACCCTTTAGCTGGACTGGCCATCCTGGCTGGAAGGTGGGGTATTATGAGTGTCAGCTCCACCAGAACCACATAGAAGGAAGAAAGAAAGTTGCTATTGCTGAAATGAGGGGAAAATGCCAAGCACAAGAAAACAACAGATAACCCTGTAAAAAGGAATCGGTGTGATTTTCCAATCATTAATTCTTACAAGACAATTGTTCAATTAAAAAAATACCTAATGATTCTCTGTTACGACCACATACCCTCAGACATAGAAGTAAAAGGTAGTTTTCCTTATCAAGTAACTTAATATGGTGGAGTATATGGATAAGGAAATAATTATAATAGGCATCAGCTTCCAAGACCTTATTCTATTAGAGTAGCCCAACTGCAAGAAATTAAAAAAAATTTTCTTAGGTATTTGCAAAGGAAAATGAGAACCATCTTTATTCCTTTGACTCCGGGCACGGCAAAGCTAATTAACTGCCCTGCTGCTCCTGGGGTAAGGTGGAGGGAATGGGGAGGGGGAAGCTCAAAGATACCTTGAGCATCTATGCAGACAAAGGTTCCTGCTAGTAAGGGGAGATTATGGAAAGTCCAAGGATTCTCTGATGAGGAAAAGCTCCTAATCTACTCCCTTGGACTTTGAGAGTCAACTCCTAAGTCGAAAGCTGTAAGAATTAATACCTTTCTGGTTTGCTGAGAAGTTTCTCCTCCCTTCCTGCCTTTCTTCCTTCCTTCCTTCCTTCCATATGGAAGTTCCTGCGCTAGGGGTCACATTGAAGTTGCAGCTGCTGACTTACACTATAGCCACAGCAATGATGGGTCCTTACCCCACTGAGCGAGATCAGGGTTTGAACCCGCCTCCTCATGGACACTATGTTGGGTTCTTAACCTGCTGAGTCATACTGGGAACTCCTGAGAGAATTTCTTAGCAATACTTGCCTATGCTAATCTTGTCGACCATCAAGTGTTTACAACACTGAAATTGTCTAAACAATCTCACTTTTTTTTTTTGTCTTTTTCCTTTTTCTAGGGCTACACTTGTGGCATATGGAGGTTCCCAGGCTAGGGGTCTAATCGGAGCTGTAGCTGCCAGCCTACGCCACAGCCACAGCAATGCCAGATCTGAGCCACGTCTGCGACCTACACCACAGCTCACGGCAACACTGGATTGTTAACCCACTGAGCAAGGCCAGGGATTGAACCCGCAACATCATCGTTCCTAGCTGGATTAGTTAACCACTGCGCCACGACAGGAACTCCAAACAATCTCACTTTTTAATAGTGTTCTCAATCTAGTATCTTTCTATGGAATTTCAGTGGCCTTGGCCATGAAGACTCTACTTTTTGGAATTCAGTATTCGATTTGGTAATTCTCCTAGTCTCTCTTGCTTGAAAGGTAAAAAAATATATATACGTGGTTCATGTAACAATAACCAAAGGCAATCACTGCTGAGTGACTTTATTTCCCACTGAAAAACAACAGTGATTTAGGGTGAAGCTGGCCAGAGTAGTTTGATGTAGCAATAAAGGACTGTTTTCTTTAAGTTCTACACAGCCTTTAACTGTCTTACTGTTGTCCAGCCCCCACACAGACCTCCCTGAACACGCATTTCCAGCACTCTACGCATTACAGCCCTCAACACGTTAGGTCTGAGAACTTCCCAGTTGGGAGATAAAGGGCTATAACTCACACAGGCTCTGAGACTTTTTGTAGAGAGGAGGCCTTCATTGCTTCTGCCCACCTAGCAGGTCTCTTGATAACATGTCTTGCACTCTCTAACACAGGGTAGCCACACCTGTCATTTCAAGTTTCCTAAGACAGGTCGATTCTCAGAGTGGCTTTTCAAGGAAAGTCAGTGGCAGGAGGAGAAAGTACTTCTTTCGAACAGGCATAAATCTCATTAATGACTTAGCCATAAAAGGCCAACTTGGATAGACAAGTTTACAGATACACCAGAAATTCCCGCTGTGGCTCAGTAGTAACGAACCCGACCAGTATCCATGAGGATGCGGGTTTGACAAGTTGCGGTGTAGGTCACAGAAGTGGCTTGGATCTGGCCTTGCTGTGGCTGTGGTGTAGGCCGGCAGCTGCAGGTCCGATTCAACCCCTGGCCTGGGAACTTCCATACGCTGCAAATGCGGCCCTAAAAAGACAAAAAAAAAAAAAAAAAGGAAAAATGTCTAGCATATGTAATAGCAAATCTGTTAGAAATAATAGGAATGATCCTTTGCTCTTGTCTAACCCAACTTCCTACTTGAACAGCAGAGAGCGATCAAATGATTTTTCTGAGGTTGCACCATGGGTGAGGGGCAGAGGGCTGGCCACAGTCACTGTGTACCTTTCTGGTATATTCCTCTAGGTACCACTAAGGGTGCCTTTATCTACAAGCAACAGTAATTTTTAGTTTGAGCATTTCTTAAGCAAAAAGAAAAATGCATTATCTTACATAGTAAGGTTGGCAGTAAGAATTTCCAAGGTTGCTTAATTTAGAGTCTCATTTGTGATCATGGATTTAGGCTCTTCCATTATTTCATCCTTCTGCTATCATTCTCAAAATGTTGGCGTTTAACCTCTCACGATTACAGTAGGCTTAAGTATGACTTCTCTACACCTCACCAACAAAAGTCTAGAAAAGAAACCCTCTCCCTCATTCTTGAAGGCCTTTTCAAACTTTTTATTTGATTTAAAAATTAAGAAAAAAATGTAATTGTAAAATACACATAACAAGAACTTTACCATCATAACTGTTTTTATGTCTACAGTTCAGGAGAGTTAAGTTCACATTGTTGTCTAACTAATCTTGAGAGTGGACTCATTTTGTTGAACTAAAACTCTATACCTGTTAAACAACAATCTTCCATTTTCCCCTTCCTGTAGCTCCTGGCAACCATCATTCTACTTTCTACTCTACTGGCTACTCTAGATAACTCATAGAAGTGAAATTATACAGCACTTTTTTTTTTTTTATGGCTGCTCCTGTGGTGTAGGGAACTTCCCAGGCTATGAATCAAATTGGAGCTGCAGCTGCCAGCCTACACCACAGTCACAGCAATGCTGGATCCTTAACCCACAGAGCAAAGCATTCTCACACATACTTTGTTGTGTTCTTGACCAGCTGAGCCACAAGGGGAATTCTCAGCATTTGTTTTTATATCTGGCTTATTTCATTTAGCATGATGTCTTCAAGATGACTCCATGTTGTAACACGTGTAAAAAGAATTTCTTTCCTTTTCGAGGCTGAATAATACTCTATTGTCTATATACCACATTTTGTTTATCCATTCATCCATCAATGGATACTTTTTTTCCCCGCACATCTTGGCTGTTAGAAATAATGCTGCTGCCAACATGGATGTGCAAATATCTCTTCCAGTCTTGGGACCCCTTTAAGAGTAAGGAGAACTTTCCCAGAATCCCCCAAAAGACTTCTCCTCATATCTCATTTGCTGGAATTACACCAATGAACAGTAAGGCAGATAGATTTACTGTGATATGCTTAGACTAGGTGTTCTCAAAGTATGGTCCACTTATCTCTGTGGATCCTGAGATCATTTTAGGGGGTCTGCAGGGTCAAAACTATTTTCATAATAGTAATAAGATATTGGAGTTCCTGTCTTGGCTCAACGGAAAGAATCTGATTAGTATCCATGAGGATGCAGGTTTGATCCCTGGTCTCACTCAGTATTAAGGATTTGGTCTTACTGTGAGCTGTGGTGTAGGTCACAGACGTGGCTCAGATCTGGCGTTGCTGTGGCTGTGGTGTAGGCTGGCAGCTACAGCTCCAATTCAACCCCTAGCCTCCGTAGTGGGTGTGGCCCTAAAAAAAAATGATAATAAGATATTATATATTTTTTCCATTGTGTTGACTTTTCCAATGGCAGTGATGCAAAATCAATGTTGGGTGGATAAAACTCCTAGTACTTAGCATTAATTATGGTAATGTTATCAAAATATATTAATTTTTTAAAAAGCCAGTTGCACTTAAGAATTAGTAAAGTGATAAAAACTCTGAATTTTATTAAATTGCAACTCCTGAGCACATATATTTTAAATATTTTGTGTAAAATACTTTTGTTGCAAACCAAAGTATGATTGTCTCAAAGAAAAGCACTTTTGATATTGAGTTATAAGTTGAGCTAGGCTTCCCCCTGCTCCTCTCCACCTCCATTGAACATCATTTTTACTTGAATGAACAACTAATTATTACACAAACTATAGTGCTTCAGACACGGGTGTTTGGCAGATACTTTCTTGAACATGAACAAAACAAATCTCTTACTTTAAGGAAAACAACTGACAATATTTATTACTAATGATAAAATTAGAATCTTGAACAAAAATTAGTATTTCAAAAAACTTTTTTTCTGGTCATTGCAATTTTGACAACTTCCCGGTGTCTCAAATGATGAATGCATGATGTTACAAAATCATGTGTGGGTAAAGGAGCCATTCGAAATTCAAGATACATCAGTGGATTTTAATGTAACAGAATATTAAGTTTAGTGGGTTGATTTAAAATTCAACATTGCAGCTTACCTTTAAGTATGTATCACTTGTCAACTTTTAGTGTAGTAGCAGAGAAGGCTATCCACAGTTATTGGAGGAAATTTATGAAAATACTCCTTCCATTTTCATCTACACATTTACATAATGCTGGATTGTTTTTACTTATCTCAACAAAAAACATGCACTGCATCAGGTTAAGGGTGGAAGCACAGGTGAAAATCCAGCAAATTCAGCCAGACATTAATTTGCAAAAATAAAAACAATGTCTCTATTTTCACTATTTTTTGGCTTATTTATTGTTTTTTTATAAGAGTGTATTAGCATGTAATGGTTTCATTACTATTGTTTTAAATGAAGAAATACTTAAAATTTAGTTATTCTTTTGTGTGCATTCTTTTCATTATGATTGAGAGCATTCTGGCTTATAGTCCTTGAAAATGTATAAGCCAAATTCAGTTTTAGCTAATTTTGGAAAAATAACTATATACCACCTGAGGCCTTAAGAAGGTAGGGTGGCTCTAGAGGACTCCTTTTCTTTCCTCAGAGAACCCCAACTTTATTTGAGCAGGAGTCTGAACTTAGGCAGCCTTTTCTTTTAGGGAGGAGGAGATCTGAAATTTGGTGATGTCTATAAAAATTTCAAAGGCTGATTCCTTTTATTTTTGGCCACACCCATGACATGTGGAAGTTCCAGGGCCAGGGATCAAACCCACACTGCAGTTGCAGCCTGTGCCACAGCTGTGGCAAAGTCAGATCCTTAACCCTCTGTGCCACAGGGGAACTTTCTAGGCTGATTCCTTTTGACCCAACATATAAGTATTAGAAAATTTCCCCACAGATATACCACAAAAGTATACTAAAATGCTCATAGCATTATTGTTTTGAATGGAAAAAGACTGGAAACAACCTAAATGTCCATCAGTAGGATGCTGATTGATTTAATCCACAACGTCCATACAATAGAGGGTTAGATCATTAAAATAAACGTTGTATGTTTTGTTATTGAGAGATTGCCAAGATTATTAAGAGCAAAAAAGTAATTTTATAACAATGGGTAAAATGTGATCCCTGCTCCAGTTTTCTGTTGCTGCATAAAAATCACCCAAACTGTACTGGCTTCAAACTACCACAATCATTAATTTTGCTCACAAATTTGCAAGTAGGGAGGGTTTGGCAGAGATAGCTTATTTCTGCTCTACCCCAAGTCAGCTGGGGTGGCTTGAAGACTGGAGGTGATGTGACATTTGGGGTCTGGAACCATCTGAAGTTTTTCTCATTCACACTTTCAGCAGTCGCTGTTGACTGTCGCCTGAAACACCTACACTTAGCTTCTCTTTGTGGTTTCTGGGCCTCCTTGCAGCATGGGGCTGGGTTCCAAGAACATACATCTCAAGGCACAGGAAGTGGAATTGCCAGTTTCGTTAAGTCTTGGGCCAGGAACCTGGAACAGCATCACTTGTATCATGTTCTATTGGTCAAGCTGTCAAAGAGCCCAGATTCAGACGGAGGGGATTTAGAGTCTACTTTTGGATGGGGTGAATGTCAAAGAATTTAGTGTTTATGGTTTAAAACCTCCACAATTCCCTTTGTGCACAATTTTAAATTTGTATACGTATAAAATGAAGGTACGTGCAAAAATTTTTTTCAGAGAGGGTAGAAAGGTGTTAACAACAAATACATTTTGTGGTGGGGGAAACAGGTTGAGCATGGAGAGAGCAAAGGCTTTCATTTCTAATTTTATACCTTATTGTACTCTTGGAATTTTTGTCCATATGGGTATAGTATTTTAATTTACTTTTATTTTATTTTTTTTGTCTTTTTGCCTTTTTATGTAGAGCCGCACCCGCGGCATATGGAGGTTCCCAGGCTAGGGGTCTAACAGGAGCTGTAGCTGCCAGCCTTCGCCACAGCCACAGCAACGCAGGATCCAAGCCACGTCTGTAACCTACACCACAGCTCACGGCAATGCTGGATCCTTAACCCACTGAGCAAGGCCAGGGATCGAACCCGCAGCCTCATGGTTCTTAGTCGGATTCGTTAACCACTGAGCCACAAAGGGAACTTCAGTATTTTAATTTAAATACTAACAACCACCCACTCCCCCAAACTAGAATAGGAGTTTAGTCTTTCCTCAAGGCTTCCCTGTCAATTATTTTATGTACACAGCAATTCTAGAGGAAGATCAGAATTTAGTTCCAACTTCCAGTTCAATGTCTTTTCCATTGGCCATGTGATTAAGAAAGACCCACATGTATACACTTAAAACTAATATGGTATTGTAAATTTTGACTCTATTTAGAAAAAGAAAGAAAGACCCAGATCTAGAATAGAGCCTATCCATTTGCAGGGGCAGATTCTGAAAGGGCAGACTTAGTGAGTGTTGGGAAAAGTTCGGGCTAGGGGCTTGATGCTGAGTCCAAAGCTGTGTGATGGTAAGAGTAACTCTGTCAGCATCTAGCCCCTTGCCTGTCTAGAATCAAAGCCAACTGAATAAAGGACTGTAAAAATCTCCTTGCTGGTCAAATCTGCCTCCTCCACTTTTAACCACAGTCAAACTGACAAGATAAAGTGGAAACTTGATCTCTTGCTCAGAATTCTTCAATGCTGTCCACCTTCAGCTGTAGGAAAATAAGAGATCTAACTTCTATGCTGTGTGCCAGGCACTGCAGTAAATGCTTTGCGGGGATGAACTCATTTAATTCTTTCAGTAACTCTGTGATGTAGGCACTAATTTTGTGTAGTATCTCCCTTCTACAGATGAGGAAAGAAAGGCACGGAGTGGTCAAATGATTTCACACAGTTAAGATGAGGAAGAGCAAAGTCTTAAATTAAGGCCGTCTGACATCAGAGCCTGTACTGTGAACCACTTTGGTACTTTACTGCTGAACTTCCTTTTTTTTTTGCTTTTTAGGGCCTTACCTGCGGCACATGGAAGTTCCCAGGCAAGGGGTTGAGCTATAGCTGCCAGCCTATACCAAAGCCACAGCTACATGGGATCTGAGCCGTGTCTGCAACCCACACCATGGCTCAAGGCAACGCCAGATCCTTTAATGCACGGAGCAAGACCAGGGATAGGACCTACATCCTCATGGATACTAATCAGATTTGTTTCTGCCGTGCCACAGTGCTAACTCCTGAACTTCTTTCTTAGCCCTGTTTCCAAGCCCTTCGCTGTAGGTAAGGTTCACCACAACCACAAAGATGCCGAGATGGTGTGTTAGGGTTCTCCAGAGAAACAGAACCAGTAGGATCTATATATTTCTATATGTATTCTATATGTATATGTGTATATGTATTTATGTATTTTTATTAATATAGACAAAATCCTAATAAAAGGAGATTTATTAGGAAGCATGCAGTCATGTGGCTGTGGAGGCTGAGAAGTCCCACGATGGGGTGCATGTGAGCTGGAAGCCCAGGAGAGCTGGAGGTGTCATGCAGTCCAAGTCCGAAGGCGTGAGAATGAGGGAGCCTGTGGTGTAAACCCCAGTCCAATGGCAGGAGAAGATGAGAAGAAATATCCCAGCTCAGCAGGGAGGCGGGAAAAAGGCAAATTCCTCCTTCTTCCACCTTTTGTTCTGCTCAGGCCCCCAGTGGTTGTTGCCCCAGTGGCTGGGAGGATGCCCACAACACAGGGAGGGCAGTCACTTCACTGAGCCCACCCATTCAAACGCCAGTCTCATCTGGAAGCACCTCACAGACCCATCCAGAACCAATCTTTGGAGTTCCCGCTGTGGCACAGTGGAAACAAGCGAATCTGGTTAGTATCCACGAGAAGGCAGGTCCGATCGCTGGCCCTGCTCAGTGGGTTAAGGATCCGGTGTTGCCATGAGCTGTGGTGTAGGTCGCAGACGCGGCTCGGATCCCGCGTTGCTGTGGCTGTGGCGAAGGCCGGCAGCTGTAGCCCCCATTCGACCCCTAGCCTGGAGGGTGGGGCCCTAAACAGCCAAAAAAAAAAAAAAAAAAAAATCCAGAAATAATCTTCATCCTGGGCACCCCATGGCCAGTCGAGATGATGCATAAATTGACCATCTGAGATGGAAAGGAGGGCAGTGTTGGGGGCCTGTCAGCTGGAATGGAGCCCACAGAGCGGGGAGAAAGTTGTTACCTCTGGAGATAGAGGTGGGAGGATCAAGGAGGGCCTTGCCAGCCGGGGCAGGGGACTTGGGTTTTATTTAAGGTGGGATGGAAACTCCTTGGAGGATTGGAAAGAACAGTGATAAGATTTGATGCATCTTGGAGTTCCCTTCGTTGTTCAGTGCTTAACGAATCTGACTAGGAACCATGAGGTTGTGGGTTCGATCCCTGGCCTTGCTCAGCGGGTTAAGGATCCGGCGTTGCCGTGAGCTGTGGTGTAGGTTGCAGACGCGGCTCAGATCCCGTGTGGCCTTGGCTGTGGCGAAGGCCGGAGGCTACAGCTCCTGTTAGACCCCTAGCCTGGGAACCTCCATATGCTGCGGGTGTGGCCCTTAAAAGACAAAAGGCCAAAAGAAAAAAAAAAAAGATTCGATGCATGTTGTTCAAAGATTCCTCTGGCTTTTGGGTGAAGAAATGGGCTGAGCGGAAGAATCAGGAAAGCAGTTGGGAGCTCCTGGAAGAGCCCCCTCAGCATCTTCCGCCCCCGTGGGCAGAACTGGAACATATTTAGTCCCTAGTTCCCTCTGCCATTTCTTCCATTGTTTAGCGAGTGAACACCTGTCTTTTTTCTTTTTTTTCCTTCCATGCTTGCATCATGCAGAGGTTCCTGGGTCAGGGAAGCCTGTTCCATAGCAGTAACCGGAACCACAGCGGTGATAATGCTGGATCCTTAACCCACTGAGCCACCAGAAAACTTCACCTGTCATCTTTTAAGATGCACCCACAGCCTCCTGTCTGAGGTTTTTCCTAACTCATTCTGCCTGTAAAATCATCTGTCTCCTTCCCAGTGGCTCCATGGAACCCCACTTTGAATATTTTACTTTACCACTGCGGTATAATACAGAAATATATTTGGACTTTGTCCCTGGTTCCTGGCAAAGAGGAAGTAAACCTCGGAATTTCCTGACTGGTGGGAGTGTCTTTTGTTCTTCACACCTGAGCTTATGCTGATGAGGTGACTTAGAGTGGGGCCTCTAGGATGGAGTTGGTCACCCCAAAGTCCCAGTGTTTACAGGACTGGAACTTTCAGCCCCACCCACTGACCTCTAGGAAGGGGAAGGCGGCTGGCGAGTGAGCTTCATGACAATTATTAAATGAGGAGATGCAGGGAGTCTCTGGGCTGGTGAGCAAAATGGGGTGCTGGGAGGGTGGCATGCCAGGGAGGGCACGGAAGTGTCACACCCCTGCCCCCATCCCTTGCCCTGTGCCTCGCTTCCATTTGGCTGTTCCTGAATTGCATCCTTTATGATAAGCCAGTTAGTGCAAGTTCAGTGCTTTCCTAAGTTTGGTGAGCCCGTCTTAGCGAATTTTCAAATATGGGAATGATTGTCTGAAGCTTCAGCTTGGTAGCCAGGTTTGTCAGGGGTGTGGGTAACCTGGGGACCGCACACTCGTGAGCCCTCTAGTGGGACTGAGCCCTTCACCCGATGGCGTCTGATGCTCTCTCCTGGTGGTTGGTATCCGTATTGAATCGAATTGTAGGACACCCAGTTGATGTCAGAGAACAGTCGTTGGTGTGGAAGACTGCCACGTTTGTTATCAGCAGTGTTGTCATGGGGAAAAAAGCTCTTCAACTCTTCAGTTATTTTTTTATGTTTATGCTTCCCCGTTGACAATGATTAACTCCTGCGGGGGTCGGGGGAAAGGGACCATGACATTCTCATGTTTGCATGTTATCTCCGAACTGTCTAGCATATTGCACAAGCTCAGTAAATATTTGCTTGTAACTGAAAGAGCAAACCAATTGTTACCTGGATTACATTTGGTTGTGTACAACTTTTGTGTTGATTATCAGTTACACCCCTTGTTCTTTTCAAATACAGTACGGCTGACTTTTGAGAATGAACAATTTTCTACTTTTTCTGAGTTTCAGGTTAGTTATGGCATGGTCCAATATTTTATATCTAAAGTATGTACATCTGCATATTGCAGCATGCACTTATCTTTCCTGAGGAATACTTGGGTCAGCTCTTTCAGTTAAATAGATATTGTTTTTCCTTTCTCTTTTCATATTCCCCAAGAGCTGGTAAAATATTACAGCTGTTTCCAAAATGACTTGATGTGGGTCTAATTTTTCTTACCGACTTCAGGTAGAGACATGACAGGACTCTTCCTTCTGTGGTTTTTCTCCCCTCCTGGGAGAAGCCCTCAGGCGGCTGTCTGCTTTGCTGGGGCCAGGGTGGAGGCCTGAGCTAGTATTTGTTTTGCTGCATTCTTGGCTGGAAGTCAAGTCCCGAGTTTCTTCTGAACTTGGGGAGTGCTTAGGCAAAGCTGGCCTGTTCAGGAACTGTCAGGTCCTTTGGATAAAAGACTAGCAGCCTCTGGTGAAAAGAGGAGAATACACATAGTCCCCCACAAGCTGGCTAGTGGTGAGATGTTACGATGAAAGCAAATCTTTGGCAAAATTCTGACAGGTACACAAGCATAAAACCAGACATGCAAGCTGCTCTTAGAGACTCAGAGCTCTGCTCTCATGACCTAATCTTTTCCCAAAGGTCCCACCTCTAAATACCCTCACACTGAGGATTAGGATTTCAACATAAGAATTTTTGAGGGGACATGTGCATTCAACACATTGCAACGGCAGTGTGACAGTCTTGTCAATTGCCAACGTGTTCTTTTGTGTGTGAATGCCACCAGGGTCTTTGATGACACCATTTTCTCATGGCCAAGTTGCTCTTTCATATATATGTTTAGCATGGGCTATATGGAAAAGATGAAAGAAGAATCACAAATAGCACCCTTGGAGTTCTCTTGTGGCACAGCGGATCAAGGATCTGGTGTTGTCACTGCAGCAGCTTTGATCACTGTCGTGGTGCACGTTGGCTCCCTGACTTGGGAACTTCTACACACCATGGCCAAAAAAAAAAAAAGAAGAAGTAGTAGAAAGAATGGAATCCTTGCTTCTGTGTTCCATATTAGCAAGGTGATTCTTGGCAGTTTGAAAAGGTTTTTACAGTGATCAGCTAATGAGACTGTTCAGAAAGATAATAATGTCAGGAATCTTTCAAGATAAAAATAATTCGCTAATTTTCTGTGGCAGACTTTCCTCCCCAGACTTCTAAATGCTATGCCAGTGTGGTGAGCCAATATAAATCATTCCTTCCTACCTGGCATGCTCTTCTTCACTCTGCCTGTTTAATTTCTCTACATTCTCAGAATCCCAGCTCAAGTCCCACCAACTCCATGAAGCCTTCTTCAACCACTTCCACCCGCGGTGCCTGTTCTCTCTTCTGAATTCAGAGCATTCCCGCCAATATTAGCACCTACCATGTATAGCTACACAATGCTCATTTTCTTCCTTCCTTCCTTCCTCCCTCCCTCCCTCCCTCTTTCTTTCTTTCTTTCTTTCCTTCCTTCCTTCCTTCCTTCCTTCTTTTTTTCTTTCTTTCTTTCTTTCTTTCTTTCTTTCTTTCTTTCTTTCTTTCTTTCTTTCTTTCTTTCTTTCTTTCTTTCTTTCTTTCTTTCTTTCTTTCTTACTAGTCCCACAGCATGTGGAAGGTCCCAGGCCAGGGACTGAACTCGAGCCACAGCAGTGATCCAAGCCATAGCAGTGACAACACCAAGTCCCCAGCTTCTAGGCCACCAGGGAACTCCTCATTTTCTTTTTATATATGTGTGATGGAATAATATTTTGAAATATTATCTGGCATTATTCTCATTGCTGGTGATTTTTGTTCCTCTCTTCCCAGTAAGGCTGAGGGATCTACTGAATCAGGGGGTGCAGAATTAGAGAAACTATTCCCAAGACCATCCTCACTTCTGACACCTGCTGCTGCTTCAGGGGGTTCCTAAGACCATCCTCAAGTTTACTACTTCATTGGTACTCACAGAACTAACTGAAAGCTGTTGTGCTCACAGTTATGGTTTATTACAGGGAAAGGATATAGATTAACATCAGCCATGGGAAGAAGTCCATGGGGCAGAGTCTAGAAAAGTGCCAAGTGTGGAGCTTTCAGTCCTCTACCCCCACTGTCATGGACAGGGTTTCTCTTTTGACGAGGATGTGTGGTAATGTGTATGGAGGATTGCCAACCAAGGATGCTCACCTGAGTCTTAGTGTCCAGAGTTTTTATTTGGGTTCCACCGTCAATGGCCATGTGTCTGATCTCAAGATCCAACTCTTCCAGAAGCTGAGCTGACAGTGTTTGCCTCAAAGCCTCCACCACAAATCATATCATTAGACTTTCTGGTGTGGCCCAATGTCCCCAGGTAAGCAGGGACACTCTTATAATGCAGCACATTCCGATATCTTAGAGATGAACTCCTCAGGGTCCAAGGGCAAAAGCTAGACCTCTCTTTGGGCAGAGTTCAATTCTTTACAGCACAAGAGGCTTTGCAGAACCTAGCTGAAGGGTTGAGACCAGTTTCAGTTCCTGACTTCCAAGAGAGTGTCTCGAAGTACAATTCAGAGATGACAGTTGTGATTTTCATTTGAAAGATTTTTATGTGTAGAGCCAGCTTCTTTGAGAGAAGTAGGGTTTGTGGGTTCTCTGGGAACCAACACTGGAGGACTAGAGTTTAGAATTTATGAAGGTGAATAATAGAAGAGGGAACTAGGTAGGATGTGACACAAAGTGATTTCCCACCACAGAGGAAGGCAATAAGAACCCTTCCTAGGCTGTGAGGAGGAGACTGGGAAATGAAGAGAGGAGGAAGGAGAGAGGCTTTCGCTTGACCAACTTGTGGGGTTGAAACCAGGGGATGGAAGTGAGGACAGAAACTCCCCAGATATATTTGAGGATCTGGGCACAGAAGGAACCCCAACTCTTCCTTCTGCCTGGAGATCTCGGAGGAGACCAGCTCACAGAGTTATATCAATACACTACAAAGATGGAGAATACCTAAAGCTTTCTGGATTGTAAGCAAATAATATCTCCACATTAAAATAACACATGTGGGACCATATGCATATCCATTATTATGCTGCACAATGCATAGACAAACAGAAGTCTGCCCACATCAGTAGTAAGAATTAGTGTTATTATTTTCAAGCACAATAGGCAATTTCCATCTTTCTTTTCTTTCTTGGTTAGTTGTCTAATCTCTGAATGAACAGAGCTGTGGGCAGTTTATAGCTGAGCGCATCTGACCGTGTCTCCCTTGCTCAGATATGGTTGATAAAGCTCCCTGTTCCTTGGCTTAGCATTCAGACCTCCAGAATTTGGTCTCAGCCCTCTTCCCTGCCTTCATCTTCTGTTCTTCTGCCTTAGGCTGCTGATCCTCCACTAAACACAACTCAGATGCTCCTGGATGTGCTTTGCCACCTCTCTGCCTAAATTTACTTAGGCTCTTGTTTCTCCTGGCCTGACTTTCCCCATCTCCACTGGGCTTAAATTCCACTTCCTATGTGAAGCTCTCTTCAATTTCCCAGACCTGAAGTTGACATCCCAGAGCACATTGGCTTCATCTCCTGTAGCATCTACAAAATACTGCTATTTTTTTTTCTTTTTCACTTTTTAGGGCCACACCTGCAGCATATGGAAGTTCCCAGGTTAGAGGTCAAACTGGAGCTGCAGCTCCAGACTACGCCATAGCCACAGCAACACCACATCCTTAACATACTGAGCAAGGCCAGGGATCAAACCCACATCCTCATGGATACTAGTTGGGTTTGTAACCCACTGAGCCACAATGGGCGCTCCAAAATGCTGCTATTTGTCATTATTATCAATGATCTGAACATAGACCATCTCCTGAGGTCAAATGGCAGTTCCTTGAAGGCAAGGACCATGCCTTAAAAAAAAAAAAATTCTGTTTGTCTCTAAAAGCATTAGGCACAGCGCCCTGCATGCTCAGTGAGTATCTGCTGAATTCTCTCTTTCTCTCTCTCTCTCTCTCACACACACACACACACACAAACAAACCATCAGTCTCCCAGTACCTGGGAATGTTTTGGCAGAGGGAGTGAAGATGTCGTGACTGGGGAAGCTGAGGCTGAGGTGGTGAGTGAATGGCTGCCTTGGGCCCCCCCGCCCCCAGTCACTAGAGGTAGACTTGTCTTCCAGTGAAATGGCTTCAGAGTCCTAGAGCTCGAGACTAAACCAGCCACCACTTTTTCATCAGATCAGAACCATGTCTCTGTGCCTCTGCCATCGAATTTGGGGAGTGGGCTAAGGGTATGGACTGGGGTCAGAGCCAGGGCAGGGAGGCGGGGGCGCCCTGAGGACTGGCGAACTTCCTTTCTGACTCTTGTGAAGCCTCCAGAATAAGTTTCCTTTGTAACATCCTGAGGTGTCTTGTGGTGGGATAACAAGTGGACCGGGGGTCAAAGTTAAGAACTCACTGTTCACAAAAGAAGAGAGAAAAATAACCCACCACTATTTGCAGACATCATCACTCTTTCCAGCACTCAGAGGTCTAGGGATTAAGACAACAGGCGGGCTGCTGGCCCCTCCCTGTCTTTTATTTTTGTCCCGTGATGGTGAAGGTGAGGATGTGGTAGAGGCCATTCCTCTTGAACACTTGAAACCCAAGTCTAAAACTGATATAACCTTGACCAATTTGGCTCTTTTAAAAGCCTTGAAAACGCCAACCTCTCTGACCCAACAATTCTACCTCTAGAAATTTATCTTTAGGAAATATTTATGACAGTGCATTAAGTCTGGTAAACGCGTTCACAGTGATTCTTCTTATTTTTTTTTTTTTTCCTTTTTAGGGCCGTGTCTGCAGCATATGGGGGTTCCCAGGCTAGGGGTCCAATTGGAACTACAGCTGCCAGCCTACGCCGCAACCACAGCAACACCAGATCCGAGCCGTGTGTGCGACCTACACCACAGCTCACGGCAACGTCAGATCCTTAACCCGCTGAGCAAGGCCAGGGATCGAACCTGCAACCTCATGGTTCCTAGTCGGATTCGTTTCTGCTGTGCCATGACGGGAACTCCAACACAGTGATTCATTTTCAATATTAATAATAAGAAAATATCCTAAATGTATGATAATAGGAATTGGGTAAATAAACAATAAATAAACATAATTATAGATTCTAACCGCAGAATACTCTGAAGTCAGTAAACAGGAGGTTGAGGATTTGGGGTAGTTTTCCTTAAAACACTGCCCACTGATTCAGGGCTGGTTGGTGAAGATGTCGCTCTGTCTCCAGCAGGTGCTTCCTCTGCGCACCCCCAGAAATGAGGCACAGATCTTTTTGCCTTGAAGACTGTCCTGTGATTGCTTGATTCAAACCTTGCTGAGGCCAGAGTGAGTGGAGGGGAAGAGAGGGGGCTGAAGCTTGGGTGAATCTCCCAAGCCCCTGTTTTGGGGGCTGGGCTTGTGCACAGGTGCTGAGCCGGCCGGCTGCCTGTGCGGGCCGCTGCATGGTCAGCCTCTACAGGAGGGCACAGCCGGGAGGGAGGCCCGTCTTTATGTTGAGTGGCTTCTTTCTCTGTATCTCATCAATGGAGAAAATGGCATGGACGCTAGGCTGAGTCATCGACCTGTCTGACATGAAAAAGATATTTCTTGACACAGAAAGATGCTCAGTATTCATTGCCAAGTGATGTGAGCAGTTCACAGAACTGCATAGTGTTCATTATTTCATTTTTTTATAGAAGCCTTATCTTTATCTATATTTATACTTATCTACATACACCTCTATAGACATGTTGACAAACATCTAGAAAAAAGGCTTACTAAAATATTGACATCTGTTATTTCTGGATAGTGAAAATCCAGTAAGTTTTCTTTGTGTCTAATAGAGTTTAAAGCTTTTGTGTTCTTTCTTCTCCCCTTCTTTCCTTATTCCCTCCCTTCTGTCCTTCCTTCTACCCTCTTTCCCCTTTCTTTCTTTCTTCTCTCTTCTTTCTTTCTTTCTGCTATTATATATATATATATATATATATATATATATATATATATATATAAAATCTGTGTAATAAGCATCATAAAAAGAATACTGAGCTCTGGCAGAGCTCTGCCTCTTATTTCTTTTTTTTCCCACTAAACCATAGTAAGGAGCCCCCAATGCGAGGTGTAAGGGCTCCGCAGGGAGGGTCTGGTGGAAGGACCCATTCATTCTGACCTGGGCGTCTGGGACCATCGTGGAGGGGTGGCCCTTGAGGGGGTGGGTCCTATAGAGGGAGGAGGGGAGGAAGGCCACACTGTGCTGAGGGAGAAGCACCAGTGACAAAAAGTGAATGGCTTCATTGTGGGTGCTGGTCAACTGTCTGAGGATGTGGGTGCTGAGTCCTGGGTTCTCAGAGATGTTGGTGGACAAGGGGGCTCGGCAGACCCTCACACTTATTGTCTTTTATCTAGACCTCAGGTGCTACCTGTAATCATTCTTTTATCCTTTTCTGCTTAGAAGTCTTGTCATGAAAGGAACTTCAGGTTCCTGGGAACAGACCCTTCTTATGAAGTTCCTTCAGCAGATTTCTCAGTGCCCAGCAGAGGGGAGACATCCAATGAGTTTGCAGGCCTTGAGCTAATGTGAATTCCACTAAAGCATATGTAGGGAACACTTCCTTCCTTGATGTTGTCAGTTTCCAGGGAGGTTCGAAGATGGCCATTTAAAGAGCGTCTTCTAAGACTGTTCTTTATAGAGACAATGAGGACTATTATGAGTAAATTGGTACTCACCATAGTTTTTTTTTTTTTTGAATTTTATTGCAATTATAGGTGTACAAAAGTCATCACAACTCAATTTGATAGCATTTGCATCCCAAACCCTCAGTGCATACCCCACCCCCCAGATTGTCTTATTTGAAAAACCAAAGGTTTTCCAAGGTCTGTGGGTCATTGTTCTGCAAAGAAGTTCATTGTGTCTTTTTAGTTTCCACATGTAAGCAGTAGCATTGGGTGTTGCTGTCTAATTGTCTGACTGGTTTCACTTTGCATGATAATTTCTAGGTCCATCAATGTTGCTATAAATGTTATTTCATTCCTTTTAATGGCTGAGTAATATTCCATTGTGTGTATGTACCACATCTTCCCTATCCATTCCTCTGTCGATGGGCGTTTAGGTTGTTTTCATGACCTGGCTATTGCATAGAGTGCTGCAATGAACACTGGAGTACATGTGTCTTTTTGAGTCATGGTTTCCTCTGGATAGATGCCCAGGAGTGGGATTACTGGATCAAATGGTAATTGTATTTTGAGTTTTCTGAGGAATCTCCATACTATTTTCCACAGTGGTTGCACCAGTCTGCATTCCCACCAACAGTGTAATAGGGATCCTTTTTCTCCACACCCTCTCCAGCACTTATTGTTTGTAGACTTTTTGATGATGGCCATTCTGGCCAGTGTGAGGGGTACTCACTATAGTTAAGCTGAGCTTACATTTTCTTCCCTTCTTATCCTCAGAATGGATTCAAGGATATGTATATGATAAAACAACTCAGAGTGACTTGCTTCTTGCCTGGGAGGCTGCCCACCCACTGGAAACGACGTCTAACCTCCTGTTTCTATGATCCACATGGCATGGCGAACCATTATCCCTGATGGACCCTTTAGAGTTAAGTCGCTCTCACTCTTAGAAAATGTTCCTCCAGTTACCAAGCCAGAAGCAAAGCAAGCTGGCCACAGTGCTTGGGGTCTTGTCAAAATTTGGTTCTGACATGGAAATGCAATTGCTGTCCCCTGACTTGCCTCCCTCAGTGCGTGAAGGGTTGACAGCGATAATAGCTCTGAGGCCTGGGAGTTGGGGATTCTGGAGAGGAGCATGAGGGCTGCTGGGAGTGGGAGGAGGGAGCTGGGCTGGCAGGTCAGAGGATGCCTCTCCCCTCTCTCCACAGCATCCCTGTGGCTACTGAGTGCAATGATCAAGGCTTTTTGGTAGGGAGTGGTTCCCAGGCACTTAAAGGTAGTTAACTGGATGTGGAGACCATGTGAGGGGTGTCTCAGGGGAGATGGTGGCAGTCCCTAACCCATTCCCTCACAGTTAGTCCCTGGAGAGCATATTATCAACAGGGACACTCACTCCAGGCCATCAGGAAGTTGCACTTGCACTCGTTCAAGTTCCAAAAGTGAGATGAATCCTGCCTATTCTGCAGTGGAGTCATTTTACTGCTCCCTTTTGTCCTATCCTGACCACCAAACCCCCTGGGTGCTCCTGGGAGGGTTTTTAGAATGTTTCTTGCTTTCCAGAGATCAGAGAAGCCTGTCTTCTTACAGAATGGTGACTTAAAAAAGTTTTTTTGTTGATGATTGACAGATGGACAAAGTCCTGAGAGCTAAAATGACATTCACCTGCTAACCCACATATAATCCAGCTCAAGACTAATCTGAGCCACAGCCTCAATGCCAGCCCATGTCGTGAAGAAGAATGCATTACTTAGGAGGAGAAGTTTCCTGAGAAACCCTTCAATGGACTTCTACTCAGGCTCATTCTCCCGCTGCAGGGGGAGCTGGGAAAGTGAGTGAACAACATTTTCACCTCCACGTGTGTGATGGGCTGTTCGGTGAGGAAGAAGGTTTAAGAGGAGGCTTGTAGGGTAGGCAGCTATGAGCACCTGCCATATTTCTCTGGTGTCTGGCTCCCCAAACATCTGATCAGGGCCAATGACAGCAACATCCAAAAGACCAATAATTCCCACTCGCCCATCAT
The DNA here is from genome assembly GCA_004024745.2 of Catagonus wagneri. Taxonomy (NCBI): domain Eukaryota; kingdom Metazoa; phylum Chordata; class Mammalia; order Artiodactyla; family Tayassuidae; genus Catagonus; species Catagonus wagneri. The sequence continues at coordinate 3,357,885 of PVHT020000283.1, read as the reverse complement.
GACTTATTTCTTCTTTAGTTTGGAAGCTGTTGCTGGAATGTGGAGGTCCAGGTTCTCGCCCGCAGCACACCGTCTTCTGCCACCATTTCTTACCATCTTGCCATGTTGACCAGACAGACGTGGATCACTGGTGTCAGTGACCGTCTGATGAGTGACCTCAACACTTGTTCCACTCTTCTCATTGTCCTCTTGAAGAGGTGTCTTCCTACTACCTCTATATCCTGGCAGCTCCATCCTCTGTCAATAGAGCCAGTCCCCTTCCAGCAGGGGAACGACTTGACTCCATGACAGCCTTGTTAGGCCAACCTCCATGGGGTCTTCCAGCACCTTGTCTGGTTCTTTCTGGCATCCCCTTACTTATGAGTATGAGAGTCCACAATTTCTAACTTGCAGGCGTGTAACCATGGGCATGCATTGCTGTGATTCTCCACCCAGTGGGTTGATTTCCAGGAGAGCTTGTGTCCATGTTGTGTTTTTGATTCGTCAGTTATAATTACATCTAACAGCTTATAACACCAACCTGACGGCACTGAACCAAAGAGAAGTTTTGGTTTTCTCATACAAAAAAAGAAGTCTGGAGGAAGACAGTCTAGAACTGATGCAGAGTAGCCACAATGCTATGGGGATTCAGTCTGTTATTCTTTACGTTTTGCCTTCCATGGTGTGTGGCTTTTGTCCTCAGGCGAGCAAGATGGCTCTTTCACCTACAGAAATCACATTTCGTTCTAACCCTAGGAAGAAGGGGAGAACAAAGAACAGTAAAAGGGAAAGTTTCCCTCCCTTTCTTTCTTCTTTCCCCTTCCTTCCTTCCTTCCTTCCACCCTACCTCCCTTTCTTTGAAATGGGAAACTTCTTAGAAGTTCCATGCTCTCAGCTTCTAATTACATCTTATTGGCCAGAACTAGGTCACACCGCCACTTCCCTACCAGCTAGGCAATCTAAAAGAGATAAGCTGGTACCTTGCTAAGTAAATTAATGTTCTCTTAGATAAGGGAGAAGCAAGGATGGATACTGCTTAGGAAGCCATGGGATCCCATTCCTTCAGGTCAGGTGTGGTTCAGGGAAAAGGGCACTGTACCTGAGCCATGGAGCCTTCCCTTTGTCCATAGTCCCACAGGGTACTCCGTCTCCACTGGTGAAGAACATCTTGCAAAACTCCCACATTCCCCAGAGTTGTTGGTCCGTGTTGCATAGGGCACTTCTGCAGAGTTCCCAGCTTCCTACAAGGAGACTTACTCACTTCTGCCTTCTGCCTTGCTCCCTCCTTCTCTCCACAAATTTTTTGCTCCCTACCTCCTTCCCTTCCTTGCACAAATGCTTTTTGAGTCCCTAATTTGAGTCAGACAATGTCCTAGGCACACAGGGACATGAGCCCATGCTGCCCCCTTCTCTGCTGAGCAAGATGCCAACTGTGGCCACAGAAGAATCGTAGCTCTCTAGTGGGCGCACCTGCTTGGAAGGAGCCAGGCAAGAGATGTGTGCTTGTGGCTTGTGAAGACCGAAAGTGATTTCTGGGAAATGTGTTTGAACAGTCTGCACACCTTTTGAAAGGTTGCTGTCATCTTCCTGAAGGATGGAAGTCGTCCACAGCCGTCCATCTGTTGACTTCGCATATGTGTGTGGGAAGCCTGTTTTCCCTGCGGCAGATGGCTGGGTGAGTTACATCACCTCGACACAGCTGTGGCACAAGACCTCCCGCCCCACCAGCCCCGCTCCTGCTCCCATCAGTCAGGCATCTTGCTGGTGATGAATTCGGGAAGTCAGCCAGTGGAGAGTACAGATTTAAAGAGGTTTATGGCGTAGAAATAGTACAGTCATATATCCACATCTGGAACTTGTCTGTTTTGAAATGGTCTCAAACTGTGGATGTGAAAGATGTGCATGATGCCCAGTGACACAGGAAAAGAGAAGGTGTGTGCTGGAGAAACACTGAATTAACCAGGAATAGCTATGAACATCTTATTCCTACCCACTGACGTTTGTCTGGAAAGTTATACCTTTCAAAGTGCTGTGTATACTTGCTCTCATTGGATCTTTCTAAAGGATTTTAAAATACATTTCATATTATATACTTCAGTGTTTATAACTCTTTTCCTGCCACCTAACGAAGGCAATAAAACTTCCGCAAATGCTGAACGTCAATATCCTAGGAAAACTAGTCCCCAAATGTTTCACTTTCTCCTTTCACTTGCCTCATGATCCTGATTTATTTTGTTTTTTTGGCGGAGCCTGGGGCATACGGAAGGTCCCTGATCGAGAACTGAACCTGAGCCTCTGCAGTGATCCAGGCCACAGTAGTGAAAATGCCAAGTCCTTCACCACCAGGCCACCAGGGAACTCCACATGATCTTGTTTTAGAACAAGCATTTTGTACTTCTAATTCTCTCTCTGACCTTTTTACATTTCTAGAACCCTAGAGTGTCTTTTTTTTTTTTTTTTTTTTTTTTTTTTTTAGGGCCTACACCGTGGCATATGGAGATTCCCAGGCTAGGAGGCCGATTGGAGCTACAGCTGCCAGCTTATACCACAGCCACAGCAATGCAGGATCCGAGCTGTGTCTATGACCTACACACAGCTCACCATGACGCCAGATCCTTAACCTACTGAGCAAGGTCGGGGATTGAACCCGCAACCTCATGGTTCCTAATCAGGTTCTTTTCTGCTGCACGATGACAAGAGCTCCAAGCCTAGAGGGTCTTTATCTCTGATGTTGTGTCTTTGATGTCCCATGCTAACCCCTTTTGTTTGTTTTTGCTGTTAAAAAAACATTTCATTGAGATAAAATTGACATAAAATACAGTACATATTTAAAAATAAGTTCATAAGTTTTGACATATGTATAAACCATCACCACAGCCAATACAGTGAGCATATCCATTGGTTTCAAGTAGTTTCGTGTGTGTGTGTGTGTGTGTGTGTGAGTGAGATTTCAAGTGTTTTAAGTTGGTTTCTAATCAAAGGAAGCCTAACAAGATACCATTTTATTAACTAGGATGCTGTTTTACTTACACTTTCTGGTTCTTGAATATGTTTGGGGAACACTCTCATTTTGGTTCTATTCTCTTGGGGCTGTCAGTTCATGCTGGACCTCAGCTTTAATAAATGATATTTACATATATTCCATGTTTTACGATCTCTAGTTTTTCTTTTAGCAAATTCTGTCCGTCTCATGGGGGTAGCTGAAAGAGCACGATTTGAAACTGGAAGATCTGAGTCTATGTCTCTGCTTTGCTTCTTTTTAGATATGTGATTTTGGATGCTAATGATAGTCACACCACATACCTCACTGGGGTGTTTTGGATCACACAAGCGCCTCCTCCACAGGAGGTTAACAATGGAAGTTTCTACACAGACCTCAAGCCGTGATGCATTTTTTTTCCAAAACCAAATCACCACGTGGACAGTTTATAAAGAAAATGGCGCATACTGGTTCAAAATCTTTTACTTCTTTAAAAATTTTATTTTATTTGTCTTTTTGCCTTATCTAGGACCGCACCCGCAGCATGTGGAGGTTCCCAGGCTAGGGGTCTAACAGGAGCTGTAGCTGCCAGCCTTCGCCACAGCCACAGCAACACAGGATCCGAGCCGCGTCTGCAACCTACACCACAGCTCACGGCAACGCCGGATCCTTAACCCACTGAGCAAGGCCAGGGATTGAACCCGCAACCTCATGGTTCCTAGTTGGATTCGTTAACCACTGAGCCACCACGGGAATTCCTGGTTCAAGATCTTTTAAATTCCTCACCAGCTTAGAGAAAATAAAAAGAGAAGTTCCTCTTATGGTTCAGTGGGTTAAGAACCTGACATAGTCTCCGTGAGGATGCAGGTTCGATCCCTGGGCTCACTCAGTGGGTTAAAGATCTGACATTGCCCCAAACTGTGGTGTGGGTCACAGATACACTTCAAATCTGGTGTGGCTGTGGCTGTGGCTGGCAGCTATAGCTCTTATTTGACTCCTAGCCTGGGAACTTCCATATACCCCAGGCACGGCCCTAAAAAGAAAGAAAGAAAGAAAGGAAGGAAGAAAGAAAGAGAAAAATAAAAAGTCAAGAGGGGAGAGGGCAGAGAATGTTGGAGGGAATTTTAGCATATTTTATTAGTATTGTGTACTGAAGTATGATTTACAATATTGTGTTAACTTCAGGGGATTTTTCTGAGTGAGATGGGTTGCCATGCTGTGAATACCCACACCCTCTGAAGCCCAGTGGGGATGGGCGACTCCAAGGGACCATTCAGGGAGCTGGATGTGTGTCTCTGCAGCTCGAGGAAAAGCTGACCTAGGGGAACCTGATTTGTGCTGAGGAAGCTACAGAGGCCCGGGAATAGCAAGGTGGGTGGGTGGCCTGCACCCCCAGAGACTGGGGGGACTGGTTAAAGGGTGCAGGGGGATTTCCTGGGAGTCCCCCCACCATTTAGCATCCTGCCCTACCCTTAGAGAAGGTAAGGAGAGAGAAAAGGAGCGCTCGACACAGTCCATGCTGAGTGTGTAGCCGAGCAGGACCCCGTGAGGCTTTCCCAGGGCGGACCCCCCACTCATGTCCACCACCTGCCTTTTTATCTACAGAACAACTTCAAAGAATCGATTTAACCAGAGAAGTGAGAAAGTACAGCGAGGAAAGGAGTCTAACAAGACAGAATAATGAAACAAAGTCAAGAACCTTTAGTTCCTCCTCAAGGACTGTAGATAATGTTCTGAGCCATGTCCTTGGAGCTGTTTTGCAGGTGCTGAAGCCCCCACCGGGTGGGAGAAGTTAACTGTACGCTGCCCACAAGCACGTAGACCCCAGACTGGTTGGAAGCAGAAGGTTAATGACGCTGACTCCTAATTACCTCACCACCCACCAGTCGGGAAAGTGTCCACGAGCTCCTCAAACACTCTTATTAGAGTCCTCACTACCCCCTCCAAGTGTGTGTGTGTGTGTGTGTGTGAGGGGGGACACCCTTCTTGAGGCGCTAGCCTGCCGTGTTCCCTCTTCGCCTGGCAATTAAAGCTACTTTTTCTGTTTCCTCCAACTCTGTCTCCACATTTCTACTTGGCATCGGTGCACAAGGCAGCCGATATTTTGGCAATAAGTGGACTGCACAGGGCCGGCGGCGATGGGGAACAGTGCCCGGAGGAACAGAAAGCAGGGACACATGTCGTCCTGGGAGGTGGCCAGAGAGGCCAGTAGAGTGGCCTCCAGTGGCTCCTAGAAAAGCACCTTGAGGGACGAAGTGGCTCTAAATGTCCACCTGTGGGCCTGCAGAGTGAAAGCTATGTCACAGGAAACCTCCTCCTTCTCCTTCTTCCCTTGTCTCCCCATGGTCCTCAGGGGACATGGTGCCACCTCCCAGGGCTTTGGGAGGGCAGCGGACAAGTCTCACTTTGAAGGTGTCTTATTTTTGAATTGGGAGATTTTGCCTTGGAGCGAGCAGAAGAGTCATAGGATTTGACCATGTTCTCATTGAGGGACAGGTGAAATGTACTCCTACATTTTATTTTTTTGTCTTTTGTCTTTTTAGGGCCACACCCATGGCACATGGATATTCCAGGCTAGGGGTCTAATCAGAACTGTGGCTCCCAGCCTACACCAGAGTCACAGCAACGCCAGATCTGAGCCGCATCTGCTGCCTACACCACAGCTCACGGCAATGCCGGATCCTTAACCCACTGAGCGAGACCAGGGATTGAATCCGTAACCTTGTAGTTCCCAGTCGTATTCATTTCTGTTGCGCCAAGACGGGAACTCCCTACTCCTACATTTTAAAAGGAAAGTGAAAGATAAAGTTGCATTGTAATTATATCACAAATGATGCTTATCATACGTTACAGGCTTGAACTGTAAACAGGTGAATCTTAGCGACTGTTCAGTACAGGGTTTAGTTTCCCTCTTGCCTACTAAGACTGGGGTTCTCAACTCTGAGCTGCATGAAATTATCTGGAGGGCTTGTTAAAGTCTGAGTTTCTGGAGTTCCTTTTGTGGCTCAGCGGGTTAAGAACCCGACACAGAGTTCGTGAGTGCTGCGTGTTCGATCCCTGGCCTTGCTCAGTGGGTTAAGGATCCGGCATGGCCACAGCTGCTATAAACTGCAGTGTAGATTGCAAATGCTCGGATCCAGCATTGATCTATCTGTGGTGTAGGCTGGCAGCTGCAACCCCTAGCCCAGGAACTTCCATTTGCCTCAGGTGTGGCCTCAAAAAGAAAAAAACAAAAAACAACAATAAAAAAATAGTGTTTGAGTTTTTATTGAGTGTGTGGCATTGCGAGTTATAGTAAGAAACCTAGGTCTTTGCCCTTGTTTTTGGCTCAAGGCACCAGAAACCCTTATAATCTCCTAAGTGTTGAGAGAGGTAAATTATCCTTTGTTATGTTAATAAGGTGGCTTCTGGAATGCCTCCAGGTAACCTGAGAAAGGGGCTGATTGCCTGCTTAACTAGCTCTGGGATTGGAGGGTTGGAACCTTCAGTCCCAGCTGAGGAATGGAGAGAGGCTGGAGGACGCCTCAACTGCTATTGGTCGATGACACTGTCAGTCATGCCTGTGTAAAAAGCCTCCATAAAAACCCAAAGGGGGGGTGGTTGGATAGCAGCTGAGCTGGAGAACACGTGACTTGGGGAGGGCCATGTTTCCCACATACCTTGCATCTCTTCCATCTGGCTGTTCCTGAGTTATATCCTCTTATGATACACCAGTGATCAGTAAGTACAGTGTTTCTCTCAGTTCTTTGAGTTTACTACACATAAATTAATCAGACCTAAGGAGGGGTGTGTGGGAACCTCTGAGTTATAGCCAGTCAATCAGAATTATGGGTAATAAGCTGAACTTGCAACTGGATGTCTGAAGAGGTGGTGGGTGGTGGGGGTGGGGGGATGAGGCTTTGGGCCCCTGGCCTGTGGAATCGGGTGCTTTCCCTGGGTAGGTAGTGTCAGAATGGAGTTGAATAGTAGGATGCCCAACAGGTGTTGGGAGAATTGCTCCCCGGTTGTGGTGGGGGTACAGTACCCTCCAGCCCCCCACCCCCAATGCTGGAAATTGTTTTTTGAACATTATTGGAGTGGTCCTCGGTCAGGGAGGTGGGTAAGTATTTGCATGGCTACCAGGTTCCCCAGGTGTTGCCCATGACGCTGACTGAGGCCCTTCCTTCTCCAGCCCTGGTTCTCCACCTTGGCTGCACTTGGGATCACCTGGGGAGGTTTAGCTACCGAAGCTTGGGACCCATCCCAGAAACTGGGTTGAATTGGTAAATGCAATTCATGGATTAAAATTGGTGTGATCACTTCATAGACTTACTCATGGATTAAAAGCTGCCCAGGAAGTTAAAGGAGGCATATTTACTTTTATTTAAAAATTCTGATTTACCTTATTGAATGTAGAGACCTTGACTTTCTTCCTTATACATTTTGGCATGATTTGAATTTTTACCAACCAGCCTATGTGACCTGATAACTAGCAAGCAAACATGTGGTTTTATTCTTTCCATCAGTAGTGGCCATTTCGACACGTATCACGACTCTTTCGAATCTTAGCATTTGGAGCTCTTCTTCCTCCATCATTTCTTTGAATACTGGAAGAATTCCTTCTTGGTTTAATAAAACCTAGCTCATTCCAAATTCCGCCAAATTTACTATACTTTGAATAATTAATTCCAGCTATTACTGTGGGATGTTGAACAAAACTTTATCCTGCACCTCATACTTCATAATCTCTAATCTTTCTTTCTCCCCCACGATCCAGGCAGTTCTACCAATCCATTTCCCTTTCTGGTACTCCACGCATGTGTATGTAAGTTAATGATCTTTAATTCATGTATTCTAACAAATCACTTGACGCGCTTATTGAGGACTTAGACTGTGTTGGAAACTGTGTGAATTATTTCCATTTTATAGATCAGGACACAAAGATGGTCTCCAAATTCATGACTGCGAATTATGTTTGTAGATTTAGAGATCCCCATTCTACCCAAATATTTATTATTTGTCGTTAGTAAACAGAGAGCAGAAGTGTGTTCATTCGCCCAGTTGTCGTGAATTTTTCAGTCAGTCATCCCAAACTCTTCCCAGAAACCCTATTTATTATAGGATGATTTTTTAAATAGTGACTGAAAAAAATTATAGTCAATTTACAATGTTGTGCCAATTTCTTCTGTACAGCAAAGTGACCAAGTCATACACATATATACATTCTATTATAGGTTTTTTTTTTTTTTTAATCTTTTGTCTTTTTAGGGCCACACTCATGGCATATGGAGGTTTCCCAGGCTAGGGGATGAATCAGAGCTGTAGCTGCCGGCCTACACCACAGCCATAGCAATGTGGGTTCCGAGCCTCATCAGCAACGTACACCAGAGCTCACGGCAAAGCCGGATCCTTAACCCACTGAGTGGGACCAGGGATCAAACCTGCATTCTCATGGATACTAGTCAGGTTCTTTAACCACTGAGCCACAGTGGGAACTCCTATAGATTGATTCGTAATGACTTCTGATGTATCTATCTTTTTTAAAGATGCAGTTGAAATATTCTTGTATGGAAGAAAGATTACTTTTGGGAGGCAGTTACACATTCTGTTAGTCCCAGACTCCCATTCATATGCAGCATTTTAAACATACATCTGGCAACTGAAATTCTCTTTCTTTCAAACATCCTCATTTTGTATATTTAGCAAAATTCTACCTCTACGTGATTCCCTTTCCCTGTTACTGACTTGTGGGAAGATGCCTAAAACCCACTCCCTTTATGTACAATAAAACTCTATCTAGGTATTAAACTTTATTTCTTATACTAAAATCACATCCAGATTCTTCTCTCTCAGGGCCATGCCAACTGTGACTTTAACGTTTTTCATTTTACTACTTTAATGTGGTTCTAAATTGCACTTTTTCTATATAGAGGTAATTTTATTAAGACCTACAAAATTTTCTTTGATTGCTCTCACCTCATGCCTCCCAATTTTTGTGCTTTTAGGATTGAGACCCCCTTCTGAACCTGGCATTTTTTTTTTTTTCTGGCTTTCAATTTCTGCACTGTCTTCTTTTCCTACTCCCTTGATTGATTCTGACGTAATTGATAGTTTCCTTTCTTTTCCATGAGTTAGCCATTCCCCAAAGCTTTTGGCCATAAGATTTTATGGCAAACATTTTTTGAAATGCAAAAAAGTTTAAAGAATTTTATAGTGAACATCCATATACCTACCACTCAGATTCCACCATTAACATTTTTAGTACACTTAACTTTATCCCACATCTAGGCACTTATCTTCTCCTCTTTTTCCATCTATCACACTAGCCTCAAATTGAATGTGTTTCAAAATGAATGGCAAGGATAGGAATCCGTCACCCCAAACACTTCAGCTGCGTAGTATTAGTTAGTGTTCGATATTTGTTTATGGTTCTTTTTTTCTTTAGAGATAAGATTTATAGACAGTGAAATACATAAATCTTTTGTGTTTTTGGCCATGCTCTCAGCATGGGGACGTCCTGGGCCAGGGCTCAAACCTGAGCCACAGCAGTGACAATACTCAATCCTTAGCCACTAGTCTACTAGGGAACTCCAAAATACATAAATCTTAAAATTACTATTTGATATGTTTTGACAAATACCTGCCACTTAGCCTGACTCTACAGCCTGGGAACACAATTTGAGTTACAGAGTGGCTCTCCTGACCACAGCTCGGTGACTGCCCATGTGGTCTGGTAATCTGGCTGTTCTTGCCCCTGATATCAACACTATATTTACACATCAGCTATACGCTCTGCTTTTATTTGCTTCTACTCTCCTTCTCTCCATATGATTCTCTACTTCTCTGCGTCTGCCTCCCTCTTTGAGTGTGTCACGACCAGACTTATATAAAAGAGAATCCAATTGGTTCAGTTAGTCACCAGCCAGTATCAGTCATCCTTGTTGGGTCAAGCTTGCCATACTTTAGAGGGCTGTTTTTGGAGTCAGGGGCCCAGTTTTACAGGGAGGTAGAGGGTGTTATCTGGCTTTATAAGTAGATTATTGCTTTGGCTGCTTCCTCTTAAGGGGACTATGGGACTGACAGGTTCAGAGCATTATGTTTAAGACACAGTGAATTCTACCCTCACCAGCTAAAGATTTACAGTCCCCATATTAAAAGTACCATGTATATGGATGGCTAACCCTTTCATTCTTTTTTTTTTTAATTTTCCTTTTATTTATTTATTTATTTTCAACAACAATGAATTTTATTTCAATTATAGGTGTACAAAGATCATCACAAGCCAATGTGATAGATTTTGTGTCCCAAACCCACAGGGCATCGCCCCACCCCCCAGATTGTACCACTTGAAAAACCAAGGTTTTCCAAAATCTGTGAGTCATTATCTGTTCTTCAAAGAAGTTCATTATGTCTCTTTAGCTTCCACATGTAAGCGGTAGCATTGGTTGTTGCTGTCTAATTGTCTGACTGGTTTCACTTTGCATGATAATTTCTAGGTCCGTCCATGTTGTTGCAAATGCCGTTATTTCATTCCTTTTAATGGCTGAGTAATATTCCATTGTGTGTATGTACCATATCTTCCCTATCCACTCCTCTGTTGATGGGCATTTAGGTTGTTTCCATGACCTGGATCCTTCCCTCTCTAGCTGCTTTAAATGTAGAGTTAGGTTATTTATGTGAGCTTTTTCTTGTTTCCTGAGGTAGGCTTGTATTGCTGTATACTTTCCTCTTAGAACTGCTTTTGCTGCATCCCAGAGGTTTTGGAGTGTCATATCTTTGTTATCATTTACTTCTAGGTATTTTTTTAATTTCCTCTTTGATTTCTTCAGTGATCCATTGGTTGTTTAGTCTCCACGTGTTTGTATTTTTTGCCATTTTTTTCTTGTTGTTGATTTCCAGTCGCATACCATGGTAGTCAGAGACGATGCTTGAAATGATTTCAATTTTCTTAAAGTTACTGAGGCTTGATTTGTAGCCCAGGATGTGATCAATCTTAGAGAATGTTTTGTGCACACTTGAGAAGAATGTGTATTCTGTTGCTTTTGAATGGAATGTCCTATAAATATCTATTAAGTATATACCTTTCCTGGTGAGCCTTGTCATTTGTGGTGTTTTTGCTTCTGGTTGTGACCTTTGCTTTTCTGACTAGAGAAGTTCCTTTCAGATTTGTTGTAAAGCTGGTTTAGTGTTGCAGAAATCTCTTAGCTTTTGCTTATCTGTAAAGGTTTTGATCTCTCCTTCAAATCTGAATGAGAGCCTTGCAGGGTAAAGCAATCTTGGTTGGAAGTTTTTCCCTTTCATCACATTAAGTATATCATGCCACTCCCTTCTGGCCTGCAGAGTTTCAGCTGAAAAATCTGC
>PVHT020000283.1:3304210-3327047 GCA_004024745.2 Catagonus wagneri | reverse complement strand
AAAAAGGGGGGGGGGGTGTTCATTTTTCTAATCTGTACTGGGAAATAGAGCATAAGGCTCATGAGCAGGTAGACAATACGGAGATGCATTAAGGTACAGGAAGCCACACACTAGTCTTTACTTTTATTTTAGATATTTTAGCTAAAACAACTCCTTAGCACAGTTATGTAAGACAGTGATCCTAGCAGATAATTTTTTGCATGCTTGTCCTATCCACAGCCTCCTTTTCAAAACTGCTTATCCCACAACCAGTAGCCTCAGCGGAAGGAGAGGTGGCGTCCAGCAGGCCATGCTGGTACCAGGCACCCTCCCCTCCCCTGACTGGACCTGACCATGGTCCAGGCAAACCACTGGCTGACCAGCACCCAATCAGGTTTTCTCTTTGCAGGAGTGGATCTCTGTTCCTCGAACCCCACTGATTCTTTTTTTTTTTTCTTTAACTTAATGAATTTTATTTCAGTTATAGGTATACAAAAAAATCATCACAAGTCAATTTTATAGATTTGCATCCCAAACCCTCAGTGCATCCCCTCACCCCCCAGATTGTCTTATTTGAAAAACCAAAGGTTTTCCAAAGTCTGTGAGTCATTGTCTGTTCTACAAAGAAGTTCATTGTGTCTTTTTAGTTTCCACATGTAAGCGGTAGCATTGGGTGTTGCTGTCTAATTGTCTGACTGGTTTCACTTTGCATGATAATTTCTAGGTCCGTCCATGTTGCTATAAGTGTTGGTATTTTGTTCCTTTTAATGGCTGAGTAATATTCCATTGTGTGTATGTACCATATCTTCCTTATCCACTCCTCTGTCGATGGGCATTTAGGTTGTTTCCATGACCTGGCTATTGCATAGAGTGCTGCAATGAACAGTGGAGTGCATGCGTCTTTTCGAGTTATGGTTTCCTCTGGATAGATGCCCAGGAGTGGGACTGCTGGATCAAATGGTAATTGTATTTTGAGTTTTCTGAGGAATCTCCATACAGTTTTCCACAGTGGTTGCACCAATTTGCATTCCCACCAACAGTGTAATAGGGATCCTTTTTCTCCACACCCTCTCCAGCACTTATTGTTTGTAGACTTTTTGATGATGGCATCCACTGATTCTTGAGAGAGTGGTTTTAACCATAGATTCTCTTGAAGTATAGGAGTTTATATTGGCTTATAGTTGACGTGTTAATCGATGTAAATGGAATACAGTGTGAAGTTGGTTTTTTGTTTGTTTTTCTGGTCAAAGGAAGTTGTGTTTTCCTTGACAAGATAGCGTGAAGTCCCCAGAGTGGAATCTCCAATTGTTTGGCAGATATTTGGGTACCCACCATGTCCCCAAGGGAATCATATGGGTGGACACATCAGCACTACCTCACGATAGATGTTCCTCATCTTTTTCTTTGTAGCGAAATCCTGATTAAGAGTTAAGTTCATTCAGCTTCTGGAGAATACAAATGGCTTGCTTCTCTGTCTTCCTGCTCTGACTGCATCTTCCAGGCTCACTGGTACCTTGGCCACTTGATAGAGGAAAGAACAGAAGAGATATAGGGAAAAATCATTAAATTAATTACAGCCAAACTTGCTCCATACTTTGATTTTTTTTTTTTTTTTTTGGCCATCTTGCAGTGTATGGAGTTCCTGGGCCAGGGATCAAATCCCAGCCTCAGTTGTGACCTAGGCCACAGCTGCAGCAATGCCAGATCCTTAACACTGGATTCTTTACCCACTGTGCCTGGCTGGAGATTGAACCTGTGTCCCAGCGCTCCCAGGACCCTGCTGATTCTGTTGCACCACAGCAGGAACTCCTTGCTCTATTCTTTGAGTTCTAGTTCTGAATTTGGTAGAGGACAAGGTTTATAGACGGGTTAGGAAGATGTTTAATTAAGAACACCTTGGAGCTGCCTTGGTGGTTCAGTGGTTAATCAACCTGACTAGGATCCATGATCCCTGCCCTTGCTCAGTGGGTTAAGGATCCAGTGTTGCTGTGAGCTGTGGTGTAGGTCGAAGATGAGGCTCGGATCCCACGTGGCTGTGGCTGTGGTGTAGGCCAGCAGCTGTAGTTTCGAATTGACCCCTAGCCTGGGAACCTCCATTCTGCAGTGTGGCCCTAACAAGGTTTTTTTTTAAAAAAAAAAAAAAAGGAAAAAAAAAAGAAAAAAAAGAAAGAAATAATTAAGAACTGTTTGCCTCTCAACCCTTATCTCCTTTGGTTTCCCTAGATTCCCCATTCTTTGGAGGCAGCAGATGGTGGTGGCAGGAAAGCTGGCCTAGGGCGTGTGTGCTTTCCAATCCCGGCTTTGCTAGCTGGGGGACTTGGGCAAGGGCCATGTCCCACCGCCAAGCCTGTGTTTCCCCATCTGTAAAAAGATGCTCATTAATGCCAGTTCTGTCTAGCTCACAGGATGACTGTAGGATCAAATAAGAAAATAGACGGGAAAAGATTTCCAAGCCAGAAGTAATAAGGAATGTGTGCAGGATCATTAGTAAAGCCAGAGTGGAGAAATATGTCCAGGCAGCACAAATCCCAACTTGCCCTGACTTGCAGCAGCTCCAAGATTCCAGATTTATAGCCTGCCCTCCCCCAGCCTCCCCCCCCCCAAACCCAACCCACTGACTTTCTCAGGCTTCTTTCCCTTTCAGCCCTTTCTTTTCTGCAGCTCTCTCTTGGGGGGGGGGGATACAAATGCTGTCAGTCAGGCCTATGCAACATAGAGACCAACCTCGCTTTTGGATTATTTAGTTGACTGTTGAGGATTCTCAAACAGAGGTAAATATTTTTATAATTCTGTCAATTTGAACAAGTCCCTGAACTTCCGCCGGCCCTCCCAACAGTTTCTTTCAGAATCAAGTGAAACAGCAGAATCATCAAAGGGCTGGGATTTTCCTTGTGTGTATCACACTACTGGTGGCTGCCTGCCAAGACTTGGGCCCTCCTCCCGCTGCCCCCAGCAGTATCGCCCTAATTGGTCTGGGCTATGGCCTGGACATCTGTGCTTTCAGAAGGTGCCAGGAGATGCTCATATACATCCAGGGTTGAGGACTTACTGATCTTGCCTAAATTAAATTTACAGATGAGGAACTGGAGAGACTGATTTCTCCCAAATCACAGTCCTTGAGTTAAAGTCATGCTGGACTCCCCCTAGTCCCCCAGAGCTTTAGTTAATACCCAAATCGCAAACATTTTAAAAATGGAAAAATGTTCCTTTCCAACCGGCCTAAGTTACTTATTTATTATTTTATTTTATTTTTATTTATTTATTTTTGTCCTTTTGCTTTTATCTAGAGCCGCACCCGCAGCATATGGAGGTTCCCAGGCTAGGGGTCTAACAGGAGCTGTAGCCGCCGGCCTTCGCCACAGCCACAGCAACGCGGGATCCGAGCCGCTTCTGCGACCTACTCCACAGCTCACGGCAATACCAGTTCCTTAACCCACTGAGCAAGGCCAGGGATCGAACCTGCAACCTCATGGTTCTTAGTCGGATTCGTTAACCACTGAGCCACTAAGGGAATTCCTATTATTTTATTTTTATTGGGGTATAGTTGATTTACAAGGTTGTGTTAAGTTTCAGGTGTACAGCAAAGAGATTCAGTTCCACATAAATGCTTTTTCAGGTTCTTACCTTCAACTCTTAATGTCATTCATTACCATGGTTTTCCTCAACACCTTCCTGGGAACCTCAGACATCTTAATGTTCTTCTTATCCCCAAGAAGAACTCTGGAATTGGAAGTTTCTTGTTATACTTCTTGTTTCATTGTGTTTTTTTCCTGTTTCCACTGATCTCATGCTAGTTGGTGTCTTGTTCATGTACGTCCGACCTTGTCCAGTTTTGCCCGTTGGCAAACTGGTCCCCTCTCTTCTCTCCTTTGTTTTAGTCTACCCCAAATAAGAGGTTTGATAGAGGTTGGGGTCTCAACTCCTCAGCCTGGCCTTGAATGGCTCTTTGGTTTTATTCTGTTGGCTCAATTGAAATGGATTTCTCTTTCTGAACACATTTCATATCATACTGTCCTGTCCTGCTCAAGTTTTGCTCTCAAACTTCCTCGTTCTTTTATGCCCCTCCGCCTTTTATTATTATTATTTGTTTTTGGGCTGCCCCATGGCATATCAGATTCGAGCTGCCTCCAGGGGTCAGATTCGAGCTGCAGTTGCAATTTAAGTGGCAGCTGCGACACCGGATCTTTAACCCACTGTGCCGGGCCGGGGATCGAACCTGTGTCTCAACACTCCCAAAACACCGCCAATCCCATTGCGCCCTTTTCTGCCTTTTCAATTTCACTTATCTGTCAAAGTCCATCTTGAGTGTGAGTGCCTCCACTAAGTCTTTTGAGATCTCCTGCCAAAGGGATTTCTTCTGAATTCCTATGGCTTTTTTTTTTTTTTTTTTTTGTCTTTTTGCCTTTATGTAGAGCCGCACCCGCGGCATATGGAGGTTCCCAGGCTAGGGGTCTAATCGGAGCTGTAGCTGCCGGCCTTCGCCACAGCCACAGCAACGCGGGATCCGAGCCGCGTCTGCAACCTACACCACAGCTCACGGCAACGCTGGATCCTTAACCCACTGAGCAAGGCCAGGGATCGAACCCACAACCTCATGGTTCTTAGCCGGATTCGTTAACCACTGAGCCACGAAGGGAACTCCAGGCTTTTTTTTTTTTTTTGTGCTTGACATTGAGCACTTAGCAGATGCTGGGTTTTATATGGAGACTTAGAGCTGGGTTTTATATGGAGACTTAGAACTCCCTGGGGACCAGGACCCTGTTCTATATGTATTTGTGCTGCTCTACTGATTCGCAGCACAGCTTTTTCTGCCATGGTGAATGTTTCGTAAATGTACCCCAGGACTGAAATGCGGTTAAGTGACTTGTGTTAGAGCACGGCTTTTTTGATGGACATCCACACTTTGTTCTGTTTCAAGAAGCCTGTATTGCTTAAAGTTAATTCACAAAGGACCCACTTTATAAAAAAAAATTAGTTGTTCCCTTAAGGATCCTTGTTGGTTAAGAAAAAGCTGACCAGTTTGGGAGAGGGAAAAAACATCTTGTGAGCACCTCAACCGAAAGAACCAGGAAACCAAACACGAAGATTTGCGGAGCCTGGCTTTTTCCTGTCATTCCTGGAAGGATCTGGAAAACCTGGATGTGGGAGGAAAAGGGACAAGAACAAGTGGATCACGCTGCTTCTAGAAGACTAAGGCGGCCCAGGCTTTCTAAAAGCATCCAGGCGACCTGGCCACTCTGTGATTGTTGGGTGCTTTTGACAGTGCAGGGTGGTGCACCGTGGACTTGACTTGGCTTAGCAAGGGCGAGGGCTTTTTCTTCCCCATTGTCACCTCATTAAACTTCTGAATGCTCAAGCTTTGCTGGCGAACTGTATTGGGTTTAATCTCTTCTGAATTCCACACATTTAATTTAGGCTGCACAGTTAATTGCCTAAAGGGTAATTGAAAATCCAGCATGAAATGTGTGGGGGAGCCAAGGCTATTATACCGACCTGAAGTTCTCCATTTCTGATTAACTCTGTGAGCTCAGCGTCGTTAATGGCATTCCCTTTGATTGCCAGCATTTGGTTCAGGCCAGTGAGTTAGAGCTAAACGCGTGTGGGTTTAGAATCTTCACCTCCACCTTAATCTCTAACTGCCCCCCCCTTCTTTGCTATTCCTGGGGTAGTGGATTTGTCCAACTGCTTACTATCTAAAGAAATCTACTCTTGAAATGAAGTCTTGAAAAGCAATTACTTGGTGCTGATGGGTTGTGTGTGTTGGGACACATCATCTGACGCCCCTCGCCTCCCTTTGGGTGCCTGCTGCGATCCCCAGGGAGACGTCTCATGCGTTCATGCCTGGTTCCTGCAGCTCAGTGACGATGGAGCCCGAATGTTCTGGCGGTGCTCCCTGCCTCACGGGTTAGTATTTAACCACCACGAAGCGCACTCTATTCCTGCAACCTTCTTTCCCTCGAATCACAGGGGAAAATAAATCCTAGTTTCTGTTTTCTTAGTAGAAAGGTCTCGCCTCTGTGAGGAACCTTTCTTCAGAGATGGCCTGTGAGCTTCTGCTGGTAACACCCAGAAACATACAGCTGGACCGAGGCGTGTAGATAAGACTCATGGAAAATAGCTGATGAGCGAATGCACCCACTGCAAGTTCTTAAATGAGGTGTGGAGGGGTGTTGGATATCTGATGCTCACTCGCGGGAGGTGTGGCCAAGAGGCGGAGCGGTGCCGTGCAATGGGAGGAGCTTCGGGCTCAAGGCCCCGCCCTGTCACTGAGTGTGTCCGGCCTTTTGGCAAGTTGCTCACCAGCTGTGGGTCTTACAAGTTGATCCCGTTGGGGCCCTTCCAGCTGTAGGGGACTGATGTTTACTAAGGCTCTGGGCATTATCTCCAGTGCTTAGAAACCACGTGGAAATGAAACAGCAAGGGATGGATATCTGAGGCCAAGAAATGCAGATACTAGAACAAATTGTAATAAAACCCAGTCCAGTCTCAGTGTCCCCCAGAGAGTCAGCATCAGTCAGCTGACCTTTATTAATCTACTGCCTAATTTAGTTGCATCCTATTCCTTCTTTGCTAACCAACTTCACTCAGGATTGGCCATTATAGATTTGTAGATTTTTCCCTCTTCTCCTGTGGTCTTAAGTGCCTATAGCAATTGAAGTCCTTGCTGGGTTGTGATTGGGAAAGAGCAATTAAATTAACAGCTCTTTTCAACGGGGATAACCTTAATGGAGGTAGTAGAGAAAATGTCTAATTAAACAGTAGTATCACTGTCTACACTGAGTCTAAATAAATTTACCCCTTAACTTGGGTAGGCTAAGAGATTAATTAAAAAAAATGGGGGTGTGTAGGGAGTTCCCACCGTGGCTCAGCAGAAATGAACCCATCTAGTATCCATGAGGATGTGGGTTCGATCCCTTGCCTTGCTCAGAGGGTTAAAGGATCTGGTGTTGCCATGAGCTGTGGTGTGGATCGCAGACACGACTCGGATCTGGAGTTGCTGTGTCTGTGGCATAGGCCGGCAGCTGCAGCTCCAGTTCGACCCCTAGGCTGGGAACTTAGGTGTGCTGCGGGTATGGCCCTAAAAAGACAAAAAAAAAAAAAAAAATGGGGGTGTGGCTATACCTGGGTGCCCACTGATCATCCTTTTGTCCGACTTTGGGAGCGTGGGGGATGGTTCCACCCGGGTGACTCTCTTGAAGGACACAGGCCTGGCGAGAGTCAGCTGCGCCTCCTTCCCCCTCCCCAACACACAGCACGTGTACACATGTGAACGAGGAGTATTTATTCCCCGTGAATGAAGGTAGCTCACAGACATAGAGTGAAAGCAGTGACAGGAAACACGGAGGGAGGTCTGTCCACATCTGCAGGTGTGCTGGTGACATGAGGACATCAGTGTGACTGCGGTTCAGCCACATTTTGCTTCATTTTTGGGGAAGGGAAAACTCACCCCTAGTATTTCTCCTCCTTCCTCCTCCCACCTCCAAGCAACTCGCATCCTTTCTTGTGCTCTACATTTAATGTTTTCTTCTTCCTTTTTTTTTTGTCTTTTGTTTTAGAGCCGCACCATGGCATGTGGAGGTTCCCAGGCCAGGAGTCTAATCGGATCTGTAGCTGCCAGCCTACACCACAGCCACAGCAACGCGGGATCTGAGCCGCGTCTGTGACCTACACCACAGCTCACGGCAACGCCGGATCCTTAACCCACTGAGCGAGGCCAGGGATCGAACCTGCAACCTCATGGTTCCTAGATGGATTCGTTAACCGCTGTGCCACGATGGGAACTTCATGTTTTTTTTAATTGTGGTAAGATATGTATGAGATAGAATTTACCATTTTAACCATTTTTTTGTGTGCAGTTCTATAGCATTAGGTAATTCACATTGTTGTGCTGTTATCACCACTGTCCATACCCCTGTACAGGACTCTTTTCATCTTGTAAAACAGGAGCTCAGTACTCATTAAACATCTCCTTCTTCTCCCTCTCTCCCCACAATTCTCCCTGCCCCCCGCCCAAGTTCCTGACAACCTTCATTCGACTTTGTCTCTATGTATTCGACTTTTCTGGGTACCTCATATGATTGCAATCATACAATATTTGTCTTTTTGTGTCTGGCTTATTTCACTCAGTGTAATGCCTTCAACTTTCATCTGTGTTGTAGCCTGTGTCAGAATTTCCATCCTTTTTATTTTCATTTTTTTAGGGCCACACCTGAGACATATGGAAGTTCCCAGGCTATGGGTCGAATTGGAGCTAGGGCTGCAGGCCTACACCACAGCCACAGCAACTCATTATCCAAGTCACATCTGCAGCCTACACCATAGCTCATGGCAATGCCAGATCCTTACCCACAAAACAAGGCCAAGGATTGAACCCGCGTCCTCATGGATACTACTCAGGTTTGTTACCACTGAGCCAAGATGGGAATTCCCTCCATCATTTTTAAGGCCAAACTGTATTCTGCTGTATATATAGACAATATTTTGTTGATTCATTCATCTGTTGATGGACACTTGGGGTGATTTCACCGTTGGCTAGTGTGAATCACGCTGCTGTGTATTTTGGTGGACAAATATCTGTTCAAGTCCCTACATATATTTTTTGGGGGAATATATTCAGAAGTAGAATTTCTGGATCATATCGTAATTCTATTTTTAATTTTTTGAGGAAGTATCTTACTGTTTTCCATGCTGGCTGCACTATTTTACATTTCTACCAACACTATATAGGGATTCCAGTTATCCCACATCCTTGCTGACATTTAAAAAAAATATTTTCTTGAAGTATATTTGATTTACAGTGTGTTTCTGCTATACAGCAAAGTGATTCAGTTATATGTATACAAATATACGCACATACATATATTCTTATTCATATTCTTTTTTGTTATGATTTATCACAGGATATTGAATATACAGTTCCCTGTGCTATAATGGACCTTATTATTTATCGATTTTTGCATAAAATAGCTTGCATCTGCTGATCCTAAACTCTCATTCTATCCACTCACCCCTTTAGCTACTACAAGTCTGTTCTCTGTCTGTGAATCCTTTTCCATTTTGTGAATAAGTTCGTGTCATATTTTAGAATTCACATATAAGTGATATCATATCACATTTCTCTTTCTGAGTTACTTCACTTAGTATGATAATCTCATCTGTGTTGCTGCAAATGGCATTATTTCATTCTTTTTATGTATTCCATTGTATATATATGTACCACATCTTCTTTATCCGTTGATCTGTTGATGGACATTTAGGTTGTTTCCATGTCTTGGCTATTGCTAATAATGCTGTAATGAACATAGGGGTGCATGTGTCTTTTCATATTATAGCTTTGTCCAGATATGTGCCCGGGAGTGGGACTGCTAAATCATGTGGCAGCTCTATTTTTGGTTTTCTGGGGAACCTCCATACTGTTTTCCATACTGGTTGTACCAATCTATATATATATTTTTTAATTATTCAATTTTTTTACATGAATAGGTGTACAACAATCTTCACAACCAAATGTTACAGCATTTCCATACCAATTTATAGTTCCACCAACAGTATAGGAGGGTTCTCTTTTCTACACACCCTCTTTAGCATTTGTTACTTGTAGATTTTTTAATGATGACCACTTTGCCCACTGTGAGGTGGTACCTCATAATAGGTTTTTTCTTTTTCCTTTTTTTGTCTTTTTAGGGAGGTTCGCAAGCTAGGGGTTGAATTACAGGTCCCAGGCTAGGGGTTGAATTGGAGCTGTAGCCACTGGTGTACACCACAGCCACAGCAACACCAGATCTCTGAGCCACGTCTGCAATTTACACCACAACTCATGGCAATGCCGATCCTTACCCTGCTGAGCGAGGCCAGGGATCAAACTTGCGTCCTCATGGATGCCAGTGAGATTCGTTTCCGCTGAGCCTCAGTGGGAACTCCCCTCATAGTAGTTTTGATTTGCATTTCTCTAAACTTTCTTGCTGACGTTTTCTTTGTCCTTTTTCTTTCTTTCCTTTCTTTCTTTCTCTCTCTCTCCCTCCTTTTCTTTTCTCCTCCCTCCCCTTCTCTTCTTTTTCTTTCAATACTAGTCATCCTAAGGGGTGTGAGGGGTAGTATCTCATTGCTTTCCTTAGTGATGCTAAACATCTTTTCATCCGCTCATGGTCTATATTTTGCTAGGGTTGGAATATACAGTTTATAGTGTAGCCAGGAAAAGGCACCTCAAACAAATACCCAAGCATCTTTCTGCCAAACTGAGGTTTCAGTGGCAACTTTATACAATAAGAGTATTAAGAAGAAATAGGAGGAGTTCCTGCTGTGAGTTGAGAATTCAAAGGCAGCAGCTCAGGTTGCTGAGGAGGTGCAGGTTCATTTCCCAGCCTAGAGCAGCTGGTTAAAGGATCCAGTGTTACTGTGGCTGTGGTGTGGGTTGCAGCTGCAGCTGGAATTCAATCCCTGGCCTGGGAACTTCCACAAGGCATGAGTGTGCCCATTAAAAAGAAAAGAAAAGAAAGAAACAGAAAAGGCTGTGGATGAGCGTGTTTGAGCTGTGAAGCAGGAGACCTTGAGCAGTGCGGGGACTTGTCCACATCCCATAGCTACGTAGGGGAGGTCTCCTGTCCTTCCAGGCACGTCCCGTTTTCTGATCTTCTGTAAGCATAAGACTCAGTAGGGGACATTCTATGGTCCCACCTTCCAATGATTCTGAAGAAGTAGGTCCGAAGTGGGCCCAGGACCATCTTACAGTCCAGTGCACCAGGGGTGCTGATGCCGCTGACCGATGGGCCCTGGTTTTAGAACCCCTGTCTTGTGTTCAGCCTCCCTCTAGAATTCAGGTAGAGACGTGGTGAGTTTTCTGGGTCAGCGAATGTGTTAATATCCTACTGCTGCTGTCACAAGTTACCAAATATTTAGTGGTTTAAAGCCATTCAAAGTTACTATCTTATAATCCTGGAGCTCAGAAATCTGAGGTGGGTTTCACTGGGTAAACATCAAGGTGTAAGTGGGGCTGTGGGTGATTTTACATCTGAGTCTCTTAGGAACAGTCTGTTTTCTTACCTTCTCCTCATTCTCGTGGTCCCTTCCTCCATTTTCCTCCTGCTTTAAAGCCAGCAGCCTAGAATCTTCAAATCCCTCTCTGCTTGACTCCTCTTCCAACACCTTGTCCACTTTAAAGGGCCCTGTGATTAGGTTGTGTCCAATCAGATCATCCAGAATAATCTCCTTATTTTAAAGTCGACGGCAAAGCAACCTTACTTCCATCCACAGCCTCAATTCTCCTTTGCCGTGTAGTGTAACATAGTCATAGATTCTAGAGCTGGGATGTGGGCATCTGCGGGGGTTGTTACTGTTGTCTGTCACAGCAAAGAAATGCCCAGCATGTTGGTGCTCAAGAAAGAGATGAAGAAGGGGAGGCAACTTGCTTGAATTTCCTCCTCCTTTCTCCTGGATCCTTTGTCTCCCTTTGCTGACCAGTCAACATCTCCTTTCCAGATGAGGGAGCTTCATGGCAGAGTTTCTTGGTATGGAGATCTGACAGTTTCTGGGTTTGTGGCACCAGCTAGAAAATTGTCTGTGACTCCTCCTCAGTCCCCACAAAGCACATCTGTGTGCACTGCCCACATGTGTGCCAAGTATAAGCGAATGGTGAAGGACAAAATCTGGGCCATGTGATCCCTGAGTTATTTATTTCAGTCCATTTTATCAAATGTTGATTAAATGTTTTAGCTCACATGATGCCCTGGAAAATAAAAACTAAAAAGTGAAGAGATAATCCTTGATCTGAAAATGTGTGGGAAGACAAGTTTTACTGATAAGGAAGAATCAGAGAACAGTACTGGTCAGTATACAAGCAGCTGTGTCTGTATGTGTATATATATATATATATACACACACATATATATACATATATATGTGTATATATATACATGTATACATATAT
The DNA here is from genome assembly GCA_004024745.2 of Catagonus wagneri. Classification (NCBI taxonomy): domain Eukaryota; kingdom Metazoa; phylum Chordata; class Mammalia; order Artiodactyla; family Tayassuidae; genus Catagonus; species Catagonus wagneri. The sequence goes on along the minus strand of PVHT020000283.1, from coordinate 3,315,145 downwards.
GTACATATATACATATACATATATATACACATATATATGTGTATATATATACACATATATATATACATTCGCATTTAAAAAAATATTCTTGATGTTCCCATTGGGGCACATCAGAAAAAAAATCTGGAATGTATATATGTATGTGTGACTGGGTCACCTTGCTGTACAGTAGAAAATTGACAAAACACTGTAAGTAAGCTATAATGGAAAAAATAAAAATCATTAAAAAAAAACCTAATCTGACCAGTATCCATGAAGACACAGGTTCGATCCCTGGCCTCACTCAGTAGGTTGGGGATCCTGATTTGCTGTAACTGTGTCGTAAGCCAGCAGACACAGCTTCAGTTTGACTCCAACCTGGAAACTTCCATGTGGTGTAGGCGTAGCCCTAAGAAGCAAATAAATAAATAAATAAATAAATAAATAAAATAAAACAGATCTTTTTCATTATGGTTTATCATAGGACATTTATCCCCTCCATGTATAATAGTTTACATCTGCTAACCCCAAACTCTCACTCCATCCCTCTTCTGTCCCCCTCTCCCTTGGCAACCACAGGTCTGTTCTCTATGTCTGTGAGTCTGCTTTGTTTTGTAGATAGGTTCATTTATGTCATATTTTAGATTCCACATATAAGTGCTATTGCACGGTATTTGTCTTTCTCTCTCTGACTTACTTCACTTTGTATGATAATCTCTATCGCATCCATGTTGCTGTGAATGAAGGTATTTCATTCTTTTTTATGGCTGAGTAGTATTCCATTTTATATATCTATTGCATCTTCTTTATCCATTCATTTGTTGATGGACATTTAGTTTGTTTCCATATCTTGGCTATTGTGAATAGTGTTGCTGTGAACATAGGACGTATGTATCTTTTTGAATTACAGTTTTGTCCAAATATATGCCCAGGAGTGGCTGCTAGATCATATGGTAACTCTATCCTTAGCTGCTCTAGGACCCTCCATGCTGTTTTCCATGGTGGCTGCATCAGCTTGACTGTGACTCCCATCAGTTCTGACAGGAAAGCATATGTGTAGACCTTGTAACTAAAGAGATAATTTGTCACCTTGGGATTGGCCTAACATTTTTTTCAGGTACTTCTCCTATTCCCTCTTTATACTTCTCAATCATGACTTGAGTTTCTGGGACCCTCTTTCCAGGTTTGTCAGATATCTCCCCTGGGGAAAAACAGGAAAACTTGTGGGAAATCCTTTCCTCCTAGTGATTAGGGGAGAATTGGGCCTTTTTCTAGGTACCCTCTGCTAACATCCACCTATAGAAACAAAAAAGGAAGAAAGGCACGGAGTTCTCACTGTAGAAAAGCCATTTGTTACAGAATTAAAAGTGTTGGTGACACTCAAGTGATCCCATGGCTTGTATTTAAAACCCAGGGTATGTTACTATTTCTCTCCATCTCAGTGGAAAATTACCTAATCAAAATTCACAGGTACCAGCCCTGCCAGCTACTTTTTATTGTGGTTTGTGAGGGAAGAAAGCTGAGAACAGCTTAAGATTATAAAGGTCTTCATTTTTATTTATGGTCCAAGATGCTCTTTTTCTTTTGAGATGGCAACTTTGCTAGAAGATTTGCTGTTGTTTTATAGAGAAAAGCACCTCTTTATAGAGATGGGGCAAACTTCCTCACCGTTTCGGTGTGGTTGTTGCTTGACCTGTTGTGTACTAACTCAGCAGCTTAAATTTGGGTCCCCCTAATGGGACCAAGACTTATCTGACTACTGTTTGTTTTGTCTTTGCTTTTCTTTCCTTTCAAAATGTTTTCTTTTAAAAGGCAGCCCAAGGTTAACAATGGATAATTTGCCACCGGTTGCCCAGAGCAGCTCTTTTCAGAGGCTGCTTTTCCCGGGTGTGCAGTGAAGGCTAGATAATGATACAGCTTTATCTTTGAAGGCAAACGTCCTTCCTATCTATGGGTGCCCCAAAACTTTTCCAGGGTTAATTAATGCAGCTACAAAATGGAAATGAGAAATGACAACAGAGGGAAGAGAAGAGCAGCTCAGAGCTGTAAGCAAAGAAGAAAAGATAACACCTCTTATATTCCAAAGGCACGTTTGGCTAAACCGGTCATCCCCGCCTGCAGTACAGACTATGTCTGGGCCAATTTAAACACCTAGTAAAAAGGGGAAAGAAGGAGTTCCAGTTGTGGCTCAGCAGGTTAGGAATCTGACTAGTATCCATGAGGATGTGGGCTCGATCCCTGGCCTCGCTCCAGTGGGTTAAGGATCCAGCATCGCCGTGAGCTGCAGTGTAGGTCGCCCAAGATGCTGCTTGGAACTGGCGTGGCTGTGGCTGTGGCGAAGGCCGGCAGCTGCAGCTCTGATTCGACCCCTAATCTGGAAACTTCCATATGCCCCGGGTGCAGTCCTAAAAAAAGGAAAGAAAAAATAAAAAGGTGAAAGAAGATACATCTGGGTTCCAACGTGTTCAGGTCTCTTCTGGTGTTACACTACAAAAATAACAACAATAATGGTGATGGCGGTATGGCAGCCAATAGCATATGGTGTAGTCCATGCACCGGGCACTGTTTGATGGTCACGTCAGAGTTTCTTCGCCTTGGCAATATTGACATTTAGGGCGCGATAATTCTTTGTTCTGGAAGGCTGTCTTGTGCGTCATAGAATGTTTCAGCCACATCCCTAGGCTCTGCTCATTAAATGCCAGGAGCACCCCAGCCCTCAATTTGTGGCAACCCAAAATATCTCCAGATACTGCCTAACGCCTACAAGGATACCACTTGATCCTCCCAGCACAGCGTGAGAGACACTCTTATTACCTTCCATGTGACCATGGGGTCACCTGAAAGATGAGGTTAGAAGGCTTGTTCAAGGTCATAGCATATACAGTTTTGCGCATTAAGTGTCTTAACCACAAAACCAAATGGTCTCTTATGACAAATTTGTGTGCTCTGCTTATGAATAAATAGCCATTTTTAACCATGACGTGCTCTTGTACCTATACCAAAATCCTAATCATAAATAATCATTTATAACACCTTTTTCTTTTTGCTTTTTAGGGCTGCACCTTCGGCATATGGCAGTTCCCAGGCTATGGGTCTAATCTCAGCTCCAGCTGCCAGCCTACGCCACAGCCACAGCAACACAGGATCCAAGCTGCGTCTGCGACCTACACCACAGCTCATGGCAACGCTGGATCCTTAATTCACTGATCGAGGCCAGGGATCAAACCCGCATCCTCATGGTTCCTAGTTGGATTTGTTTCCACTGTGCCACGACAGGAATTCCTATCACATCTTTCTACTCCACAAGTATTACTACTTGATGTGTGAGGTGTGTTTAACTGTTGCCTGATTCACACTGTCTAAAAGAAAATATTTTGAACACATCAAAGCATAAAGAATAATCTGACAAGGAATTCCCGTCGTGGCTCAGTGGTTAACGAATCCGAGTAGAGACCATGAGGTTGCGGGTTCGATCCCTGGCCTTGCTCAGCGGGTTAAGGATCTGGCCTTGCCGTGAGCTGTGGTGTAGGTTGCAGACGCGGCTCGGATCCCGCATTGCTGTGGCTGTGGTGAAGGCCGGCGGCTACAGTTCCGATTAGACCCCTAGCCTGGGAACCTCCATATGCCGCGGGTGCAGCCCTAGTAAAAGGCAAAAAAAAAAAAACCCAAAAAACAAAAGAATAATCTGACAAATGTTGGATGCACACCATCAAATTTAACTTTTCTTAATGTTTTATCATGTTTGTTTTCAATTTTTTTAATTAACAAAGGAAGTATTATGATGTCTTCCAGTTTCTGTTCCATTCTCTTCCTGCTTAGAGACAGCAGTTGTCCTGAATTGAATGTTTATCATGCCCATGCATATTTCCACATCCTGTTACACACTTGTCTCCAAACAATATATAGCAGTTTCCTGTGTTTGCGCATGTTGCTTGAATGCTATTATAATGAAATTATAATTCTCCGTGTGTGTTTTGTTTAACATTTTAAAAATAAGTTTTAAATCTTGCAGTAATTTTATATTTACAGACAGTCTGTAAACATAATACAGAAATCCTGTATACCCCTTTCCCAGTTTCTCCTTGTTAACAGCTTACATTGCTCTGGTACATTTATTAAAACTGATAAACCAATATGGTTACATTCCTATTAGTGAACCTATAGATTTTATACAGACTTTGCTAATTTTTCTGCTAACGTTGCCTTTCTCTTTCGTGGTAAAGCTCATTGCATTGAACCTCTTCTTTCAAAAAAACCCAGCTTTTTTGAGATGTAATTTACATACCATACAATTCACTAATTCAATCAATGATTTTTAGTACATGCACGATCAATTTTAGAACATTTTCATCATGCTGTAAAGAAACGTTTCCTATTAAAATCGTGTGTACGCATGTTTTTATTTTCTTAAGTACATAGGTAGAAGTGGAATTGCTGGATCATACAGTAATACTAGGTTTAACATTTTGAGAAATTGCCTGACTGTTCCAAAGTGGCTGCCCCCTCTTATGTTCCCATTTGCAGTGTGTGAGGATTCCATTTTCTTCACATCCTTGCTAAACACTTGCTCTTATCTGCCTTTTTTGAGGATAGCCATCACGTGAAGCAGCATCTCATTAGTTTTGAATTGCAGTAGTGAACTCATTGAAGCAGGGAGTAAAATGGGGGTTGCCAGGGGCTGGGGGTAGGAGAAGCAGGTGGTGTTGGTCAAAGGGTACCGAGTTTCAGTTATAGAAGATCAGTAAGTTCTGGAGATCCAGCGTACAGCACGGTGGTAATAGTTAACAATGCTCTATTATTATCTGGAAATTTGCTACTATAGATCTTAGGTCTTCTCAACATGTACGCAGACACACAAAACAGTAATTATGCAGAGGTGATGGATATGTCAATTAGCTTGATTGTGATCATCTTTTCACAATAAAACTGTAGAGTCTTTATATGCTTGAGTTGTTATTAAACGAAAATAGATGGTCATAGATATAAGATATATATATATGAGTTTCGTGGTAACCATATAGCAAAAATTTAGTAGATAACGCAAAACAGAAAAATAAAAGAAACAGACCGAATCACTATTTAAAAAAAAACTAGTAAATAACAGAAGATACCTTTTCTTTGGAGAAATGTCTGTTAAAATTCTTGGTCCATTTAAAAAACTGTGTTGTTGCTCTTTTTGTTATTAAGTTGTAAAAGTTCTCTTTAAAAACCTTTATTGGGATATCTTTGATATATACATGCTGCATATATTTTAGGTATACAACCTGACGTTTTGATATATGAATAAATTCTTGCTGCCAAGAACCATATAGGGCAGTATACTTTCTATTCTTGAAGTCAGAGTCTACCTTTTTTTTGGTTGAGTCTGTTGCCAGATTTTCGTGGTTATAATTATTCTTAATTCTTCTGTCTTTTAATTTTTGTATTAGAGTATGGCTAATTAGTATTATATTATTCTGTATTTCACTCTATATTTATCTGTACTCCTAAGACTTAGGCTTTCATGTTGTTTGTGTTTTGGGTCTCATTTGAAGAAGGCCCTGTATGATTCCTGGCAGCAAAAGCTATGATGGGTTCATGGTGGCTGTGATAACTATCTCTGAAGGTCCTTTTGGGTCCAGTGGCACGAATGCCTGGATAAGCAGGGCAGGGCCGATGACAGCAGGGCTGGGACTGGAGGAGTTGTGTGGTGTTCAGGGGTGGGTGCCAGCAGTGGGGGTTGGGTCTAGCCACGTGTAGGCGTGTGCGTGGTTGCAGAGGCTAGCAGTGAGCATTTGTGTGGCTGCAAGTGTCCTGGCTGGGGCACCATGGCGATGCTGACTGGGCTGGGGGTGGATGGTGGCTCAGGCAGCTGCAGTTCACAGAAGTGAAGACAGTGGCAATGAGGCTCCCTATTGGCTGTGATTAGCACTGGGTTCCTCAGTGGTAGGAGCTACTGGGGTCTTTTGTGGAGCAGGCTACTAGTGTCTGTGATGGCAGATATTGTGGGGTCCTCTGCTGCAGGGGAGCCATGGCAGCGCTGAGTGCGGATGAGGTGGCAAAGGCTTCTGGAGTCTGCAGTGGAGAAGGAGCCATCTTCTACCGAGCAGGCCGCTGGAGACCATGGGGTACTTTCTGTGGGGCTGTCCTTTATGAAGGAAGGAGAGAGAAAGACTTTCTCAGATAAATGAAAGTTGAAGGTATTTATCACCACTAGACCTGCCTTATATGACACACTAAAGGGAGTTTTTCTTTTTTCTTTTTTTTTTGAATTTTATTGCAATTATAGGTGTACAAAAATTATCACAAGTCAATTTCATAGCTTTGCGTCCCAAACACTCAGTGCATCTCCCCACCCCCCAGATTGTCTTGCTTGAAAAACCAAAGGTTTTCCAAAGTCTGTGAGTCGTTGTCTGTTCTGCAAAGAAGTTCATTGTGTCTTTTTAGTTTCCACATGTAAGCGGTAGCATTAGGTGTTGCTGTCTGATTGTCTGACTGGTTTCACTTCGCATGATAATTTCTAGGTCCATCCATGTTGCTATATGTGTTGTTATTTCGTTCCTTTTAGTGGCTGAGTAATATTCCCTTGTGTATATGTACCATATCTTCCTAATGGGAGTTTTTCAAGTTGAAATAAAAGGATACTGATTAGTAAAATGAAAACATACGAAAGTACAAAACTCACTGGTCAAGGTAAGTATGTAGTCGAATTTGGAATAATCTAATACTGTAATGGTGGTGCCTAAGTCACTTTTAACTTAAGTATGAAAGTTAAAATACAGGCATTCCTATTGTGGTGCAGCAGGTTAAGAACCTGACATAGTGTCCGTGAGGGTGTGGGTTTGATCTCTGGCCTCTCCCAGTGGGTTAAGGATCTGGCGTTGCTGCGAGCTGTGGTGTAGGTTGCAGACCCGGCTCGGTTCTGGCGTGGCTCTGGCTGTGGTGTAGGCTGGCTGCTGCAGCTCCGATTTGACCTCTAGTCTGGGAACTTCCATATGCCTCAGGTGTGGCCATAAAAAAAAAAAAAAGACAAATATAGAAAATAGCTACAGCTACCATAATTGTTAATGGATATAAATATCAAAAGATATAAATTGTGACACCAGTGATGGAAAATTAGGCAGGCAGAGAGATGTAGAATTTTTGTAGGCATTTGAAGTTGTTGCCATCTTAAGATTGACTGCTACGTTTTATGTAAGCAAGCCTCATTGTAATCACAAGGAAAAAACTTCTGGAAGATACTCAAAATAAAAAGACAAATCAGAAAATATGACTACAAACGAAAACCATCCAATCACAACAGAAGGCAGCAAGAGAGGAAGAAAGAAACAAGAAACTACAAAATGGTCAGAAAGCAGTTAACAAAATGGGAAGAGTTAGTCCTTATCTATTAATAATGCAAATAGATTAAATTCACCGATCAAAAGAGCAGAGTGACTGATGGATTAAAAAAAAATACAACAATATTTACAAGAGACTTATTTTAGATTTAAGGCACAATAGCCAAGGTATGGAAATAACCTAAGTGTCCATTAACAAATGAATAGATTAAAACACACACACACACAAGAATATTACTCAGTCTTAGGAGTTCCTCTTTGTTTCCAGTGGTAACGAAGCTGACTAGTATCCCTGAGGACGTGGGTTCGATTCCTGGTCTCACTCGGTGGGTTAAGGATCTGGCATTGTCGTGAGCTGTGGTGTAAGTTGCAGAAGCAGCTCTGATTCAGTCTCTAGCCTGGGAACTTCCATAAGCTGCAGGTGCAGCCCTAAAAAGACCAAAAAAAAAAAAAATTCAGCCTTAGAAAAGAAGGAAATCCTGCCATTTGTGACATCATGGATGAACCCAGAGGGCATTATACTAAGCAAAATAAGCAGAAAGACATGCAGAAAGACAAATACTGCATGAACTAACTTATATGTAGAAAGACAAATACTGCATGAACTAATTTATATGTAAAATCTAAAACAGTCAAACTCATAAAAGCAGAGAGTTAGAGTGGTGGTTGCCAGGGTCAGGGGGGAAATGGGACATTTATTAAAGTGCACAAAGATTTAGGTATGTTGGATGGGTTCTCCGCAGCATGGTGACTGTAAATGATAATACCGCATACTTGAAATTTGCTGAGAGAGTAGGTGAAGTGTTCTCATTGCAAAAAGAAAAAAAAAATCAGAACTATCTGAAATGGTGGCTCAGTGGTTAATCAGCCTGATTGTAGTAATCAGATCACAATGTATACATATATTAGGGCATCATGTTATACACCTTAAATATATGCAATTTTTATTTGTCAATATACCACTCTAAGAGATGGAAAGACCTTCTGTAGAACTAGAGTTAGTTAATTTGTGTTTGAAAAGGGCTCTGAGATCTAAAATTGAAAACAGTTTACAAAGCACAAAATACCGTTATGATGATTTATTTGTCTCCTGTTATTTAATGTTATTTTATCACTGGGGTTATATAATTTATCATCCTGAGGTGAAGGAGAGCTCATTGCCTCCCCAAATGAAAATATACAGTAGATACAGTGATATATCTATTACACGTATTTTAAGAGGGAGCTGCCTGCTTGCATTTATCACCTGTATTATGCGAGGGTGAGTTATGAGACCTCACAAAAAAAAAGTATATCTTTTTATGCACTCATAATTTAGAAATAGTGGCTGAATGGATTTTGGAGACGTGCTCTCTCTTAAAAAAAAAAAAGAAAGAAAAAATAAAGAACACCATAGGGCTCAGATCAGTTCAGGGATTTGAATGCCTAGAGCATTTTCTCTGCCTAGGGGCATACTGACGTGAACTAATGAGAAAGTACATGCAGAGAAGAGATGGCCATAACTTTTGTCTTTATTGCTGTGGTCTGTTGTTGGCTGAAGACTTCCAGGTGAACATGAATATTTTGAGGCATGCTGCTTACGTAGGCGGCTCATTTTTACTTTTAGTGCTAGATTCATTCGCCATTCTCATTTTATAGGTTAAAAAACAGAGCTGGAGGCAGATTATTTCTCTGATAGCTGATGGGGAGATAACCCCTGGCCACCTTGGCACTAGTCATCGGGGGCGCTAACCGCTGCAGTTTATTGTGTAGTAACCTTGTAGATCATAGCACGTGGTGACCATGGTGCTGCTGCGTCAAGACACTGCGCTCAGGGCTTTACTTGAATTACTTCGTTAGATCCTTCCTTTAGCCCTAAGAGGTATTAGCTCCTATCTGAAAGATGCAGAAATGGAGGCACAGAGAAATTGAGTTAGTGGTGGGTCAGGATGAAGATTTACGTCCATCCGTTTCCAAAGACTGTGTCATGAACCGTGGACTCAGCACTGCTGTTCAGTAGAGCAGCGACTAGCCACGTGTGGGCGGTGAGTGCTGGAAATGTGGCTACTCAGAATCAACATGGGATTTGCTGTGTGTGTAAAATACATACCAGATTTTGTAGACTTAGAATAAAAAAGTAAAATATCTCAATATTTTAAAATACCAACTATATGTTGAGCTGGTAGTATTTGGGACATACTGGGTTAAATAAAAGTGTATTCTTGGCAATTAAATTTACTTGTTTCTTTTAAGTTTTTTTAACGTGGCTACTAGAAATTTTAAAATCGTGTATGTGGGAGTTCCCGTTGTGGCTCAGCGGTAACGAACCTGATTAGTATCCACGAGGATGTGGGTTCGATCCCTGGCCTCACTCAGTGGGTTAAGGATCTGGCATTGCCCTGAGCTGCATAGCTGGCAGATGTGGCTCAGGTCTGCTATGGCTGTGGCTTTGGCAAAGCCCAGCAGCTACAGTTTGATTCGACTCCCATCTTGGGACCTTCCATATGCTGCTAGTGTGGCCCTGAAAAGACCAAAAAAAAAGGGGGGGTATGTGGCAGACATTGTATTCCTATTGAATAGTAAGGCTAGACCCTGTTTCGTTCTCTGCCCATAGCAATCTTACCACATGTCCCGAGTTACCTGTGATTTATATAAGTGTGATGAGAAGCCAAAGAAGAGGGAAAATGATGACATAAATTGTCAAGTGATTCCTTTGGGCACGAGCAGAACTCAGCTTAAAAAACTCAGAAGACAGTCTATTAAGCAGCAATTTCCAGGGCTCAGGCCCCACCTTACCTGTTCCTTCCCCCATCCCTTCCCTCCTCTCATCAGCAAACATGCCAGGAGCGCTTAGAACAGACCAGGGACTGCACCAGGCCCTGTGAATTACAAAGATGAATAAACCCCTGAAACAAAGCATCACTCCCTAATAGAGAAATCAATCTGTATTAGTTCGCTAGGCCTGCAGTAACAAGGTACCGCACACTGAGTGGCTTGAAAAACAAAGGTTTTCCCTTGGTTAGAAATCGGAGGTCAAGGTGCTGGCAGCCTTGGTTTCTTCTGAGGCCTTTTTCCTGGGCTTGTAGATGGCTGCCTTCTCCCTGTTTCTTCCCATTGTCTTCCCTCTGTGTCTGTGTCCAGATTTCTTCTTCCCCTCAACACACTAGGCAGATTGAATCAGGGTCCAGCATGATGCCCTTATTTAACTTCATCACCTCTGTAAAGACTCCGTCTCCATATACAGTCACGTTCTGGGGTATCAGGATTAAGACTTCAGCATCTGAGTTTTGGGGAGGATACACTTCAGTGCATGACATGACCTGCGAAGCCAGGGCAATGGCCACACGGTCGATGCAGTATCTGAGTCTGTGCAGGCTGGGGGTCATTAGGGAAGACTGCCTGTGAGAGGTGGGGACTGGTGTGCTCTTGGAGGTTAGCTTTTCTTCTTTAGTCTGATAAGCTGCCAGCTGTTCTCAGTACAGGCAGAAAGAAATGCAGGTATTCTTAGGTGCTCTGAACAAAGGTGAAGTCATGTCTTTTTCTGAGTAGCTTAGAAGTTGCCTCACTCCTTGGTATGCAGAGTTCATGGTCAAGGAAGCAATGATCAACTTGCTAAAGGTAGACAGGAAACCAGTGGTAGACACAGGAAGGGGTAACA
>PVHT020000283.1:3282554-3303210 GCA_004024745.2 Catagonus wagneri | reverse complement strand
GGTTTTGAGTGTGTGTGTGTGTGTGTGTGTGTGTGTGTGTGTGTGTGTGTGTGTCTTTTTAGGGCTCTACCCACGGCATATGGATGTTCTCAGGCTAGGGGTCTAACAGGAGCTGTAGCTGTCGGCCTACGCCACAGCCACAGCAACGCGGGATCCGAGCCGCGTCTGCAACCTACACCACAGCTCATGGCAACACCGGATCCTTAACCCACTGAGCAAGGCCAGGGATCGAACCTGCAACCTCATGGTTCCTAGTCAGATTCCTTAACCACTGAGCCACTCCTTATTTGCTGTTTTTTTATTGTGTCTTTTAAAAATACCTTTTTTTGGTGTGTGTTTTAGAATATACGTATTATTAGAACAATGGTACATGTACATCATCCAGAAGTAAGTGTGTAGGCATATACCCCTCTGGATTATTATAAATTAGGAACTGCATGTTCAAAATTTTTACTGAGTGGGTTTTCAAAAACAAAATTTTAAATACTGTTTTTTTTTTCATTGAAATATAGTTGATTCACAGTGTTGAGTTAATTTATGCTGTACAGCAAAGTGGTTCATTTACATATATACATTTAAAAATATTCTTTGCCATATGGTTTGTCACAGAATATGGTTCCCCATGCTATAGAGTAGGACCTTGTTATTTACCCATTATATGTAATAGTTTGCATCTGCTAACCCCAAGCTCCCACTGTATCCCTTTCCCTTCCCTGCTGCCTCTTGGCCACCGTAGTGTCTATGCCGGTGAAGTCTGTTTCTGTTTCATAAAAGTTAATTTGTGTCATTTTAAAAATTTTACATACAAGTGATATCATATGGTATTTATCTTTCTGACTTCATATGATAATTTCTAGTTCCATCCATGTTGCTGCAAGTGGCATTATTTCATTCTTTTTTATGGCCATGTAGTATTCCATTGTATATATACACATCTTGATCCATTCATCTGTCCATGGACATTTAGGTTGTTTCCAAATCTTGGCTATTGTGAACAGCGCTGCAGTGAACATGGGGGTGCATGTATCCCTTTGGATTATTGTTTTGTCTGGATTTTTGCCCAGGAATCCTTTTTTTTTTCACATCCTCTTGAGCATTTGTTATTGGTAGACTTTTTTTTTTTTTTTTTTTTAGGGCTGCACCCATGGCATATGGAAGTTCTCAGGCTAGGGATTGAATTGGAGCTACAGCTGCTAACCTATACCACAGCCCCAGCAATGTGGGATCTGAGCCTTGTCTGCAACCTACGCCAGGGATTGAACCCTCATCCATGTGGATACTAGTTGGATTTGTTTCTGCATGTGGAGGTTCCCAGGCTAGGGGTCAAATCAGAGCTGCAGCTGCTGGCTTATACCATAGCCACAGCAACACAGGATCCAAGCTGTGTCTGAGACGTACAACACACCTCATGGTAATACTGGATCCTTAACCCACTGAGCGAGGCCAGGGATTGAACCCACAACCTCATGGTTACTAGTCAGATTCGTTTCTGCTGCACCACAGTGGGAACTCTCCATATCTACGTGCTTCTTGATGAGATGTCGAAGAGCATAATGGCTCAGTAGATAGAGCTCTAAATTATCAGACAAAAAACTTGTTTCTTCTTCTTAGAGGGTAAGAAAGGTTCAGATCTGGTAACACAGTTTCATCATTCACATGGCGAGTGGGAGGGAAGGGAGGGAGAAAAATGCTTTCATCTGTTCCTTTTGAGTTAGCATCAGTCCCAGTAAAGGCTGGATCAAATAGTGTCCTCTAATGTGGAAAGAAAATTAGAAAGGATAGAGTATGATGCATTTCATGGGAAAAATACAATAAAAGAAACACAGTGTACTTTTCATCTGGCTCCTAGTAGACAGTCCTTTCAAATGACTCCCGGACTTGGCCCAGTTCCTCCTCTTCTGCTCTTGTTTGCGATGGTGACATATGCTATGGAGTTGGCCCGAATGCAGCTGGGTTGCTGGGTCCTCCTTTGTCCTCCACCATGGCTTCTCTGTTCCAGATGGAAGAGGGTCTGCCTGGGTGCTTAGGCTGCTGGGTCTGTTCTGATTTCCAGCCTAATCCAACAACTATCCGAGTTAATTAGGGAGTTCCCATTGTGGCACAGCAGAAACAGATTTGACCAGTAACCATGAGGTTGTGGGTTCGATCCCTGGTCTCACTCAGTGGGTTAAGGGTCTGGCACTGCCATGAGCTGTGGTGTAGGTTGCAGATGTGGCTTGGATCTGCATTGCTGTGGCTGTGTGGCCCTAAAACAAAAACAAAAACAAAAAATCACAATCTGAGTTAGGACCCTTGGTTGCAAGTGATAGAAACCAACTTCAGCTGCTTTTGGCCCAATAGAACCTATCCTGGCTCACCCAACTGAGAAGTCCAAAGCATGGAGCCAGATTCCTGTGCAGCTGGACCTTGGGTTTCCTCAAGGTTGAGCCCTCTTTCTTTTGCTTCTGATTTAACTCTCCTTGGCTTCTTTCTCACAAAGCTTTTCTCTCAGAGCTGCACCAAGCCCATATTATAATTTCAGCTCTCAGTCCCAGAAACATAAGGACTTTCTCTCTCTCCCAGATCCATATATCAGGTCTCATGGAGGGGACTGTGTTGACTTTGTTGTGGTCACCATCACTCTGGCCAGGGGAATAAGATGCTCTCACTAGCCAGATGCGGCTATATGTCTTTTCTGCTGCTGAAGGTAGTTGTGGGTTAAGGATCCGGAGTTGCCATGAGTTGCTGAGTAGCTCACAGATGCAGCTTAGATCTGGCGTGGCTGTAGCTGTGGCACAGGCCGGCAGCTGCAGCTGATTCAACTCCTGGCCTGGGAACTTCCATATGCTGCAGGTACGGCCATGAAAAAAAAAAAAATGTCATTTGAACTTGGAGTCAAAATACTCAATACCAAGCCCGGTATTACCTACTGAGAGTCTTTGGATAAATCATTTTCCTTCTCAGAGCCTCACATTTCTGTCACCTAAACACTGAACTAAGACTATCAGCTCTGTCTACTGGAATGAGTTATTGAAAGGGTAAAAGCAGGTGAAATATATGAATGCGTTTTGGAAGCTGTATTTTACTTTATAAATGTTTCATAGTATTTTAGAGTAACTCACTATAAATCTTCAGCAAATGTTTTCATATTAAATGGTTGAACGCAGAAGCACTTCTTTCTGAATCAGCTCCCGGGCCTTGGAGTGGTGTCCAGATAATATTTTCTCTGGATTTTGGCTGATAATGGTTATTCGCTTGTCATTCTCAGAGGGTAACTCTGAAGTTATATTTAAGTTTTCTTTCCACAGTCCCAAGGAAGGGTAGTGGATATTTACTCAGAAAAGGTCAAAGTGGACCAATATAATTTATAGACCTTTCCTGATTAAAAATGTGGACACTTAGAGTTCCCTGGTGGCTCAGCAGGTTAAGGACCCGGTGTTGTCACTGCTGTGGTTCAGGTTCAGTCCCTGGCCTGAAAACTTCCACATGCCTCAGACATCCTCCTGAGCCCCCGAACGTGAACACATTTGGGAAGGTGTGCCCTGCTGGTGGCGTGACGGTTAGAGCAGCTAGATGAGCCAAAGTCAACCTGTTCTTAGGCAGAATTAACTAAAACTAAATTCCGTGTGTGTGTCCTTTGGGTCTCTGTGTGTCACAAAACCCAATGTGTCTTTAAAATAGGCATCGTGAGACTGAGTTCAGGTTTAAGTTGTTTTGTTTCTCACTTAGATCTCTGTACTTCCGCCCCAGCCCCGCCCCACTCTGCCTCATTCCCACCTTCAGGGTTTCAGAATCACTTCCTTGGACAGAGCACTCGTCTTCTTCCACGCCATGCTTCCAAATTTATACCGTGCGCTTTTATTGTCTTCAGATTCTACCTTCATCACAGCATTCCCTGTTCAAGCATCTTTAGTGATTTGAGAGCTTTCAAACACTTTAATCTACTGTTTGATGAATTCTAGTGTCTGGTTCAATTTCCCTTTCTAATACTGTTTTCTACTTCTCTGACACAGGAATCTTCAAACTCAGATGAAGCCGGTCTATTCTCTGAGCTGTATTTCTGTTTTGTTTTGTTTTCGCTTTTTAGGGCTGCTCTCGTGGCATATGGAGATTCCCAGGCTAGGGGTTGAATCAGAGCTACAGCTCCCGGCCGACGCCACAGCCACAGCAACGTGGGATCTGAGCAGCGTTTGTGACCTACCCTACGGCTCACGGCAACGCGGGGACCTTAACCCACTGCGCAAGGCCAGGGATCGAACCCACATCCTCATGGATGCTAATCGGGTTCGTTAACTGCTGGGCCATGAAGGGAACGCCTGTTCTCTGAGCTCTAAGTGTCCCACCTGCTTTCTTGGACTTTGTCCTCTTCCCTCTTCTTTTCCGCCAACTCCTCCTCTGGCCTCTTCAGCTCCTGTATATCCTTAGGGATCTTAAAATTCTCCTCCTCCCTGAAACCATCCCTAACAGGTAGAGATTTCTCTTTTCTCTGAACCCTTATTACACTTAGTGTCTGCTACTCCATCGGCCCAGTAATCTATTTATCCACTTGTCTATTCAATTTTAAAAGACTTTTGAATCAGTTTTATAATATCTTTGATGTTTTATAATCTTAGACGCCTCCAAAGCTGTTTATTCATTCAAAAAATATCAAGTTGCCTTTTTAGTGAAAAGTTAGAGAACTCCAGTTCTCCAGTTCAAGAGTGTGTAAAAGAAAAAGGAAAATAGAGAAAAGAAAAAAAAAAGAGGGAATGGTGGTGGGGAAACGTTGGTGGCATTTAGAAACTCAAGGTAGATTGCAAGACTTTTTTCTTCCCTTACAATTCGGGTCTTTCTGATAAAAGGATGACTACTCAAAGCTACAGTTTCACATCCTCCCAGCTTAGCAAAGTTTTAAGGAAAAGGTACGTGGTGGGCATGAGGGTCACTGCACCTCAGCATCTATGTCTTCCCACATCTGTGACCTAATTCAGGGAAGGGCCTGATTGGATTTTTTGGGTTATTCATTCTTCTTGTTATTCATTTTTGCCAAATGTGTGAGGTACTGTAATCGGCTAAGCCTGGGTCACATGCCCCACTTTGTAACTGTACACAGGCTTGAGTGAGGGCACTGTTATCTGAGGACCTTACTATGATGAGGGGAAATATGAAGGAGACATTCTCGCCCCCAAATAGGGTGGTGCTCCAAACAGGGCAGACGCAAACCACAGAATCTCCCTCTTTGTCAATCCAGAACTCTGCCTGTACTAGATGCTTGATAAATTTCTCTGCTTTGAGCGTTTGATTTTTTTAGCTTTAGAATTGCTTTTTAGGGAATTCCCGTTGTGGCGCAGCGGAAACGAATCTGACTCGGAACCGTGAGGTTGCGGGTTCGATTCCTGGCCTCGCTCAGTGGGTTAAGGATCTGGCATTGCCGTGAGCTGCGGTGTAGGTTGCAGATGCAGCTCGGATCCTGCATTGCTGTTGTGTAGGCCGGCAGCTGTAGGTCCAATTTGATCCCTAGCCTGGGAACCTCCATGTGGGGCCCTAAAAAGCAAAAAAAAGGAATTGTTTTTTAATTCTGGGGAGAATCCACTCACACTTAAGTTAAAAACTAACTCAACCAGAGAATCAGTGGATATTACTCTTAAAACTTCCTATTCCTTCTTGGTGATACCTTCCTTTTGGTTGTGGTGTTTTCCCTCAGATGTCATACAAATCATCTGTCCCCACAACCAAGGGATTGCCCTCTCAAGCATTAAAGACAGCTGTCTTGTGCCATTTGCAGCATCTCACTTTGAGCCTAAACACTCATTTCCAAAAACTGCCTCTCAGAGGATGTGTTTTCCAAACACGTTGCCATGCTTGTCCTCTAGTTTTTCATGATCTGGTTAAAACAAGGTCCCTGAACTGAGCTGAATGAAATATTTTTGAGGTAATGTGACTCTGTTTTATCTCCCTGGTTTCATACATGATACATTTATTAATTTAGTCTTAAGATTTCATTAGAATATTTTGATAACATATGTCACTGTATATATTGATGAGTGCTATAAGGTCTTGAAATAATCACTTAGCAAACACTATCCTGCCCACTTTTCTCAGTCCTTAAGTTGTTGTGTGTAGGTTGAGATGCTCAATAAAGGGATTCAGTCACATCACATCTGTCGGTTCTGCTGTTTCCCAGTACCCCCTCCAGCAACCTGGCAGGTGGTAATGTGCAGAAGAAACCAAGGATCCGGGTTCCTAATCGTCTTGGACTGTCACTCCAGTTCTGGGTCTCTCTAGTCCACTTTGACCGACTCTCCTTGCCCTTCAGAGCCAAGAGCCAGGAATGACCTTCTTATTCAGTTTGTAAGCCAGAGAATATAATCTCATTCAGGCATGTTTTAATTTGCTTGGGCTTCCATAACAAAGTACCATCAACTGGGTGGCTTAAACAGCAGACATTCATTTTCTCATAGTTCTGAAGGCTAGAAGTCCAAGATCAAGGTGCTAGCAGGGTTGGTTTCCTCTAAAACCTCTCTTTTTGTGGATGGCTGTCTTCTGCTGGTATCTTCACAGAGATTTTCCTCTGCGTGTCGGTGTCCTGATCTCTCCTCTTATAAGGACATCAGTCATATTGGAGCAGGGCCCATTCTAATGACTTCATTTTGCCTCTTTAAAGACCCAGTCTCCAAATGCAGTCACATTCTGAGATATCGGGGGTTAAGGCTTTGACACATAAATTTTGGGAGGACACAATTCAGTCCATAACCAGACAGCCAGCCGAAAGCATCCGTGTCTACACCTGTGTGTAGCTGTGATGGGCAATGGCTGCAATCCCAGGGCAGGAGAGCTCAGGTGGAGGGACTGGACATCTGAGTTGAAGCCCAGAATTAAGATTAATCTGCTAACCCAGGACTGAGCAGGCCAGTGTTGACCACTGCAAAGCTGGACAGTGAGTTCTCTTCCTCTAAAGAACTAAAGATCTCTTTAGTTCCAAGGAGATCAGGCCTCAGGATACCCTCCCAGAGTCAGGGAACCAACACTGGAAAGTCTGCACCTAAGAAGAAGCTTTTTATATTCTGGGTCAACCCAAAAGATACATTAAGTAGAAACTCTTATTTAATATTTTCTTAGTGATTGGGGTGACAGACGAGTGAGTCAGCCTGTCGAGCTTGGCGGTGACACTGGGAACATCATTAAATAACATGTGAATCATTAACTAGGAGTGTAGACAGGGTGCCCAGACTTCATCATTTTTGTTCCCACCTTGGGGTAAACCTGGCAGCATAAATGCCCTCACCCTTGCCTTTGAGGAACTGCTCTGAAATGCAAAGTATGGCTCAGCCAGCCAAGTCCACGAAACGGTAAATGGTCTCACTTCTATCTCTTTGAGTAATGACATGCCAGTCTCCCAGTAAACTGCATAAAGATGAAGAAGAAAAATAATTCTTTGACCTTTCTCATTTATAACCACACTTAAGCATCTCTTCGCATCTCTTATGCTGGCCACGGAGCTTTACACGGCAGAGGTTTAATTTCCTGCTGCTGCAGGAAAAAAGGATGGAACCTCCTCGCCTTCTTCCCCTTCCCTTGCAACCTGGAGCCTGCTCCCTGGCTGTCACTCAGGGCTGGGAAAGACTCGGGACCCGAGCGAGGGGTGATGATGCTGAGAGCCTTCCTTTCTAAGAAAACCCTTCCCGCAGCCCGGAGCAAACAAATAGGTGCCTGCCGGGAAGAACCGAGAACAGTGCGCTAGTGGGCTGTGGCCGGCACACCCTCTGGGTGATGAATATCTTTTATCCAGATAAATGTACTTATAATTTGCTAGTTTAATTACTGCAGCCTCGCGAAAGTCTTAAGCCGGTAATTCCTTTCTCAACAAATTAGAGGCCTCAAATAATTCTGTGGGGAAGACTAATTGCTCACTCTGGTTTTTGGACATTTGTCTGAAACATATTTCCCGAACTCAGCTGGATGCGGTTAATAACCCCGGGCAGCCGTTCTGGTTGCGCTGTGACCTAGAAACCTTTCTTTGGTGCGCCTTCGGTGGACCTAGCCTCGGAGCGTAACTGTCCTCTCGGTAATTACCTTCCCCAGCTCCCCTTTTCTTTCTGATGGGAGAAATGATTGTCATCTTTTCCTAACAGCCAGCAGCCTTTGCTCCCGAAGAAGAAAGTAAGGGAATCCTCCCCCGGTCCGACCCCGGTTCTGAGACAGAAAGAGGAGTCTGCTGGTGGACACATCATTTATTGGAAACACCGAACACTCCTGGCCTCCTGACTTGTCCCAAAGTTGGACACCGAAATGTTCAAAGTGTGCACTGGATTTAAAAAAAAAAAAAAGGCTGCTCTCTCCCCATTTCAATTTCTGCTCGTTTTCTCTATTTTTGCTAATATCTCCCCTGCCCCCAATGAGAGCTGGCTTAGCTGGCTTCGCTTCAGTGGGGAATCGCTGCTAATTGGCGTTTCTCTGCTTTGTAAGCAGAACGATAACTGATATTCATAATGATATTCCAGAGGCTCTGCAAGATCCTGAAGGGGCTCATGAATTCTCAAAGAGTGATTGACTTCTGCACAGGATAATTTTACTGTCAGGTGCATTTTATGGTTTTCTGATTCACTGCAAATTGGATGTCCTTGTATGGGATATAACTTCCTATTTACCAGAGTATTTATTAAGGGGGAACCCAGTAGTCTTTGGGGAGAGATGGAAAACAGGACCTTTTTAATTTGGGAGCTCCTGGTGACAGGACAGGGGTCAAGCCTAATGCTTCTTCTGTCTTTGGTGCACTTAGTAGGTGCTCAGAGGCTGAGCAGTGCAGGGCCCTGAGTAGCTATAACCTTGACAGAGGACCATCCGCTAAGCAGGCCTGAACTGGAGGCCTGTGTATTCTTTTTAAACCTGAAAGGTCAGATAGATGGGATCAGAATAGCCTGCAAAAATCTAGAAGTCAGGGAATTTCACACACAGAATGCAGGTCAGAGCAGGCAAAAAGACTTAAATTCAGGGGGTCTGAGGTGTTGAGAACAATTCTAGAAGGTGGAAGTACCTAGGTGGGCCCTGGACCAACAGTGTGTGGGTGGCTGAGGTCAAAGTGTCACCCAGAGTCATGTGAGACCAAGAATGCTGGACCCCTGAGGTCCTTATAGACAAGAAGGATGCAGATGACTGGTGACTGAGACGAACTGGCTATTTCGTCTCACTTTGAAATTCTGACAGCAGCAGCCAAATTGGTGGGGTGTCAGTCTGCTTTCCTGGTTGAGATGGCCAAATCTACTCACCCCACTTTGTTGCTGTCTGTCTAGTCTGCATGCACAGGCAAGACATAAGGCTGGTGCCGTTTGACTCCAGGCGAAACACTCTTGTACTCTGTAGGAGAACGGTTTCCTTTACATATTCCTGACATTTATTGCTCTCTCTGGGTCAAAGCACTTGTGTAGCTGAGAGGAGGTAAGAAAGAGTTCTTTGTCCCTGCTTCCCATATATAATTTTGTATCATAAACCACCCCAAAATGCATGCCTTAAAAGAGCAATGATTTATTGTTTTCTTTATTCATGAGTTTGAGGGTTGACGAGACCTTCTCCTTTGGTCTGGTCTCCTTTGGGGTGTTCCACGAGGCTGCACTCAGGCGGTGCGCTAGCCGGCTGGAAGACTGAAGACGGCTTCTCTCACGCGTCTGGGGTCTGGGCGCTGAGTGTTGGCTGGAACGCTCCGCTTGATGGCTCAGTGCCCTTGCTCTCCTCCTCTCTTTCTCTTGAGTCTCGTCCTCCAGAGCTTCTCCACGTCATCCTTCTCTCCAGCATGATAGCTTGGACTTGCTCATAGCTGGGTTCCCAGAATGCAAAGGGGCAAGCTGCCAGGACAAGGTCTGAGCTGAAAACTGGCCCTGGGCAACTTGTGATACCTTTGATTGGTCAGGTTAAGTCATGGGGTCAGCTTAGACTTGAGGCAAAGGGAAGCAGTTCCCACTTATTTATTTTTTTTAAATGATTCCAATTTTTTCGATTATAGCTGGTTTGCAGTGTTCCGTCAATTTTTTACAGTACAGCAAAGAGAGCCAGTCACACATACATATATACATTCTTTTTCTCAAATTATCCTCTGTCATGCTCCATCATAAGTGACTAGATATAGTTCCCAGTGCTATATAGCGGGATCTCATTGCTTATCCATTCCAAAGGCAATAGTCTGCAACAATTAACCCCAGGTTCTCAGTCCATCCCACTCCCTCCTGCTTGGCAACCACGAGTCTGTCCTCCACGTCCAAGATTTTCTTTTCTGTGGAAAGGTTCATTTGTGCCATATATTAGATTCCAGATATAAATGACATCATATGGTATTTGTCTTTCTCTTTCTGACTTCACTTAGTGTGAGTGTGTGAGTGTCTCTGGTTCCATCCATGTTGCTGCAAATGGCATTATTTTGTTCTTTTTTATGGCCGAGTAGTACTCCATTGTGTGTGTGTGTGTATATGTATATACACACACATCTTCTTAATCCAATCATCTGTTGATGGACATTTATCTTGTTTCCATGTCTTGGCTATTGTGAATAGTGCTGCAATGAACATGCGTGTGCAGGTGTCTTTTTCAAGGAAAGTTTTGTCCGGGTATATGCCCAAGAGTGGGATTGCTGGGTCATATGGTAGTTCTCCATTTAGTTTTCTGAGGAACCTCCATACTGTTTTCCATAGCGGTTGTGCTAAGTTCTAACTCCTTCCTTTTTTTTTTTTGTCTTTTTGTCCTTTTACGGCTGCACTCATGCATATGGAGTTTCCCAGGCTAGGGGTCTAATCGGAGCTGTAACTGCTGGCCGACGCCACAGCCACAGCAATGCGGGATCCGAGCCATGTCTGTGACCTGCATCACAGCTCATGACAATGCTGGATCCTTAATCTGCTGAGTGAGGCCAGGGATTGAACCTGCAACCTCATGGTTCCTAGTTGGATTCCTTTCCCCTGCGCCACAACAGGAACTCCTAAATTCCAACCACGTGATGAGAGGCGCGGCAAATAATATGTGGCCATGTTTAATCTATCACATCTTCTTTTAAAAAGTTACTGGTTGTCAGCCAAGGGGAGAAATACGTTAATGCTTATCCTGAAGGTTGTTGTGAAGATGATTAAGCGAGATGGATGCAAACACAGCATTTAGGGCAGGTCAATAAATCTCTCTCCTGATTTGAGGATCCATTCTTGCCATTAGAGGGGTAGAGACGACTGCAGGAATCTGTAATGCAGGACTGAGCTTTTTTCTCTCAATTGTGCTTGAGTTATTCCCCAAATGGGGATTAAGTAAAATGATGTGCATAAACCCTTTAGAACAGTGCCTAGGGCATGGTAATCGCTCAATAAATATAAGTTATTGTTTTTATCACTATTACTAACGAGGGGCAATGATTCCTCAAAACAAAAAAAACAAAACAACCCCCAACATTATAAGCAGCCCACCTCCAGATTTCTCCTTGGGGAGATATCTTCAGATTTTTCAAGAATGTTTTCACTTTGATGATAAGTTTTAGAAAAGCATAAGCTCAGGCTCCGCTTCAGTTTCATTTTAAGATTTCAGTGCCTTGGTGGTGCCCATGGAAGGCTAAATGGTGTCCATCAGAAGCAGTGGGGGTCTGAGGAAGCTCGAGCAGAAAACAGCGGAGGGAAAGGAAATGATCAGAGTGCACCTAATATATAACATTGAACAGCAGAAGGCAGCACCATACTGACCTTGGAAGCAGATTTATTCTGCGGATTCTTTCTTTCCATGTACCTTCTTATAACTTCGCCCCTAGTAGATCTTTTTCTCAGGTTTGCATTCTCTATTAATTGATTGGTCTGTCTTATGCATTGGTGGTTAAAAGTGAGGTCATTGAAATAAAGCACAGCGATGACGAGCTCAGTGAACTCAATGGCAGTGACTCAAATGATAATTCGTCATGTTCAAAATCAGAAGATTCATCTTGATAACAAGTGAAATATCTTTTTTCCATAACTGCCCAGTAGCATCAATCAAGTTTAAGTAAGACACCATCAGCTATCGCATTAGATCAGTTCCTTTGGTTTTATATTTTTATTTGTGTTTAAAAAATTTGTCTTGATTTTCTCATCAGAGCTACAAGCATTAGAAGTTTATAACTAAGTTCATGTTGTACAGATCTAATTTACCGTAACTTTTGTGTGCAGTAACATTATAATGAAGCATACCTTAGGTCTACACTGGGGATCTGTGGATAATATTTTTCTTTAAAAGGGGTTCGTACATTACAGGGTTTGAGAAACACTGATTTGCAATATTCATACTGGTACATTTTTTTGAATGACCAGTTCTTGAGTTGTTAGTTCATCTGAGCGCATTCATCCATACTACTTCTAAATAAGGTGGGGCTCTCTCAGGGTGAATGAAGGGCATATGTTTGAGTTTTCTAAGAATCCGGACCCAGTGGCAATGCTGGGCACATGGAAGGTGCCCAACAGATGCTTGAGCAATGTGTTAATCGTGACTTTAAAAAAAATATTTTATTTGTTTTATTTAGCATTTGTTTCTTTTTTTTGTTGTTCAATTTTTTTTTTAATTAATCATGCCTTTTTATTTTCTGTTTCTGACCTTTTGACATCTGGGGCTTTGCTGACCCTAGAGGGACGGCTCTCTCAGGGACAGGCAATCAACTCACCTTCAGTATACCTTACCTGTGTAACATAAACACGGCAGAGCCCACCTCTCCCTGCTTACCGCCCTTGTTCCTGTTACTCTCTGGGCCACCATCCCTCTGCCCTGATCACCCCAGGGCCGATGACAAACACCTAGGGACAGCCCCTATACCCCAGTGCTTGCTGAAATTACTGAAACCAGTCGTTCCTAGGCCTGCTACCCTGCCTCCCCTGTTCCTTCCTGAGGAAACCACAACAAAGTCTCTTGCCCATGTTTTCCTCCCGCCCTTTCTGCAGCCTGACCCACCCCGGTGCATCCCCCCGCAGCCCCTGCATGGGGTGCCCCCTCCTCTTGGGAACTGTGGGTAACTCTTCAGTGCCAATCATCTCCTCCTCTGCTGGCCCCACCACACCTGTGTAATAATAAAACTGATGCTTTAAAACATATTATATATGTAATCACATTGTTCTAGACTCTTTATACAAAAATGTTGCAATTTTCTCACCACCAAGAAAAAACCTTTTATTCCTTGTTTGTTTGTGCCTCTCCACTGTGGAATGTGACATCCTTCAGGGCTGGGATTAGGTCTGGATTTGTGCCGAGCCAGCTACACTTCCAGTGTAGAGCCTGTGACCACAGACAGGTTTTATTTTTTTTAATTGATTTAATGATTTTATTACTTTTGTACAAATCACCTTGGGGATTCATCTTGCGATTCTATCCTTATTAAGTCTCATGTTTTTGCTACTCAGCTGATGAGTCCTGGTTTGACAATGGCCACCTTGACCTCTCCTGCCAGTCAAAGCTCCTTTTTTTTTTTGCCGTGCTCAAGTACTCTGATTTACCTTCCCTTCAGTCCTCCCCATCAGGTTGTGTTTGTTTACATGGCAGGGCTTCCACAAGTGTTTATTAATCACCAAGCCCCTCTCTTCCTCTCCTTGTTCGGGCTCTTGCCAGCCAGGGCAACTCCATCCCACATTGGTGCAGGGCTTGAAATGATGAAACCAGAGCTGTTCAAGTGGAGACAAATGGATTGCATAATAGGCAACTTACAGTTTTTATTTTCAAAAATCTTTCTTGTTAAAAAAGTGTCCCGCAGCCTCGTCTGGGCACCGATCGTACTGATTTGTGTTTACACTTTCAGGTTCCTAGATCCTACTGGAGTTAACAGAGTGGGTTCATAGTATATTTGTCAGGAACAAGAGGCCCTCAGTTCAAGATCTTGCTCTCCATAGACAGTTCCATAGGCAGATCCATCCATCGTCCTCCAGCGTTAGGCTCATCACCCCAGCAACCAGGAAACTTCCTTTGGGTTCCATGAATGTCTCCTCCAGCTGTTAGGTAAAGGGGGACCAGTCATGTGCTCTGATGATGCCAAATGGAAGATTCTTTCTTCAGAGCAGGCAGTGCGTGAGCCAAAGGCTCTCAGATGAATTTTAGCAGTGTTGGGAGGTTGTCATGACTTGAGCCCTCTGGAAACTGCACTCCACAAAGCTTGATTATGGTATAAATCTAACCTGTCATTCTTTGCTTAAAACCCATAGCTCTCCTTTGCCATAGGATTGGGTACAGTTGGCTTTGCATTTTTAAAAATGAAATGAAGAATGATGAGGTCATTGTAGATGCACAGTCAGTTTTTAAGACATAATGCATCGGAGCCTCGGGACACTTTTCCGAGATCCCCCTAACTGTAACTCTTGGAAAATCAGAGCACAAGGTCACATGTCATATGGACACCCAGTGGGGGAGTGGGGGTCTCCAGTAGAAGAAGCGTGGGTGCTCCCTCTTACTGTTAGGTGGGGGTGGGACTTCTGGCCTCCCCAGAGTCTCCATGGACACCAGGAAGGAAGGGCCATTATTTCCTGAGGGGCAGCGAAGCCCCCAATCCCCACCCAGCCTCTCTGGCCCCTCCCTGGCATGGAGTTTGGGGTGCCTGACCACAGCCTGGCAGGGGTGGGACCAAGGCCCCTCACTTGGTCTTTGCTGGTGCAGGTGGGCTTGGGTCACAGCTGCTTTCTGAAGTGTTGGGCTGGAGTAGATCAGCTAACATCTAAAAGTCTTGCCTTTCTAGATTGTCCGTTTCCTGGTCCTTTGGCGAGAGAGCGCAGGCTTCTGCTGGGCTTCTTTTGCCTGCTCCCCATGGCATTTCTGTGTTGCCAGGTACTTAAGCTGGCAAATCTGGGGATAGGCGAAGCAAAAAAAAAAAAAAAAAGAAAAAAAAAGAAATCAACGAAACCAAACCAAACAAACCAACCCCCGGTAAAACAAAAAATCCTCAAAAACAAGCAAACAAAAAAGCCCTAGTAAACTCATCACTGTTTCTCCGCAGGTCCTGAGGTTCTCCCTGTCTGCCTTTTCCTCTCCATTTCTCGGCATCTCATTTTTAATGTCCAGGGTTTTCGCCGTACTTGACAGGAGGAGTAGGAAATAGTACAGAGCTCATCTTCTTAGAGGTAGAAGTCCCGGGGTCTTTTCCTTTTTTAAACAGGGAACGCCGTGGTGTCTGCTGACCTCGTGAGCATTTTCATCACGCCCTGCCTCATGCCTAAGGCTCAGACACCAGCTCCCTGCAAAACAGCCCTGTCATTGCTCCTAGCCACTGGTCCCTTGGGCAATACTCGTGCTAATACGAACAGACATGTACACAGCGCTTATTACATGCCAGTCCCTCGGTATGTAATAATTATGAATTAAATACTATTATTCTAGATATGAAGAAACTGGGGCCCCAAGTGATTAGGTAATTCATTTATGGTCACCCAGTTTACTGAAATTGCAGAGCCTGGATGTGGACCCAGGGAACCTGGCTATGAAGCTGCATCCGTAACTGCTGCACTCTGCCGCCTCCCTGCCAGTTCCGGTTGTCTCACCTAATTAGGTACCAGCATCCCACGAGGGCTTGAAAACACAGATTGCCGGGCCCACTGGCAGAAATTCTGATGCAGTGGGTCTGGGGTGGGGGTCTTGACCTCCCGACAAATTTCCAGAGGATGCTAATTCTATTCCCTGGGACCACACTTTGCAAACCAGTCACCTCTCCCTCACCCCAATCTTCTCTGCTAATGGCTGCACGGCCTTTTTGATTCAGTGCAGGCATTACTCTGCCTGCCGTGACCTACTCTTCCTCCTCCGCCCTCGGAGGCTTTAGCCGTCTCAGCATGTCTCAGTCACCTCAATTGTTGCCACATTAAAATTATCTCTTTGTATGTCTTGTTTCTGACCCCCGAGCCCCCTCGAGGGCAGAGAGGTTAGAGCAGAGCAACGTATCCACCATTCATTTTTGTACAGTCACCTGGAGTAACTGTTGAGAACAAGATTCCTGGGCTCAGCCCGCTAAATTTCTGAATCAGTAGATCTGGGGCAGAACCCAAGAATCTGCCATTTAATTAATTCATTAGTTTATTTTTGTCTTTTTCCCTTTCGTGTAGGGCCGCACCCGCGGCATATAGAGGTTCCCAGGCTAGGGGTCTAACAGGAGCTGTAGCCGCCGGCCTTTGCCACAGCCACAGCAACGCGGGATCCGAGCCGCGTCTGCAACCTACACCACAGCTCATGGCAACGCCGGATCCTTAACCCACTGAGCAAGGCCAGGGATCGAACCCGCAACCTCATGGTTCTTAGTTGGATTCGTTAACCACTGAGCCATGAAGGGAACTCCGAATCTGCCTTTTAAACAAACAGCTTCCGTGGTTCTGATGTGGTTGGGAGTGGGCTGACTCTGAGAAACCGCCCTAGAATTTTGCGTTGTGTTTAGCGCTAAGTGTCCGATGATTATTCATTAACTAGATGCTATTGAATTGAACTTTGAACTGAATGGTAACCCCGTATCTCCTTTTCTTCACCCCAGCGCTCACGATGGCAGTTTTTTGGTGCTTGTCCCTCCAAAACCTAATATGCCTCCTCTCCC
Source organism: Catagonus wagneri (assembly GCA_004024745.2). NCBI lineage: Eukaryota > Metazoa > Chordata > Mammalia > Artiodactyla > Tayassuidae > Catagonus > Catagonus wagneri. The sequence continues at coordinate 3,286,718 of PVHT020000283.1, read as the reverse complement.
TCCCCCGACCCCCAGATTTTTCCTTTCTTTTCCTTGGCAATTGGAATTCTCATTCATACACCGCAGCTGGTTTCAGCCAGTTGTTGAATCAACTTGGAAATGTAAACAATTCTTTTGTTGAAGATAGCTTTTATAAAAATATCGGGACAGCTTATGCAGAGAAAAGGCACATCTTAGTTGTTCAGCCCGGTACATTTTCCTGTGTAAGTGCTCCTCAGATCACAACGTGGGGACATTTCCAGCCCTTAACAGGCTCTCTTGTGACCCCTTCAATTCAGTACAGCTCCTCCAAGGTAACCGTATTGTGACGTCTAGCACCACAGATTAGTTTTGCCCATTCTTGCACTTCATATAAATGAAGTTATAGAGAATGGACACTTTTGTACCTGGTCCTTTGTCCTTCACATTCTGTATGCGAGCTGTATATCTTTGTGTGTAGCGATAGGTCTTTTTATGGTTTGTTGAATTCTATTCTAAGACCCTAAAACAATCTGTTATTCTTCTGTTGGATATCTTTTTTTTTTTTTTGGTTTCTTCTTTTACATTTTATTTATTTTTATTTTTAGGGCCACACATGCAGCATATGGAAGTTCCTAGGCTAGAGGTCGATTTGGATCTGCAGCTGCCGGCCTACACCACAGCCACAGCAAAGGGGATCCGAGCCGAATCGGTGACCTATGCTGCAGCTTGAGGCAACGCTGGATTCTTAACCCACTGAGCAAGGCCAGATGTTGAACATGCATCCTCATGGATACCAGTCAGGTTCTTAACCTGCTGGACCACAATGGGAACTCCTGGCTGCTTCTTTTTAAAATTGTGATAAAATATACATAACATAAAAGTTGCCGTTTTAACTATTTCTAAGTGTACATTTCAGTGGCATTAAGTACATTCACATGTTGTATAATCATCACCACTATCCTCCAGAACTTATTTCATCATCCCAAACAGAAACTCTGTATCTGTTAAATAATAACTCGTCATTTCCCTTCCCCCATCTCCTAATCATCACCATTTCACTTTCTGTTTCTATGAATGGACTACTTTAGATATTTCATGTAAGTAAAATCCTACAGTATTTTCATATAAGATAATCATAACATTATCTTTTGTAACTGGCTTATTTCCTTGATGTTTGTCCACTTTGACGCATCCATCAAATTTTCTTTCTTTGTCAGGCTGGGTAATATTCCAGAGATTTTTTTTTATTCATTCTTTTGTTAATGGACACTTGAGTTGTTCCTCCCATTTGACATTTTTTTTGGGGGGGGTGGTCAGCGCACCCACAGCAGGCGCTAGGCGTCCAATGGGAGCTGCAGCTGCCAGTCACAGCCACACCAGATCTGAGCCATGTCTATGACCTACACCATAGCTCATGGTAACGCCAGATCCTTAACCCACTGAGCGCTGCCATGGATCAAATGTGCGTCCTCATGGATACTATTTGCATTTGTTACCACTGAGCCACAATGGGAACTCCGCCTTTTGACAATTGAGGTTTCTCTTCTTTAGCTTCAGGGTACCCATGGCTGGCCATTGCTGCCACAGAAAAGTGCACATGTGCAGATTCCTGGAGCCATGTGATAAAGGGGGTGGCCCCTGGACTACCATTCCTTGGAGAGGCTGCCACTGGAGGGAAGTCTTAGTTGGGATCTGGGAAACAAAGCAGGAGGATCTAGAGCTGGGAATCATGTCCAGTGATGTGCTCCGTAAACCTGCAGGAGAGAGGGTGGTGAGTGAGCAGGGTGAAAACAGACATGAGGGTTTCTGGCAGCCAGTTGGGAAAAAATTCCAAGAAAGCCAATAATCTAGTGGACATTTTCAATTTCTTAACTATACCTAGGGTCCTTTTGAAGCCTGGGTTTTTAAAGAGCTCAATCCAGGCTGGCTACTGATGTTTGCTTCTATTATCATGACTTTTACCATCGTTTGTATACTAAAAATTCCCAAATCTATCTCGTTAGCAGGAACTTTCTCTTGGGTTCCAGAACCATGTTTCTATCAGCTTAGTTGACACATACACCTGTATGTTTACGGATACTTAATTTAATTCAATAATTTATTTTTTATTTTATTTATTTATTTATTTTTTGCTTTTCAGGACTGCACCTGCAGCGCATGGAGGTTCCCAGGCTAGGGGTCTAACAGGAGCTGTAGCCGCCGGCCTTCACCACAGCCACAGCAACGCGGGATCCGAGCCGCGTCTGCAACCTACACCACAGCTCACGGCAACGCCAGATCCTTAACCCACTGAGCAAGGTCAGGGACCAAACCCGCAACCTCATGGTTCCTAGTCGTATTCATTTCTGCTGTGCCATGACAGGAACTCCTTATTTTATTTTTTTACTTAAAGTTTTTAAATTAAAGTATAGCTGGCTTACAGTATTGTGTTAATTTCTGCTGTACAGCAAAGTGACCTGAATATATATATACATTCTTTTTCTCATAGTATCTTCCATCACAGTCTATCCCAGGAGACTGGATATATGTGTAGGACCTCATTTCTTTTCCATTCTGTGTTCACAGATCCTTTAAATTCAGTGAGCCCCAAATCAAAGTTTTTATCTTCTCAAACTTGATTAATGTCATTACAATTTACCCAGTTATGGGAGCTGGAATTCCAAGAATCATCTTTGATACTTCCCCTCCGTTGTCTCCATTAGTTGATTCTACTTCTAAAATTCCTTGAGACCATGTCCTTTTTCTTAGTTTCTTAGTTTATATTTCCATGCCTGAATTTCATCCCATGTCTTGTTTTGTAGATGCTTGTCCCTTCTTCCTTATTGCTGTCGGGGTTATTTTTCCAAAACAAATTTGATCACGTCGTTTGCAGCCTCTCCTCTTGTCTTTATTTTTATTTTATTTATTTGTCATTTTGCCTTTTTTATCTAGAGCCGCACCCATGGCATATGGAGGTTCCCAGACTAGGGGTCTAACAGGAGCTGTAGCTGCTGGCCTTCGCCACAGCCACAGCAATGCGGGATCCGAGCCGCGTCTGCAACCTACACCACAGCTCACGGCAATGCTGGATCCTTAACCCACTGAGCAAGGCCAGGGATCAAACCCGCAACCTCATGGTTCTTAGTCGGATTCGTTAACCACTGAGCCATGAAGGGAACTCCCCTCTTGTCTTTAAAGCATTGAAGTCCCCTCACTGCCAACAGGCTAAACATTATGCTCCTCGTATGATTTATAAGGCCCCGCAGGACCTGTCACTCAATGAGCATCATCTATTTTAGGCCTTTCATCTTCCACTTCATTCATTCTCCTAAGTTTTCACATTCTCTAATATCGAACGTTGTTTTGTGCCACAGTATCTTTGCTTGTGCTCTTCTTTCTAAAAGCAGAACATTTAGGGAGTTCCCATCATGGATCCGTGGGTTAAGGACCTGGCATTGTCTCTCTGAGGATGTGGGTTTGATCCCTGACCTTGCTCAGTGGGTTAAGGATCTGGCGTTGCCAAAAGCTGTGGTGTAGTTTGCAGCTGTGGCTCAGATCTGGTGTTGCTGTGACTGTGGTGTAGGCCGCAGCTTCAGCTCCAATTCCACCCCCAGCCCAGGAACCATAAAAAGAAAAAAAATCATAAAAACAGAATATTTAGAATTCTGTTCATTTTTGGAGAAGTAGGTTCCTCTGCCAATCCTCTCATCTTTTTCACTGTTGTTAGAGGAGGTAAAACTTGTGCAGAGTCTGGAGTGAAGGCTTTTGAGGCTTTTCATACTGTGTGACATAGCTGAGAGTGCCCACATAGTTCCGTGTAGTCTTTTTTTTTTTTTTTTTTTCCTTTCGTCATTTTATGGCCGCACCTGCGGCATGTGGAGGTTCCCAGGCTAGGGGTCTAATCGGAGCTGTGGCCACTGGCCTGCGCCGCAGCCACAGCAACGCAGGATCCGAGCCGCGTCTGCAACCTACACCACAGCTCACAGCAACGCCAGATCGTTAACCCACTGAGCAAGGGCAGGGATTGAACCTGCAACCTCATGGTTCCTAGTTGGATTCGTTAACCACTGCGCCATGGCGGGAACTCCTTGTTCCTTTTTTTTTTTTTTTTTGAGTTCCGTGTAGTCTTAATGCCTACTGATATGACCCAGTTGACACTTGCTTGGGTCCTTGGTGGAGATGGCGAAAGGAATTTTTCTGAGTCTACTTTCTACTAACATTCCA
>PVHT020000283.1:3268222-3273961 GCA_004024745.2 Catagonus wagneri | reverse complement strand
AGCTGTTTTTCTGGGCTTTTCTCTTTCTCCCTTATCTGGGTTAGAGTTTTCTGTCTTTTCATTTTTATAGGTTTTTGGTGTGGTGACCTTTTTGCCAACAATAGAGTGGTAGCCTCTCTTAGTTCTGGCGTTTGCCTCCCCTGTGACTAAAGCTGGTATGGGCGGGGCTTGCTGTAGGCTTCCTGATGGGAGGGAGTGAGGCCTGCCAACTGGTAGGTGGGGTTGATTCCTAGCCTGCTGATGGGTGGGGCTTTGTCTCTGGATGAGATTAGAGGCTGGCTGTGTGCCTGAGGGGTCTTTAGGCAGCCTGTTTACTGGTGGGTGGGGCTGTGATCCCACCTGGATTATTGTTTGGCCTGGGGCTTCTCAGTGCTGATGGGAGGGACCAGGTTTTCCCAGAAATGGCCCCCTCCAGAGAAATGCAGGCTAATGAATGTTCCCAAGAGCTTCACCTCCAATGTCCTTCCCCCACAACAAACCACAGTCACCCCTATTTTCCCAGGAGATCCTCCAAGAATTGCAGTCAGGTTCCACCCAGATTCCTATGGAGACTGCTTTGCCCTGGGACCCAGTGCACGTGAAATTCTGTGTGTGCCTTTCAAGGATGGGGTCTCTGTTTCCCCCATTCCTGTGGAGCTCCTGCACACAAGCCCCTCTGGCCTTCAATGCCAGATGCTCCAGGGGCTCTTTCTCCCTGTGCGCGATCCCCAGGCGTGGGGTTTTGACGTGGGGCTCAGAACTCTCAGTCCTGTAGCTGAGTCTCTGTGATGCAGTTACTTTCCAGTCTGTGGGGCTTCCCACCCAGGAGGTATGGGGTTGCTTCTATTGCGTAATCACCCCTCCTACCTCTTGATGTGGTCTCCTCTTTGTCTTCTGGAGTGGAATACCTTTTTTGGAAGTTTAGAGTCCATTTGGTTGAAGGCTGCTCGGCATTTGGTTGTAGTTTTGCTGTTTTTCGGGAGAGAAGTTGAGCTCCAGTCCTTCTATTCCGCCATCTTCGAAATCTATCCATGTTGATGCATATAAATCTAACTTATATATATTAACTATTATATAGAATCCATCCTATGGGAGTTCCTTAGTGCCTAGTAGTTAAGGATTCAGCATTGTCACTGCTGTGGTTTGATCCTGGCCTGGGAACTTCCACATGCTGTGATAGTGACCAAAAATTAAAAAAAAAAAAAGAATTATCCTCTGAATAAACCACAGTTTATCTTTCCTTTCCTTCTTGATGGATAGGGTTTCCTAGGAAGAAGAACCTAAGGTCAAAGCTTACATGGAAGCCAAAGCTTCTTAGGGAGTTTGGTCCCAGGAATGCAGGAGTGAAAATTGGTGATGAGTCAGGCAAGGTGAGGGAGCTTGATGTGAGGATGCTGTGGCCATAACTTCTTGTCCAGGGCTGCTGATGGATGTTGTTGTATGCTGATCTTGTGGGACCCATCACACTGTATGGACCACTGTGTCTCAGGGCAGTCCTGGGGAAGGGAGAAGAATTTAGCTACCATCCATTTCCCATCTATCAACCCATATAAGGCTGTCAGATTTAACAAATAAAAATATAGGATACCAGTTAAATTTGAATTTCAGATAAGCAGCAAACAATTTTTTAGTGTAAGTATGTCCCATTCAAAAAAAAAAATTTTTTTTTCAGTGGCTGCACCTGTGGTATATGGAAGTTCCCAGGCCAGAGGTTGAATGAGAGCTGCAACTGCGACCTACGCTGTAGCTGCAGCCACCCTGGTTCCTTTAACTCATTGCACCGGGGTGGGGATTGAACTTGTACCTCTGCATAGACCTGAGATGCTGCAGTCAGATATTAACCTGCTGTGCCACAGAAGGTACCCCCCATACAAGATTTTAGACATGCTTATATAAAAAATTATTCATTGTTTATCTTAAGATTTAACTGGAATCCTGTATTTTATCTGTTAACCCCAGTTCTACTGGGTGTTAAAACCCTGAACTTCCGGAGACTGCTTCTGGGAAGTCTGGGTGGGGTCCTAGCATAACACCTTGCACAGCAGAGACTTATATATCTGTTATTGCAAGGTCCCTTAAAGTCCGTCTAGAAAAGTAGTTCTCAATATGTTTCCATGTTCATGCTTCTGAGGCTCATGACATACTCCCACTCACAATAACGACTAATGATAATAATTAATGATATCTCACTAGGGCATATGTGAGTATCAAATGAGAACCTGGCGATGGAGGTGTGTTGTGTGTGTTGGGGTGTGTGTGTGTGTGTTTGTGAGATAGAACAAGCTCTTAGATGAGGGCACATTTGGAAGGTGCATTTTTTTTTTAAATAAATTTTTTTTTTCTTTTTAGGTCCACACCCTCACCCTCAGCATATGGATATTCCCAGGCTGGGGTCAAATCGGGGCTACACCACAGCCACAGCAGTGCAGGCTCTGAGCCACATCTGTGACCTACCCCACAGCTCGTGGCAATGCCGGATCCCCGACCCACTGAGGGAGGCCAGAGATGGAACCCGCATCCTCATGGATGCTCTTTGGATTCATTTCCGCTGCGTCACAACAGGAAATCCATATATCCACTCTTTGTCAGATTCTTTTCCCCTTTATGTCACTACAGAATAATGAGTAGATGTCTCTGTACTATACGGTAGGTCCTTGTCACTCATCCGTTTCGTATGTAGTGTGCAGAAGACATTTCTCAGTTTTGCCCCTTAAAGAACTTGCCAAATGCAAGTATTCTGAAGGCAATGCTAAGGTTTGAGTTATTTTAGATCTATAGTCAGAAATCAGACATTTAGAATGAGCATAGTTAGGAAGGCACATATATTTTGAAAAGTTCTCCAGTCAATTCCTTTTTTTTTTTTTTTTTTTGGTCTTTTTAGGGCTGCACCCATAGCATATGGAATTTCCCAAGCAGAGTTGTAGCTGCTGGCCTTTACCACAGCCACAGCAACGAGGGATCCAAGCCGCGTCTGCAGCCTATGCTGCAGCTCATGGCAATGCTGGATCCTTAACCCACTGAGCGAGGCCTGGGATCAAACCTGCATCCTCATGGATAGTATTTGGGTTCGTTACTGTTGAGCCACAACGGGAAGTCCTCTGGTCGATTCTCATATATCCTCCAAAGACGGTATGCCCCATCCCTGCACTGAATCCTGGAGTATCGATTATCTTTGGGGATCATGGAAGACTTTCTAAGGAAGCTACTGTTTGAGCTGAATCTGGGAGCTGGTTAGGAATTAACAACATGAAGAGAAATGGGGTTGAGGAAAGCCTTTCAAGCAAAGAGAACAGCTTTTTCAAAGCACCCTCAACGGGAGGGAACATGATGTGCATGGAAAACTGAGAGGGGGCTGAGTGACTGAGGGCAAGGAGAGGCTGAGTGAGGAGATACGGGGCTGGAGAGACAGGACGGGTCCCCGTCCTGCAGGGCTTAATGTGCCGTGTTAAGGATTTTGGCCCTCATGCTAACAGCAGTGAGAGACTGTAGAATGATCTGAATGGAGGAGAAGCAGGAATTAATCTTGTTTTTAGATTGGATTAAAGAACGGCAGTGAAGATTGAGAGGCAGATGAGTTCCACAGGTCTTTAGGAAATTAAATCAACAGGACTTAGTGTGCTGGCAGTGAAGGAGAGGTGTTGATAAAGGATGCTTTTGGGTCTCTGGCCTCGGTGGTCGGATGCAGTTGGTACCAGTTGTTGAGACAGGATACCCTGGAGTAAGGTGGGTGTGGAATGAATGTGGACCTGATTACCATGAAGTCCTTTTTTTTTTTTTTTTGTATTTTTGCCTTTTTCTAGGGCCGCACCCGTGGCATATGGAGGTTCCCAGGCTAGGGATCTAAGAGGAGCTGTAGCCCCCGGCCTACGCCACAGCCACAGCAACGCGGGATCCGAGCCGCATCTGCAACCTTCACCACAGCTCACGGCGACGCCTGATCCTTAACCCACTGAGCAAGGCCAGGGATCGAACCCGCAACCTCATCGTTCCTAGTCGGATTCGTTAACCACTGAGCCACAATGGGAACCCCATGAAGTGCTTTTGTAAGGCATCTGAATGGAGATGTTTAAGGCCATTGGATGTCTGGGTGTGAAGTCTGGAGGAATGACTTGGGCTGGAGTGGGAGGTTGGTAGTCCAACCTGTGGGCATGAATGAGGCTGCCTTAGCCTAGAATGTAGGTTGAAGAGAGACTAGACAACCAAGACTTCTCCTGACTAGGAACTAGTTAATCTGATAAACTAATTTTTTTTGTTTTTTTTTTAGGGCTGTACCTGCAGCAAATGGAAGTTCCCAGGCTACGGGTCGAATTGGAGCTGCAGCTGCCAGCCTACACCACAGCCACAGCAACACAGAATCTGAGGCAGATCTGCAACGTACACCACAGCTCACAGCAACGTCAGATCCTTAACCCACTGAGTGGGGCCAGGGATCGAACCCGCAACCTCATGATTACTAATCGGATTTGTTTCCGCTGCGCCATGATGGGAACTCCAAGATAATTCTAAAACAAAGATTCGGGAGTTCCCACTGAGGCACAGCAGAAACAAATCTAACTAGTGTCCACGAGGATGCGGGTTCCATCCCTGGCCTCCCTCAGTGGGTCTGGGAATCCGGCGTTGCTGTGGGCTGTGGTGCAGGTCACGGCTCAGATCCTGTGTTGCTGTGGATGTGGTGAAGGCCGGCTGCTACAGCTCCGATTCAGTCCCTAGCCTGGGAACCTCCATATGCTGTAGGTGTGGCCCTCAAAAGACAAAAAAAAAAAAAAAAAAAAAAAATCAAGATTCCATTCCATCCCCTAGAATCCTAGGAAAGTCGACTCATGTTTTAGAAGCATCCTCAGACAGAAAATGTTGTTAAGGACCTAGCCTTTCTTTAACTAGAAAATTCAATTAACTGGAACACTCCATTCTCCATATGCTCCCCTCAATTGCTGTTTCACTGTGCCACGGGGAAAAGGAAAGGGGATTGCTCTGAGGAAACAGGATGAGCAAATGCAAAACCTGAACATCCCAGGGGTCTTGAAGATAAATTATGTGGTTAAAATGGGGCTCTCTCTTTGTACTTGAAACTTCTGTTGACTTTGAATTCAAATCAAAGGCTGTCCGTGAGTTCTTCATGTGAGTGACAGTGTTGGGAATGATGACTCACAGCTCCTGTGGTTTTCAAGTTGCACGCCGGAAGATTTGCTTAGTCCTCTTGGGCTGGACAGCATTCTCCTTATTTTTCCTGTGATCGCATTTTGGTTTGGAGTAAGAGGGTTATTTACCTTACCCTGCCTTTAGACCTGAGAAATCTTGGCGTAATTGTGACCTCATTGTTTGAATAGCCTTCCGTTTAAGAGAAGAGAGAAAGAGGTAAAAATAAAAGTCCAAATACTTCTGAGCCAAGCTCCTCAAATACACGTGTGTTTTGTGCTCATTTGGTTATTTTCAAATAGGGCTTTCCATGCGGGAAAGGACAGAGGGAACGAAGGTTCTCACAGGGACATGCCTAGTGGTGTCATTTCAGAGCCGTTGAAAGTCCGGGGTCTTGGATGTCACCAAATCGCAAGCTGTTCCCAGATGGAAATGATCTAGTAGAAGGAAAAAAAGACAGTTGTCGTTCTGCCAGGTCATATTGTCAGACCTGAGGTCGAGAGAGTTCAAATAATAATACCACTTAGAGCAATAACATCCAGGACTCTTTGTGCCCTTGCCGTGTGCTGGGCTCAGAGCTAAGGGAGCAGACACTTCCCTTTCCGCTTTCATTTTCCCAGTAAA
>PVHT020000283.1:3238222-3263222 GCA_004024745.2 Catagonus wagneri | reverse complement strand
CCTGTGAAACCGTCACCACAGTCAATGGTATAAACATATCTATTACCTCCAAAAATTTCCTCCAGTGTCTTTTTTTTTGTCATTTTAGGGCCATACCTGTTGCATATGGAGGTTCCCAGGCTAGGGGTCCAATCGGAGTTGTAGCAGTTGCCTGTGCCACAGCAACATGGAATGCAAGCTGCATCTATGACCTACACCACAGCTCACAGCAATGCTGGGTCCTTAACCCACTGAGCAAGGCAAGGGATCAAACCATGGGTACTAGTCATAACTCCCTCGCCTATCTTTATTTTATTTATTTGTCTTATGATAACACAAGCACTACCCCATTAGCATTTTTTTCCAATTTTAATGAAAAATAATTACCATACATTACTATATCAACTTAAGGCCTATGTATGTCGTGAAATGATTACCACAGTAGGTTCAGCTGTTCATTCATCTTATACGGGTACAAAAAAGTGAAAAGACAGAAGAAAAGAAAAACAAATTTCTCCTTGTGATGAGAACTTTGAGGATTTACTCCCCTAACTTTCCTGTGTATTGTGCAGCAGTCTTAGCAGTAGTCATCATGTTGTACATTAAATCCCTGCTACTTACACCTGGAAGTCGGTATTTTTTGGCCATCTTTCTCCGTTTCCCGCTCCCCCCACCTCTGCCTCCGATAGTACAAGTCTAATCTCCTTTACGACGAGTTCATTTTTTTTTTTTTTCTGATGCCCCATACGAGTAAGATCATAGCAATGTTTGTTTTTCCCTGGCCTATTTCACTTAGCAAAATATCTTCAAAATCCATCCGTGTTATTACAAATGGTAGGATTTCCTCTTTTTAATGGCTGAATAATATTCCATGGTGGTGGTGGTGGTGGTGGTGTGTGTGTGTGTGTGTGTGTGTGTATTCTTTATCCATTCATCCATCAGGGAACACTCAGGTTGTTTGGATGTCTTAGTTACTGTAAATAATGCTTCTATGAACACGCAAGTGTAGATGTCTTTATGAGTTTGTTTTTGTTTCCTTTGGGATATATTTCCAGAAGTGGGATTGCTGGATAACCTAGTAGTTCTTTTTGCAATTTTTTTTGAAGAGCAGCCATATGGTTTTCCGTAGTGGCTATGCCAATTTAGAGTTGAATATAATATTTATCATGGCGGCACTTTAAATCAGTGAAGAAAAGGGGACAATTTAATAAATGGTTTTAAGACAACTGAATAAGCATTTATGGAAAAAAATGGGTGTGGATCCTGCCTTACAATTTAGTAGATTATATGTTTCAAGGAATTTTTCCATTTTTTCTAAGCTGTTCAATTGGTTGTATAATTGTTCACAACAGTCTTTTAATGATTTTTTTTTCTTCTGTGGCATCAATTGTAATGTCTCTTCTTCCATTTCTCATTTTATTCATTTGAGTTTTCTCTTTTTCTTCCTTAGTCTGGGTAAGTTTTGGTCAATTTTGTTCATGTTTTCAAAAACCAACTCAGTTTCATTGATTTTTTTCCTATTGTCTTTATATTTTGTATTTATACTCTAATCTTTATTATTTCTTTCCTTCTACTAACCTTGGGTTTAGTTTGCTTTTCTTTTTCTAGTTCCTCGAGGTGTAAAATTGGGTTGTTTAATTGAGATCTTTCTTCTTTTTTATTATTTTATTTTACTTTATTTTTACTTTTATGGCCACATCTATAGCGTATGGAAGTTCCTGGGCCAGAGGTCGAACTGGAGCTATAGCTGCAGGCCTAGCCACTGTCACGGTAACACTGGAGCTGGGCTATGTCTGCAGTTCATGCCTCAGCTTGTAGCAACACCGGATTTTTAACCCACTGAGCAAGGCCAGGGATTGAACTTGAATCCTCACAGAGGCTATGTCAGGTACTTAACCCTCTGAGCCACAATGGGAACTCCATAGATCTTTCTTCTTTTTTTAATGTAGGACTTTATTACCATAAACTTCCCACTTAGCACTGCTTTTGCTGAGTCCTGCATGTTTTCATATATTGTGTTTCCATTTGTGTTTATCTCAAGGTATTTTTTTTTTTTTTTTAGGGCTGCACCCTCAGCATATGGAGGTTCCCAGGCTGGGGGTCAAACAGCTCATGGCAATGCCAGATCCTTAACCCACCGAGTGAGGCCAGGGATCGAACCTGTGACCTCATGGATCCTAGTCAGGTTGTTTCCATTGCACCACGATAGGAATTCCCTTAAGGTAGTTTTAAAATTTCATTTTGATGTTTTTTGATCTGGTGTTTGTTTAGGAGTGTGCCATCGAATTTCCATATGTTTATGAAAGTTCCCCTTTTCCTTAGGTTATTGATTTCTAGTTTTAGTCCATTGTGGTTGACAGAGATAGTTGGCATGATTTCAATCTTTTAAAATTTATTAAGTCTTATAATGTAGCCTCTAATCTCTCCTGGAGAAGGTTCCTTGGGTGCTTGAGAAGAATGTGTATTCTGGAGGGGTCATGCCAGTTGTTGAGATCTGTGAGCTGGTTTCCTTGTTCTCAGCTGCCCCCACCAATCTGGCCGTGTGGATTCCCTCAGTAATATGGGTGGGGGGAGACAGAAGCTGGCCTCCTGGGCAGCACCCCGAAAGACTGGGGAAGCCAGATACTCACTTTTCTCTCTCTTTCCCCATAAAAGAAATGATGGGCCAGGAGGGTCTGTCTTGATGCTGAGGAGGGCTGGCTTAGGGGAGGGATGACGCATGTAAGGTGCATCTGTTCTTTCTGCTCTTTTTACTGCAGCTCTTCTTGGATTTTGTGCTCTGCTGGGGTTTCAAACCTCTCAGTTGGATTCTGGAGCTCTCATAAAAGTATTTTCATCTACATGTGGTTGTTAGATCAGTGTTTTTCCAGGACAGATTAGGCCTGGAAACTTCTTTTCCTTCATCTTGCTCTGATTTTCCTCTCTCGTTCAAGTTGAGATCTTCCCAACTCTTGGTACGATGTGTGCTTTTCAATGGAAACCTGGGTATTTGTGATATTGCTTGAAGAGACTCTGGATCTTATTTAAATCTTCTCTTGCAGCAGGACTTTTTGGACAGTGCTATGGTGGGAAAGTGGAGTACTGCCAGGTGTGGACAGAAGTCTCAGCTCCTCACGGGCCTTCTCTGACTCCCTTAGAGTGAGAGGCTCCTTGTTATTTATTGCTGGCTGAGGCAGAAATTCAGGATTCAGGGTCCCCATTCGACCTTCTACTTCTTTTCTTTCTTTCTTTTTTTTTTTAGAACTGCATCTACGGCATGTCGAAGTTCCCAGGCTAGGGGCAGAATTGGATCTACAGCTGCTAGCCTACACCACAGCAACGTGGGGTCAGAGCTGCATTTGCAACCTACACCACAGCTCATGGCAATTCTGGATCTTTAACCCACTGATCGAGGCCACATCCTCATGGATACTAGTCCGGTTCATTAGCACTGAGCCACATCAGGAACTCCCCGACTCAACCTTCTGATTCCATCCTAGCCAGGAGGGGCAGAGGTGCCTTGCCATGTTCTTTTCATGTCCTCCAATGACACTCTGGTGGGCTAACTCCTTATGACTCATTGTGACTTTCAGTCAGGCCGTTTCTGACCCCATACAGCAAGGAGGGAGGGGGGACCGTGTTTCCTGCAATTGGGGGTTGAAGTCTAGGCTCTCCGTTTGGCCTTTCCTGACAGGGTAGGAGCTGTAGCGTCTTCTGTGCTATTACACAAGAGTAGATGTCTTATTGTCTACAAATTTCTGCCTTGCTGGGCTGCCCTTTTCCTGGTTCTTTGGCTGGAGCGAGCAGGCTCTTGCTCTGACTTTTTGTCTGCACTCATTGGTCTTTCTGGGTTTTAAGTTTCTCTGTCACCACCTAGTCTGGAATTCAGGAGGCAAAAAGAAAACCCAGGAACACACGTTAGATCTGGAGGTTCCCGGTGAGTCTGGCTTCTTTTCTCTATCTTTCAGTGTTTTCCTATGTTTGCTTTATAGGTAATGTCCAGAGCACAGGGGAGGAACAGTGAACTTAGACAACCTTCATCTTTGCAGAGGCATAGATCTCATTACTCATGTTAACATGATATAAAGAATCATAAATGAATTCTGTTTTTGCTTTTGACATCATCGACCCTCCTAAAATTATATAAACATTAATCTATTTTTTAGTGGTTTTATTGTTTACCTCTTACATTTGAATCTTTCTTTTTTTTTTTTTTTTTGCCTGCATCCGAGGCATATGGAAGTTCCTGGGCCAGGGATCACATCTGAGCCACAGTTGCGATCTACACCGCAGCTACGGCAACGCTGATCCTTAACCCTTTGCACTGGGATTGAACCTCGCCTCAGCAATGACCCAAGCAAATTCAGAGACAATGCCAGATCCTTAGCCTGCTGTGCCACAGCAGGAACTCCTTACATTTAAAACTTTTAAGAGAGCGTTTATCAAAGGATGGCTTGTAGACCTCAGTGTCCATGCCCCCCCCAACCCCCCACCCCTGAGAACTGCTGAATCACAGTCTCTGGGTGTCTCCCTTTATGCTAAACTCTCCAGATGATTAAATATATGCCAGCATCTCATATCTGTAGCTTTATCCATTCAAAAAACTTTTTTGATGTAAGCTGTCAGGCAGGATTCCCATCTATTTTTTTGCCCTAAATGCTTAGCCAGTTGTCTTAAAACTATGTCTTGAATTGTCCTCTTCACTGATTTAAAATGCTACCCATGATAAAATACTAAGTTACTCTCTAAATACAAATATAAATATAAATATCTGCGCCTGTTTCCAGATGTTCCGTTTACCTCATTGATCCGTCTGATTATTCTGGCGCCAGTAACTTAGTTTTTTAATTGCTGTGACTCTTGGGCGTGTGGACATCTGAATGTTGCACTGCACCAGGGTCCAAAAGCCTTGTAAGAAGCCGTTTGCCAGGAGAGAATTAGATGACTCACATGTGAAAATACTTTGTAAATTGCAAAGATCTCTGGCCTCTCAACCCACCCCTGACACCAGCACTTCCTAAAACACTGATCTCATCTGTCCCTTCCTCACTCCAAAAGCTTACTCATAAAATGAGGCTCATTATCCTGACATCAGTCCAGGGCCCTTTCTCTGCAACCAAGTCTTCATCTAACTTTTCAAAATCAGTTGCCCTCTACCCCCACTTGCCTACAATTAGCACTGAGCCACATCGGGAACAATTAAGACTACAATTAAGTCTTTTTCTCTAGCCAGGTTTATTGACTCTCTGTTTTCCAGACTTGCCCTACACACAGTTCTTGCATTTTTTCTTTCTTGTTGTTCTTCTTACCTTGAAACGTGTCCTTCAAGACCAAACTCCCTCCAGAAAACTTTTTATCTGAATTTTCCACTCACTTGACCTCTCTCTGCACTCACAGCGCTCCCTTGACACTTAGCATATTGGCCTATGACAGCTCTATGTCTGGTGAAATTACTTTGCTATTCATGTTTTCTGGGGTGTATGCATCATCTCCCCCAATGACACTGTCATATCCTTACTGACAGAGGCTTTGCCTTCTGTGTGTGTCCCCGTGTTTACCTAGCAAAGTGTGATGCATGTGGTAGATTCTCACTCCATCAATTTTTACCACCTAGGTTATACTAGATCCTTGTGAAAGTCCAGGATTGATTTGTGTAGTTGAAATCCGGGGGAGAAGATCGATCTTCTTGTTTCACCTGTTTTCAGGTGAGTGTTCACTTCAGAGTAAAGTCACAGGCAAACCCTGTTCTCAGACATCACTGCTTTATATTATTGAGTAAGACAATGACCTCACAGCACATGATGATCCCGGGCAGAGACGGCAAAACCTGTGAATATATTTAGATTCTTGCAAAAGTCTCTGTGCAGCTCAGAATGATCTCTACTGGATAGAAAAGATGTTTTAGAGATGTTCTCAATGTCTGCCCTGCCCAGAACCCTGTACAGGGAGTTGACTCATGTCAAGCCCTTGATGCCTCAGTAGCCATCAAAACAAATTTTTTTTTTTTAAGTCACTTGATCCAATTCCTCTGTGGCCACAGCTAATTGGACGGATCAAGAGGCTGTGCGGTGATAATTCGGGCCAGGCTGGTTCTTGCTCTGATGAATTGGAACCAAGAAACAGAGAGGGTAGTCGCCAGCTGGATGAAGGTGGTGCTGCCGCTGAAAGATCCTGCAAGCAGCGTGAAGGCCTGGAGTGGGGGGTGGGGGCGTGATGGCAAAGAGAAGCTGAAATATGGAGAAGGGGGAGAAAAAAGAGAACGAGCCAGAAAATGAGTGAGAAGTTTGCTTCTGGCAAAGAGATGGCCAGAATATCTGTCCCTGGAGCCCCACCGATTGTGGAAGCACTCTCTCGCTGAGTTCTCTTGAACTAATTCCTTTTCCCCCAGCACTGGGTCTCTCCTGTCCCTGTCCTGGAATCCTCATGAGATCATTGAAGCCTAATAATAAATCCCACATTTCATACTTTTCTGGTTTAAGCTTGAGGGAGGGGGAGGGTCTGTCTCTTTGCCCCAAATTAGCCTGGATAGAATAGGTGACAGTGAAGCGAGTGGTTCCCAGCTCTTTTCCTGTCTTGAGAATACACAATATATTTAAACTGTAGCAGGAGTCATGTAAGTTGGAATAGGCAAATGCTCCCAATAAGACCAGAAGTCTTCAAAACTTCCTATTGTGAAAAATTTCAAACCTACAGTGGTAGAAAGAATGATCAAATAAACTATCAATCTACCATGCAAATTCAGCAATTATTAGCATTATTTTCATAATGCTTCATCTCTTTTTGGTTGTTGAAACATTTTTAAACAGTTTACTTATATTTTACAGAAAATATAACACATCACCCGAAACTTCAGCATCCATCCGTAAAGGGGGATGCGTTCCTGCATACTCATGCTGCCGTGATCGCATATAACCACGCTGACACTGTTTTCTTAATATCACTAATAACCTGCCTATATTGAAATATTCCCAGTTGTCCTTATAATGTCTTTCAGAGAGGCTTCCGAGCCAGGATATAAACAAAGATGACACTGCATTGGATTGCTCTGCCCATTAGTTCTCTCAGTCCAGAATATTTCCTTCCTCTTTTTTTTTTTTAAATGAAGAAATTAGGCCAGATATTTTGTAGAGTGTCCTACATTCTAGATTTGTCTGGTGTTTCCTCTTAGTACTCCTTCTCTAGTTTTTCTCTTCCCTGTAATCCCTATACAAAGCAAGTTAACGTCAAAAGCTAAAGCTGGATTCAAGTCAGACCTTTTTGGTCTAACAGCACCTCATGCGTGGTGGTGCTGTGTACTTCGTCTTACATCACATCAGGAGGCACCAAATCTCTGGCCAGCTGTCCCACTATGAGTGAAGCCACACTGGTTACTCTGTGACAGCCAGATCTCTCCACTGCCAGGGAAGTTAGTCCCCTTTGTGAGGCGCAGATAAGCCATGGCTGGTACTATTCAGCTTCCATTAACCTCTCTCCCAGTAATCTTGTTTTTCTTTTTTCTTTTTTCTTTTTGTCTTTATCTAGAGCCACACCCACGGCATATGGAGGTTCCCAGGCTAGGGGTCTAACAGGAGCTGTAGCCGCCGGCCTTCGCCACAGCCACAGCAATGCGGGATCCGAGCCGCGTCTGTGACCTACACCACAGCTCACGGCAACGCTGGATCCTTAACCCACTGAACGAGGCCAGGGATCGAACCCACAACCTCATGGTTCCTAGTCGGATTCGTTAACCACTGAGCCACAATGGGAACTCCTCCCCCCAGTAATCTTGTTCATTGTTGAGCCTTTCCTGGATGGATGCATGTTCTCACAACCTGATGCTTTCTGAGGGTAGATGGGGTTACAAGGGGAACCGAGAAGAAGAGATACAAAGTCTCCTTTATTGGAGGTCACTATCCATGTTACTGTTAATACAGGTGGACTTACCGTCACCTAGTAAACCATGCCAAAGTGCAGTGACTTAAAACAGCAGCAGCTCTTTCATTGTCTCTTCTGGCCTCTGTGGGCCAGGAATTCGGGAAGCGCATGGATGGGGGCTTCCCACTTGGGGCATCTCAGGTGGCTGTCCTTGGGCAGGACTGCAGCTGGAAAAGCAGGAGCTTGCAGTATGTTGTGGGGCAGGCCACACATCTCTTCCTCTTCACGTGGCCACTCTGTGTGGGCTCACTGGAATTCTTCACAGCAGGGCGGCCACAGGGTGGTAGAATTTCTTCCATCGTGGCTCAGAATTCAACATGGTTCCTGCAGATGAAGTGCCAGTGGCTTCACCTTGTGGAACCTGGCCTTGGTGGTCACATAGCTTCATGAAGACCTCCAAGTAGACCACCTGTTAAAGGTGGCCCCAGATTCAAGTGGGAAGGACATGGCTCTCGCTTCTCCATGGCGAGTGTCAGAATGTTTACAGACATAATGTAAAACCTCTACCTTGGAGTTCCTATTGTGGCTCAGTGGATTACGAACCCATGAGGATGCAGGTTAGATCCCCGGCTCGCTCGGTGGGTTAAGGATCTGGCATCATCGCAAGGTGTGGTGTAGGTCACAGATGCTGCTTAGATTCCCTGCAGCGTAGGCCTGCAAGTGCAGCTCTAATTTGACCACTAGCCTGGGAACTTCCCTATGCTGCAGGTGTGGGCCTAAAAAAAAAAAAAAAACTACCTTATTTTTTATGGAGTGCATGAATTTTATTGATTTACTAATTCTGGTCTTTTTAAAAAAAGACATCTGGGAGTTCCCATTGTGGCTCAGTGGTAACAAACCCGACTAGTAGGCATGAGGATGTGGGTTCAATCCCTGGCCCCTCTTAGTGGGTTAAGGATCCAGCATTGCCATGAGCTGTAGTGTAGTCACAGGCATGGCTTGGATTCTGCGTTGCTGTTGTGTAGACCAGCAGCTATAGCTCTGATTTGACCCCTAACCTGGGAACTTCTATATGCTGTGGGTGCGGCCCTAAAAAGACAAATTAAAAAATAAAAATAAATAAAAACGACATCTGCATTTAGTAACTTTTGTCTTTTTTTGTTTTTAAGGGATCTGAGTAATTCATCAGTGATAAAACAAACGAAACTGTGAAAAATAAGGCTGAAACAAACAAACAAACAAACAAAAAACAGTAAAAGGATCAAAGACATAGGTGTGCCAGGCACCTGTAATAATTCTTTTTTTTTTTCCTTGTAATCATACATAGTCATTTTTTATTGAAGTATAGTTGCTGCACAATGTTATATAAGTTACAGGTGTACAATACAGTGATTCACAATTTTTACAGGTTACATTCCACTTACAGTTATAAAATATTGGCTATATTCCCTGTGTATACATAGTCATATTTATGATAGTTCCATGTGAGCTTAAAAACAATGTATATTCTGTATTCACTGAGTGCAAGGTTAGATCAAGTTTGTTAATTGTGTGGTTTGGATCTCTTGTTTATTTATTCCTCTTTGTCTGCTTGATCTATTTCTTTTTTTTTTTTTTTTTCAGTTTACCCACTTTATTATTTTTTTTTTAAGCATGACTTATGGCTCTTATTTTTCTCAAATTCTTTTTTAAAGTATATTCTTATTATAGTTTTTTTTTTTTTGCATTATAGCTGGTTTACAGATTTCTGTCAGATTTTCCAACTGCACTGCATGGCGACCCGATTACATGTACATATATGGATTTGTCACATGTAATTAGATATAGTTCCCCGTGCAATACAGTTGTAATGATTCTTGGTCCTTCGATGAAGTACTGTATTCACTTGCTGGCAGGGAAGAGAGAACATGACGGGGTTTGGTGTTTAGAGCTCTAGCTGTTCAATAAAAAAAATTTACAAATTCATCTGAGGAGTCACTTTTCCCCTGACACTGAGTCTTAGGAAGACTTTATTGAATGTGCCCTTTCATCAGAGCCACCGAGAAACAGAAAAGTCGATGCCCAGCTTCTGTGGCTCAGAGAGAGAGCGAGGCTCTTTAAGTGGACACTTGTCATGTTAGTTCTTTATGAAAACAGAGATAAATACTAACACTAGCTTTTAACTCGTTTCCACAGGGAACACAGATATAACGCGGGGATGTTGCCTTTTGAAGATCCAATGAGGGCTCTGCCCCAGGGAACCCACAGCCACGATTTTTTTTTAACTCTGGCTGCTGCACTTTAGAATTATGGGGGTGGGGACACCTTTTAAAAACCCCGGGGCCCAGGCTTCTCCTCAGAGCAATTGAACCGTCTCTGGGGGTGGGGATTTGAATTTCTTCCGTGATTCCAGTGTGTAGTCTGCCTGGAGAACCATAGCTTTCGAGCTGGGCTGGGCACACTTGTCTTGAAAATGGCCACCTAACAAATATTCTTGGTTTTTGGGGCTGTGTTGTTGCCGTTGCACATATTCAGCTTTGCCTAGGTAGCGGGAGCCACAGACACTGTGTAATGAAAGGGCGTGGCTCTGTTCGGAGGAAGCTTCATCTGCCAAAACAGAAGGTGGCTGGACTGGGCACGGGCCCTGGCTTGCAACCTCTAAATTAGGGGATTGGTTAATTTCCAGTTCTCACCAGCACCGCCCTTGCACGTGGTGCCCTAGATGCGCAGATGTTGAAGGCGGGGATATTTTTATGACGATGGTGGGTGACACTGGGGCACTTTCAGGGGTTGTTTGAGCCATTCTTTATGCTATGTTTTTGGTTTTATTTTATTTTTTATGCTTAAACATTTTTTTATTATAGTTGATTTACGATGTTCTGTCAACTTCTCCTGTACAGCAAAGTGACCCGGTTATATATCTATATCCATTCTTCTCACATTACCTTCCATCATATTCCATCACAGGTGATTGGAGATATGTGTGTGTGTGTGTGTGTGTGTGTAGTTCCCTGTGCTATGCATTAGGACCTCATTGCTTGTCCACTCCAAATGCAATAGTTTGCATCTACTAACCGCAAACTCCCCCATCCATCCCATTCCCTCCCCCTCCCCTTTGGCAACCACAAGTCTGTTCTCCGTGGTTATGAGTTTGTTTCTTTTCTGTAGATAGGTTCATTTGTGTTATACATTAGATTCCACACATAAGTGATCTGATAGGGTTTTTTGCCTTTCTCTTTCTGACTTACTTCACTTAGTATGAGAATCTCTAGTTCCGTCCATGTTGCTGCAAATGGCATTATAAATGTTGCTTTTTATGGCTGAGTGGTATTCCACTGTCTATATATACCACATCTTCTTAATCCATTTATCTGTCGTTCTAGAGTCTAAAGTTCTCCTAGCAGAAAAAAAAAAAAAAATCAATGAGAAAAACTAAGAATGGTTTTAAAAAAAGAACAATATAGTCCCCCAAACAGCTGTGGACCTTGGCTCAGCGGAGAGAGTGGGAATTGAAAAAGAGATTCACATTTATATGAAAATTTAGTGTATGATCAATCTACATTTTCAAAGTAGTAGGGGAAAAACAAACTATATAATAAATGGACCTGGGACAATCACATAAAATATATTTAGCTCTGTCCCACACATATGACCCAGGAAGATATTCCAGGTGGAAAGAACCTCACATTTTTATTTATTTATTTACTTATTTATTTCGTTCATTAGTTAGTTGTTTTAGGGCCACACCAGTGGCATATGGAGGTTCCCAGGTTAGGAGTCAATGCCACAGCCACAGCTACAGCTACACCAGATCTGAGCCGCGTCTGTGACCTACACCACAGCTCACAGCAACGCCGGATCCTTGGCCCACTAAGCGAGGCCAGGGATTGAACCTGTGCCCTCATGGATACTAGTCAGATTCGCTTCCGCTGAACCACCATGGGAACTCTGAACTTCACATTTTAAAACACAACATTAAAGCAGTAGAAGAATATGTAGGTATAAGAAGTGATCAAGAGCTCCTTGAAAAGTTAATTACCAGGAGTTCCCGTTGTGGCACAGCGGTTAACGAATCCAACTAGAGACCATGAGGTTGCAGGTTTGATCCCTGGCCTCGCTCAGTGGGTTAAGGATCCGGCGTTGCCGTGAGCTGTGCTGTAGGTCACAGATGCAGCTTGGATCCTGTGTTGCTGTGGCTGTGGCGAAGGCCAGCAGCTATAGCTCCTGTTAGACCCCTAGTCTGGGAACCTTCATATGCCGCGGGTGTGGCCCTAAAAAGCAAACAAACAAAAAAAGCAGTTGAGATTGTATAGAAATTAAAATATAGAAGTATAGCTCAAAAGTTCCCGCGGTGGTGCATTGACAGCATCTTGGGAGCGCTGGGTCGCAGGTTCCATTCCATGGCATGGTGCAGTAGGTTAAAGATCTGGTATTGCCACAGCTGCAGCTTAGGTCGCAACTGCAGCTGGGAGCTGATCCCTGGCCCAGGAATTCCATGTGCTGGGGGGTGGCCAAAAAAAGCAAAAAGAAAATAAAAGTATAGCTCAGAAAAAGCAAAAAGCTGGAAAAAAATTTTTCAAGGAAAGTGTGCCTGAGTTTTTAATGGATTGAAAACAAAAAGAGCGAGCGGATCCCCACTGAACGCGACTGGTGTGAAATCAGCAAACAAGCGTTACAAATTTTTTATTTACTGAGGATTTAATTTTAGTCAAAAAACTGAAAGAACATGAGTCAGAAAATTGTTCCAGTTAAATCCATAACTTGAACAGATCAGAAGAAATCCCAGGAACTCCACATTCTTTCCTGAGTGAAGATTTAATTACGATCATAAACTGTCACTTGCACACAGAAAGGCTCACATGTAATTACTAGACGGGAACAAAAAGCCTGCATAAATAGCAAAGAGCCTGTAGTGTTCCACAAAGACAAGTGAACGCAGAGCACGACAGAGATCGAGGACACGGATGTGATGCTCGTAAAAACGAAGCGTAAGAGGATTTTTGTGGTGTGACGTTTACCACCACAAAAAAAGTCTTAAGTTCAATAGAAATAATTTCAAAATCGAATGCTAGAATGGCCAAACTCGTAAGATGGAAAAGAAATTATAAAACAAATGATCACTATCTAGGATGGAGAATTCAATCTATTATTGATTTATAGGTAATTAAGTGGCATAAAATACTATGCAAAAACATGTAAAACCATATAACCATCAAACTCAGTTTAATCAGATTGTGGTAGGGATAAAAGTTGTGTTAAACAAATGCCAGTTATTGTATGTGTCGTTGAACTGGAAGACAAAAACAAGGAAGCTGAAATGAGTATTTCACTGATTTTACACATGTTGCAAAGAGTACATTTAAGAAAAGTTAATGGAAGAACTGAAAAATCTTCTTCAAACATTCATCATTAACTTAAAAAACAGAGGAGGGCAGCCTGGGGCAATGGCAGTCATGGTTGGTAAAACAAAAGATGCACAGGCTAGGCTTTTAACTGAAATATCCAGAGCTGTTCTTTTTGCCTAAATAAATTCGGACCACAAACTGGTTACTAGCAGACATGGCCTCAGCTGTGCGGGCAGCAATCACATTTTGGGAGAAACAATTCAGAGACTAGGTGCGATAATCTCTGGACCAGTGTAAAGACGGCATATTTTGAATAAATGCATATCAAATTTGATCTTGCACCCACGCTCAGATAACATGGTCGGGAAATGTGAAAGCAATTAGATTTAATTTAGGTATGATACATAATGCAGTGGAAGAGTTAGGCAGGATGGCAGAAGGTTCTCGAATAGAGTGAATTACAGGCTTTGACAAGAAGAGAAATACATACTGAATTTGTACTCTGATCTCTGTTTAGTATGAACTGATGTTTGCAAAAGTTTGCAAGAGACCCAGAGGAATCTAAGTTTAGCTACTGACTTTAAAAAGGGTTAAAATATTTTAAAAGCTTTTAGAGAAAACAGTTTCTCTAAATCACAATGGTATGAGAAACATGCCATCAAAATGACATTGCAATAAATATAAGGAAATTAAAACAGGAAAAGAAAAACATTTTAATGACTAGGAGGGACAAAATGTATTAAATAATGTTGAAACTAACTTCTAGAGAGACCATTCAGTGAGCATTATAGAAAAGGCATAGTCACAAATGAAGACAGATGTGAAAAAATTGAGTAATATCTATGGTTATAAAGTAATCATATTTTTGCTTTTTTTAAAATAAAATCTGAGCATTGGTGAATGTTAGCAGAACTTAAGAAATTTAGTATGGATATAGTCAATTGCTTTAAAAGATGATAGAAATCTTAATACAAGTCAATTTGGTAACATTCTTTCTTGCTGATGAAGGGGATAATACTATACTGCCCCCAAAATATGCCGCCTTGTCACAAGGATTATTTTCAGCTGAAGGCCATTAAGAAGCTGCAGATGCAGAAACAGCTCAACCCCCATCTGTCTAAAAGCTGGGCATAGATTCCCTTTGTGAAGGTGATCCGGAGGAGAGCAACCCATGTTCCTGGGGACAGAGTTAGCGCTAAGGTGGGACTGCGCCAACAGACTCTACCAAAATAACCTTGGCTTCCACAAGCTCTCCTGCGTATTGACGTCCCAACGATTTCCCACCTGGAGAAGCCCAAGACCTTTTTCCTCTGTCCTGTTACTTCTCTGTAATTTATTTCCCTTTGTTAAAATGGAATAGATGCACCATGCCCCACCGGGAATTTAACTGCTTCCTTGGGTCCTCACTTCTTTTCCACGAAAGGCTCTGTGCACATACGAATTAAAGCATTTATGCCAAATAAAATGTGCACGCCATTTCTCCTGTTCTTGTCTTCTTCCAGTTGAATGCGGGGGCTCCAGGCACAGAACCTAAGGGTGTTGGAGGAAAGATTTCCCTCCCCTTCCAGCGCTAACGTTTGGATCAGTGATGAAGCTCACGGCTCCAAATCTGTTCTTTGGTATTTGGCTTTGTGATGCTGGAGCTGAAACTCTTCACACCACTTTTCTGCTTTTCCAGCTGGCTCCGTGCTGGTCTGGGCTGTTTGCGGGGTGTCAGAGGGAGCCGGGGAGGCTGGAGGAGGAAAAAAAAAGGACTTGATCCTGCCTGTTGCTTCCTCGGCTTGTGAGTCAGTCCAGGCTCCTTCACGTTACCTGGCAGCAAGCAGTGCCTCCCAGCTGAAGCCACTTGGCGGTTTTCCACCACTTGCAGAACCAGCTTCCCTGACGTCCCTCTTCTGATCGGCCACCATGGTGCTCCTTTGGAATCTGGACCAGGTCCCGGGCCCTTGAAGCCCTCCTTTAAGTTCCTACATTTTAATAATCCCAACCTCTTCCTTCAGTTCCCTCCAGCCCTGGGGGTGGTAGCTGTTTCCTGTAGGTACCAGCTATCTCCATGATACTTAGTGTTCTCTGAAAACATTCCAAAATTTTTCTCGATAAAAAAAATTGTGGTAAAACACACACACCTGAAATTTACCATCTTAACCATTTAAAAGCAGTTCAGTACTGTTACGCACATCCACGTGGTCTGTACCACCCACCTCCAGAACATCTTCGTTTTGTAAAATTGAAATTTTGGGCCGTTAAATAATAACACCCTACTCCTCCCTCCCCCTAGCCCCTGTCAACCACCACTCTACTCTCCGTCTCCATGAATCTGACTCCTCTAGGTACCTCATATAAGAGGAATCAAACAATATTTCTCGGAGTTCCCGTCGTACTGGAAACGAATCCGACTAGGAACCATGAGGTTGCTGGCCTTGCTCAGCGGGTTAAGGATCCCGCGTTGCCGTGAGCTGTGGTGTAGGTTGCAGACGCGGCCCGGATCTGGACTTGCTGTGGCTGTGGTGTAGGTCAGCAGCAACAGCTCCGATTGGACCCCTAGCCTGGGGACCTCCATATGCCGCAGGTGTGGCCCCAAAAAGACAACCCCCCCCAAAAAAACCAGTATTTCTCTTTTTGTAATTGGCTTATCTTAACGTAGTGTCCTCATGTTTCATCCAGTTTGTGCTATGTGCCAGAATTTCCTTCCTTTAAGCCAACACAGCATGGTAAATCCATATTTCCTTAAATTAAAAAGAATTTACTTTTTTTTTTTTTTTTTTTTGTCTTTTTGCCTTTATCTAGAGCCGTACCCGCGGCATGTGGAGGTTCCCAGGCTAGGGGTCTAACAGGAGCTGTAGCCGCCGGCCTTTGCCACAGCCACAGCAACGTGGGATCTGAGCTGCGTCTGCGACCTACACCACAGCTCACAGCAACGCCGGATCCTTAACCCACTGAGCGAGACCAGGGATCGAACCTGCAACCTCATGGTTCTTAGTCGGATTCATTAACCACTGAGCCACGAAGGGAACTCCGAATTTACTTCTTTTTAAAAAAATTTTTGGCTGTGCCCATGGTGTGTGGCGGTTCCATCAAACCCATGCCACAGCAGCCACCTGAGCCGCTGCAGTGACAAAGCTGGTCCCTTAACTTGCATCCTACTTCCTTTTTTGAAGACAAATACTATTTTGTATGTTGACACCCAATTTTGCTTCTCCATTCTTTACAGATGGAGGCTTGGGTCACCGTTCAGTTTTTGCAATTGTTTCTATTTATTTAGAAATTCTTCATATCAAATCCTCCCTTCAAATAAATGTTATGATTTCTGTATCCTGTCTGGATTTTGACTGACATCATGGCCAATAATTTTGAAAAAAAAATCTTATTTGAGTGTGTCTGGTCTACCCACGACCTGACCGTTTTCTGGGTGTAGAAGCTGTTGTCCCTGAGGGCTAGCTGAACTGCTGAAGGCACAACCCGGCATCACTAGCTACGGGACACTCTGGGCATCCTCAGAGTTGGAAGACCCATTCCAGAGCTGTTTGCCTGGATTTAGCAAGAGAACCAATCCTGGAATGTGCTGCTGTTTTTTCTTCTTCCGGCTGCATTCCTTTTGGTTTTCCAGGGATACCTGCAGATCTGTTTCTCTCCCTTTACCTCCAACCCTGGCGCCAGGAGACCTTCCCAGACAGACTGGCCACCTTTCATCCTTGTTGTCCCCAAAACAGCTTTGGATTGTTTCCTTCCAGGTCTCGTCTTGCTCTTGAAATCTGTGGACATTGAGCTGGTTTGGTCTCTGGAATTGCTCTAATTTCTGCGGTAGCTTTCTCCTGACCTACATTTTTGGATGTGGACCTCTTTGCCGGTCTGATTTTTATGCTTTCTACTTTGCAGGATTTCTTATCTAATCTCTTGATGCCGTGCCTTTTGATTTTCTAGCGCTGTGTGTGTTTTTCTTTTAAAATGTTAGAGCTTTCCCATTTCAAAGGGTTTTGAATGAGAGAGGAGATATTTTTGGTTCAGTATTTTAATCCAGTTCTCTATGTAGGTCTTTATGATTGTTTTTTTCCACAAAATTTTCTATAAATGGGTTAAAAAAAAGAGCTAGATTCCCCCAAAGCTTGTATTAATTTCCTTGTAAACTCTTAATCCCTCAGAGATATCAACTTTCAGTCACTTTGGAAGGAAGCATAGCTCTCATAATTCATGAACTCTCCAGAGACAACATATTGCAACTTAATTTCTTAAATCGTGTTTTATTCATTTCATAACTGTGTGGATAAATAATGTGTGAAATGAAACAGCAATTAAGATAATCACATCAATGAAAATATTCTCAAAGTCATCTGAATCTATTCAAGGCTGACAAGAATTTATATGTTTAAAAATTTACTTACCTAGGTATCTTTTGTTATTTAGGCTCAGACTCTCCAAAGATTTTCAGAAACTAAAGTAAAATTAAATCCCCATGAAATAAATGAGGGTGAATGCGATGTCTGCAAATGCAACATGTACATATTGCAAATATCTGTTTGTAAATGCAGCATGTAGATATGATGTACATATTCATGATTCCTCAAGCACCAGGGCTCCTGGATAAACGATGCTCATTGTTCTCATGTGCTTCCTGAGCCTACCGCGTGTTAGGTATTGTACTAATTCTGGGTATACAGTGAGTAAACAAAATATCATAGTCTCTGATCCCCATAGAACTTATACTATAGTGGAGATATAGATGTGAGACAAGCAGTTACCATATAGTGGCAACACTGATCCTTAACCCACTGAGAAAAAAATAGGGATCGAACCCGCATCCTCGTGGATACTGGTCAGGTTCATTACTGCTGAGGCCACAATGGGACTTTGAAAAATAAACTTATATGGTGTTGGAGTCATTGCTCTTTTGGGGGTTTATTTGTTAACACAACTGGAATGACCTTAAATAATACATGTGAGATATATATATCTCCTAATCACACCCCCAGTTTCTTGAGAGCACTTTGACACATTTCCCAGATGCTTATTAGATTTAACTTCTGTTCCTTCAGGGGCAGCTTCTTCATATTTGCATAAATCTGGGAGGAAATACCTGGATTCTCCTGTGTTTGGGGAGATATTTTTCCCGGTCACCAGGGCAGGCCTGAACAGGAATAAGACGTTAATGATCAAAACAAGTACATGCACAACAAATAGTCAGGGATGGAAATGGCTTTCAGTCTCAGACCTTTTTGGGCATCTTTCTCTACTTGGTTCTGTTGGATTCCCTTAGTCAGAACAAAGGAGGGGAAGTACCACGTAAGGAAAGGTTGGGTGTATGGTTTTCATCTGGTCCCACATGCTGAGCCCTGCCAGGCTCTGCCTGTGGCCAAGGCCTAACTCATATCAAGAATTCTCCTTTCCTGGTGTTCCCGTGGTGGCTCAGTGGTTAATGAATCCTACTAGGAACCATGAGGTTGCGGGTTCGATCCCTGGCCTTGCTCAGTGGGTTAAGGATCCGGTGTTGCCGTGAGCTGTGGTGTAGGTCGCAGACGCGGCTCGGATCCCGCGTTGCTGTGGCTGTGGCGAAGGCCGGCGGCTACAGCTCCTGTTAGACCCCTAGCCTGGGAACCTACATGTGCTGCAGGTGCGGCCCTAGATGAGGCAAAAAGACAAAAAAAAAAAAAAAAAAGAATTCTCCTCTCCTAGTAAGCACCACATACGCTCTTGTTTAGAATTGAGAAGGTCTATTTTATTTTAGAGTTTAGCTTTTGGTGTGCAATCCATCATAAGTTTTAAAACCTTATCCATTTGGGCGTATCGTCTTCAACGGTCATAAAAAAGTCTTTTTAGTTTTTTCATGTGGAACAATTTTGCCTCATAAAGAGGCATCTATACATTTGCAGGAGATGCTACCATGACCGCCATCTGTCACATCATCCCCTGACCTCGCTTCTAATATCGGAAAGGCTACTTGCCTCCAAACTCTTCTTAGGTTGTTTTTCTTTTTAGTACCAAGTGTATCCATTCCATCAACAAACCTGAGGGTAAACGTGTGGAAATAATCTCGTTTTATGAGTTAGGGAAGATACCTAATCATTTAGATTTCCTGGATATTCACCAGTGCCTCTTTGAGCCTCAGGAGATGTAGAAGAAAAAAAGAGATCCATATTAGAGGTGAGATAGCTTCATCTCAGGTAGAGAAGTAATCAGAATTTTTATCTCCAGACCATCTGGTTGATTAATATAATTCCCTTTCTCTCCCTCTCTGTCCAGAAATTCCTCAATTCCGGTGCATTTTCCTTTAGCTTTAATAGTGGTAACTGTCTATTGAGCACCTACCGGGTCTCAGGCATTTAACACACACTTGCTCATTTAATTCTCAGAAAAAGCCTGAGAGATGGATGAGGGAACCCTCACTTTATAGGTGGGGAAAGGGAAGAACAGCTGGTAAGAGACTGGGCTGTGGCTTGAACGCAGACAGTCTGACTCGGAAGCTAAGTTCTTCTCTGCTATCGTATATGTGAAAAGTCATAATAAGAGTCTCAGGATTGATTTGCCTTTCACTGTACGGTTAGAGATTCTGATGAGAATCTCTAATAAGTTTATCTTGGCTGATTTGATGATGTCAGATGAGTATGGCCAACCACTTGTTATTTATTTTTTTTAACTTTTTAAATTAAAATGTAGTTGATTAACAATGTTATGTTAGTTTCAGGTGTACAACATAGTGGTTCCGTATTTTGATAGCTTCTCCACTTAAAGTTGTTATAAAATATTGGCTCTATTCCCTGTTCTGTATGTTACATCCTTGTCTCTTATTTATTTTATGCAGAGCAGTTTGTATCCTTTAATCCTCTCCCCTATCTTACCCTTCTTCACACTTTTTAAGGCCTCTTCCCTTCCCCGTATAATAAATACTGCTGTTTATTGGAAATAGTGGCACAAACATTTCACTCTTCATTTAACATTTCAGTCTTCTGGAAAGCTAGGCACTTATATTTTCCAACTGTATGTAGCCTCAAAGGTCATCACATTAATTGTTGTTATCATGCGTTTTCAATCTATTTCATGATGGCTATACAACTTGTTAAAATCACGATACACGATAGGTAAAGAGTCATTGCTCCAACCTCCCAACCCCTTCACTTCAGACCCTCCCCTGAGATTTCTGTCTCTTCTTACCACCGAGCCACCAAAGAGTTGATGTGCAGCACGACAGGGGGCTTTCTGGACCCTGCTCCCTCTCTGCAGCCAGCATCCCTTGGTCCCTTGCTCAACCTTCATTAATTCATCAATATAGTGGAAAAAAAACGATATCTGCTCTGCTTTTGTTAATTGGCTGAGGGGAGGAACATGGGAAAGGAAATGGCTGAAAACTTGCTTAACAAACTGAGAAATGCAAACACAGGGAGGAGTTTTATTCTCAGCAAGGCAGGGGGCAATGGGTGAATTCCTCAGCAAATGGCTAGGAGTCTGCAATTTTTTCCACAAGGGGAATTAGGTACTAGATGCTTTTGTGAAATTACTAGTGGTTTTTATATTTTAAGCTCTTGTAGAGTATATATATATATATTTAACTTTAGTTCCTTTCTCTTTTCTTTACTTCAAATTACATTCTCATTCTCACTCATTCATAAGTGTAATCAGAGTGTGTGGCAGAAAGTTAACAGCATGTGGGGAGGAAACTGAAGGTTCAAAAACCTATGCTGTTTACTAATTCTTTGAGAAACAAGTAAAAATGAAAGGTCAGATTTAAAATTTATTTCAAAGTTAGTTTTCATCCTCAAACTTACCACCCTAATATATTAACTCTTTAAAAAAATACTTTAGTTACCTTCTTTCCCACAGCATTGTTCTTTATTTTATGAACATATTTTAGTTTTTAAGTTATATTCTTTGTTAATATTATGAACACCCTACAACTTTGCTTGAAGTTTCACCATTTTTAAAATGATTCTATTATTTTAAGGTTGAATATTTTCTTTTTGTGATATCTTAAACATCTTTTAAACAGCTTTATTGAGATGAATTCACATACCTTCTACCCATTTAAAGTGTACAACTCAATGGCATTTAGTGTATTCTCAGACATGGGCAATCATTACCAAAAGCCATTTTAGAACATTTTCATCATTTTTTTTGGCTTAATGAATTTTATTACAGTTATGGGTATATAAAATCATCACAAGTCAATTTGATAGCATTTGCGTCCCAAACCCTCAGTGTATTCCCCCACCCCCCAGATTGTCTTGTTTGAAAAACCAAAGGTTTTCCAAAGTCTGTGAGTCATTGTCTGTTCTGCAAAGAAGTTCGTTGTGTCTTTTTAGTTTCCACATGTAAGCGGTAGCATTGGGTGTTGCTGTCTAATTAAGAACCCTCTACCTTTTTGTAGTGGCTCCTCATTTTTCTCCAGCCCTGTCTCTTGTACGCCACCCCAGCTCCAGACCACTCATTTACACCCTGTCTCTATGAATTTCCCTATCTGGACAGTTCATATAAATGGAACCATATACTATCTACTTTTTTGTGAATGACTCTTTTGACTTGGCATAATGTTTTCTAGGTTTCTATGACTAATGCCTGCGTTTCATTGTTCTGTGTATGTTTCTACCTATTGCCTCACCAAATACACCATAAACATTTAGGGACAGTTTTGACGTTAGTAGTTTTGTATGCCTGGGAACTTCCAATCCTGGTTCTGGGGGAGTTCCTGGAAGGGTCTTTATACTGGCTTTTTCTCCCCGGTGTGTAGTCTGGGGATGAACACGCGACTCAACTGATCTTGCCTGGGATTTGAGTACCAAGAATCAAGACACAGGGAACCATTTCCTCTTGAGAGATGGGGATGAGTGGTGATATCTGCTGCTATGCGGAAGAAGGTGGTACATGGTGGAAGAGAACAAAGCCCACACAAAGAGATGAGCCATTTGGGTCACCTGACAGCATTCACACTTCTGATGCCATTTACATCTGAGGCCCAGCTGCATTCCTGGCCCTCCTATGCTGTCTGTAGGGCACACTGTTTTACCTTGTGACATGTTCTGTGGCAAGAATTTAGATATGGGAATGATAGCTGCATCTCAATTATCTTGAAAGAATTTAAGAGTGTGGGTTAGTTGTTTCTGCAGGCAAATTTTATTGGATAACCATGACCTGGATTAACTGATATTAATATTTAGCATCCTAGGTATTTTACGGTAGCTGAAAATGTCTTCTATTAGCAAATTCACGTTCTCAATTTACATTAGTAATATATAACCAAATTTTGTGTGTGTGTTTTCACCCTTAAAAAATGCATCAGGAGTTCCCACTGTGGCTCAGTGGGTTAGGAACCTGACATAGTCCCTGTGAGGATGTGGGTTTGATCCCTGGCCTTTCTCAGTGGGTTAAGGATCCGACATTGCCACAAACTTTGGCATAGATCACAGATGCGTCTCGGATCTGGTGCTGCTGTGGCTGTGGTGTAGGCCTGCAGCTGCAGCTCCAATTTGACCCTTAGCCTGAGAACGTCCATATGCCACAGGTGTGGCCATTAAAAGAAAAAAAATGTACCACACAGCACATGACTATATGGAACACACAGATTTTTTTGCTCTATATTTCACTGGTTTGAATAAATAGATATTTTTCTTATTTGGACCTGCTTAGTATCATGAAATAAGTAACCGAAAATAGAAGACACGAAGAAATCTCTGGCCTGTAAAACATTTTTCTACTTTAAGTGAACATTTTAGCATTTTGTGCACCAAGTACTTTAAAATAACCCTAAAACCTAAAATGCAGAGTTAATATATTATTACTTTGTAACATTATATGTATTGCAGTTTAAAGATTTGGGTCTTTACACCTTAAAATTTATGAGGTTACAAATGTTCTTGTTTATTCAGATGCAGAGAAAAGACAAACTCTAAGAAAAAAAAATCCTGCCCTCTTCTGCTACTCTTTCTGCCTGGAGGTGTGTTGTAGGAAGGGTGTCTTGGCATCTGTAATAATCCTACACATTCAGGGAGATTCCTGGCCTTTTTTTTATGCTGCAGTTTTTTTTTTTTTTCTCTCCAGTGTTCTATTTTACCAGTATTTGCAGACAAACCTTAACATCAATTCTTTTTACTAACTTATGAAATGGCTGCTTGGACAAAGCTCTGAAGGACCAAGATAAGAAAAAAAAAAAATCTGAAAAATGAGGATGGGGAAGACGACAATATGATGGGTCAGGATGAAGGCGTGGATCATCAAAAGGCAAGAGATAATAAATTCTGGTGAGGATGTGGAGAAAAGGGAACGCTTGTGCACTGTAAATGGAATTGTAAGTTGGCACAGCCACTATGAAAAATAGTATGGAGGATTCTCAAAAAATTAAAAATAGATCTACCATAAGATCCCACCATTTCATTTCTGGGGATATGTCCAAAGGAAATGAAAACGCTAATTCAAAAATGTATCTGCACCTCCATATTCATAGTGTCATCATTATTATTGTTGTTATTATTATTATTTGCTTTTTAAGGCCACTCCCATGGCCTATGGAAGTTCCCAGGCTAGGAACTTCCTACGCCACAGCTACAGCAATGCAGGATCGAAGCTGCATCTGTGACCTACATCACAGCTCACGGCAGTGCTGGATCGCGTACCCACTGAGCGAGGCCAGGGATCGAACCCACATCTTCATGGATACCAGTCAAGTTTGTTACTCTTGAACCACAGCGGGAACTCCCATAGCAGCATTATTTGCAATAGCCAAGACATGGAAACAACTTAAATGTCTATAAATAGATGAATGAATAAAGTTGTGATATATATATATATATATATCTCACAACATATATATCTATATATCTATATCTATAGATATATGTATACACATAGGAATATTATGAAGTCATAAAAAGAAAACCCAGGAAATTCTACCATTTGTGACATGTGTGGACCTTGAAGGCATTCTGCTAAATGAAATGTCAGATAGAAAGACGTATATTGTATGACCTCACTTATATGTGGAATCAAACAACCGTAAACTCATAGAAAAAAGAAGTCAGATCTGCAGTTGTCAGAGGCAGAGGGTAGGGAGAGAGGAAAGTGGAGGAAGGTGATCGCAAGTATGCACTTGGGAATGTAACCTACCGTGTGATGACTGTCGCTAACGCTGCTGTGCAATATGTGGAAAAGCTGTGAGGAGAGTGAATCCTCTGAGTTTTCATCACAAGGAGAAACTGTCATTTTCCTTGTTTCTTTCTTTTCTTTCAGTTGTATTTATGTGAGAAGATACTAGTACACCTTTCGTAGTAACCGTTTCACAAGATATGCAAATCACACTGTCCTGCTGTATACCTTAAATGTATACAGTGGTGTATATCAATTAATTCTCAATATAACTGGAAAAAAAATCTCTCCTTGAAAAAAAAAAAAAAAGAAAGCACAAACAAAAAGAAGGGGAGGGATCCAAAACAGATTTCTTTTCTTTTTTTTTTTCTTTTCTTTTTGCATTTTAGCTGGTTTACAGATTTCTGTCAGATTTTCCACCTGCACCGCGTGGTGACCCGATTACATGTACATATATGGATTTGTCACATGTAATTAGATATAGTTCCCCGTGCAATACAGTTGGAGCTCCTTGCTATTCCATCATTAAAGCACTAGTTATCCCCATTCCCTCCCACCCCTCCCCCGCCCCCTTAGCAACCACAAGTCTGTTCCCCAAGTTTGCGATTTTCTTTTCTGTTGAGATGTTCATTTGTGCAGTGTTTTAGACTCCAGTTATAAGAGATTTCATATGACATCTGTCTTTCTCCTTCTGACTTGCTTCACTCAGTATGAGGGTTTCTAATTCCATCCATGTTGCTGCGAATGACATTATTTTATCCTTTTTTATGGCTGAATAGTATTCCATCGTGTATATATACCAC